>CM037876.1:10154424-10711924 GCA_021292165.1 Shinisaurus crocodilurus
CCTAACCTACCTAGCCTACCTCATAGGGTTGTTGTGAGGATAAAATGGAGAGGAGTAGGAGGATGTAAGCCGCCTTGGGGTCCTTGCAGGAAAAAAGGCAGGGTATAAATATAATAAATAAAATAAATAAAAGCTCATTTTCCACTCGTGTGTGAAGGCATTTTAAAAACATTACTGGCTTACTATTATATTTATATCCCGCCTTTTTTCCTCTTGCAAGGAACCCAAGGCGGCTTACATACTCCTCCTCCTCTCCATTTCATCCTCACAACAACCCTGTGAGGTAGGTTAGGCTGAGAGTCAGTGACTGGCCCAAAGTCACCCAGTGAGTTTCATGGCCGAGCGGGGACTAGAACCCGGATCTCCCGAGTCCCAGTCCAACACTCTCACCACTACGCCACACTGGCATTCCACGTCATTGGGCTGATTTGAGCAGGGTTAGGCATCTGCCAAGGCCCAGAGACCGTTAAGGAGTCCACCAGCATGCTGGTCACAGGAACTTTTTACGTGATAAATACATGGAATGAGAGGCGCCGTCTAGAAGTAACACCGTTGCTCTGGAAGTGTTGTCCCGGAATCTCAGATACAGTGAATCACAGAGCTGGAGGGGGCCTTACGGCCCAGGGGTTGGGCTGATTTCAGGCTTATTGCACCTGCTTTTGTTTGCTTTTTTTCTTACCAGAGCCAGGCTGAGATCCATCAGCCAGACCCAAGTGCAAAAGACATACGCCTAGAATTAAAGAACAGGATGCCTCTGGGCACATTCTGAATTTGAGCATGGAAACTGAGCTCACAGTCCCTTTCACACCCAAATCCACTCGTGGCTACCGCAAGCCGTCTTCATTTTAGCAGTGGGAGCAGAGAGAGTAATTTCGTTGTTGCTCTTGTTAAACAATTAGGAGTCAGATATCCTGCAACTCACCTGAAGATCTACCACTAGATCAAGGCTCTCCATCCTTGGGCCCCCAGATGTTGCTGGACTACAGCTCCCAGAATCCCTTGCCATCAGCCATGCTGGCTGGGTATGCTGGGAGCTGTAGGCCAAAAACATCTGGGGACCCAAGGTTGGAGAACACTGATCTTGTCCAACGGCTAGAGCATTCCCAACTGATGTCTCTGCAATCCCTGCCTGAAAGCCTCCAGCAGGGCAAAGCCCAACAACCCTTAGGAAATTGGCTCCACCCTCCAACTGTTCTTACCATCAAAATGTTTCTCTCCATGTTCAACTGAGATCTACCCTCCCGTCACTTAAGCCCATGAGATGTAGTCCTGTTGGAGTATGCGATGAGAAGGTGTCAACTCTGCAGGGAGGGTTTTTAAGTTGACTGCCCAGTGAAGGGTTAAGATAGACTGTTATAGTCTAGTTACAGGGCAAAGGCTGAAACCAAGCTTCTCTGAGAAGTCAGGGGGCAGGGTTCAGTGGAGCAAACCCCTTAGTGGTACCAGGGGAGGGAATGCTGGACGTTCCCTAGCAACAAGTTAGAAATTCCATTCTCTCTCTCCCTGACAGGGCAGTTCTAACAGTTAACCGACTTAACTGATGCTTGCTAGGGTTTAGCAAAGAGACATGTTCTGTGGTTTTTCCTTACCTCACAGTATGAGTAATGTTTAAGAAACTGCACTTGCAAAGTCTGTAACCTTCAAGCTTATAGTACCTAAGAAATCTTATGTTACTGTTATTTACTGGGAAATCATCTACTTAGAAACAAGTCCTGTGTGCGCATGTGTTTGTTGGGTGAAGTCTGCTGCTGCTATTGTGCTCTTCCATCAAGTCCTGCCTCCCGGGGCAACAGAGAGCGAGTCTTCGCTCTCTTCTGTGCCTATGCAGCAGTCTGAGAAAGCAATTTGTACATCCCCCGAGTGCATTGCCATTGCCGTCGTCGTCTTTACATGTTTGGGGACAGAATGGGACTAAGAGGAGCAATGATAGCTTCTTTTCTGAGGGCCCACAAGCACCTGGAGCTGGCTTCTGCACGAGGTACAGGGTTGCCGTATTTTTACTGGCCTTTCTCTCTCACTCACTCACACACACACTTCTAGCCTGGTCTCATCCTGGCAGGCAGCAATAAAAGCCCATAAGGAAGGGATGCTGAAGTGAGGGGACCCAATCTGGGAATAGATTACTTAAGGCCTTGCCTCCATGCCCCGAGGGAAAGTCGTGAGGGGGAAAATCCGGGAGCGTAGGAAGCTCGGAGCTTCCAGACTTTTCTGTGAGGTGATCAGCACCTGCTGGTCATTTTGATCGGCGCCATTTTGAAAGATTGTGTCTTCTGGTGTCAGAAGGACGGAAACAAGCGTATTGGTTTTAGATTAAGTGCGGCTACACTTGAAGAATGGTCCAGAACCATCCATTGATGGAAAATGCAGTAGCTTGGCTGCTAACAACCAGGGATGGGGACTCGGACTTGAGGACTCGACTCGTGAGTCGGACTGAGTCCCCCCTCTGACTCGACTCGGACTCGAGTCCCAATATTTTTAATGGGACTCGAGACTCGACTCGGGACTCGAGACCAAGGACTCTTCAACATCCCTGCTTGATGCCACCTGCAGGTGCTGTCTGGACCCAGTTGCGGTAACAATCCAAGTTTATTTTTTAAAATCATTTTCCTAATGCAACCTTTGAGACATTTTGGGTTTGGCTGCCTCTGCCTGCCTGTTTGGGGTTCCCAGCCTCCTCTGCCTGCCTGGTCTCTTCTTAACCAGTTCCACCGTTTGAATTGTCCAAGACAAAGGCCTCTGCCTGCCTGCTTTGGGGTTCCCTGCCTCCTCTGCCTGCCTGGTTATTTTGGGTTTGTCTAAGCCACACATCTGAAGTAGCCTTATTTTGTTGGGGGAAAACCCCATTGATTTTAATAGGGACTCGTGGAGTCAGCTTTGGGAGTGACTCGGGACTCGTGAGTCACCATTTTGGACCAAGGACTTGGACTCGGACTCGAGACTCGGGTCCAAAGACTCGTGACTCGACTCGTGACTCGAGACCAAGGACTCTTCGACATCCCTGCTAACAACCAGTGCATGATGTCGACCGGGATCACAACACCCCAGTACTGAAAGACCGGCACTGGTTGCCTGTTGTTTCTGGGCTCAATTCAAGGTGTTCTTATAGGTTTTTCTTTTTCCAGCCCCATCACTCCTTGCTTCCGACAGGCAGTGAAAACTGTGCTATTCCACGAGCTATTTCCAAGATACTGTGGTCCTTAACTGGCTGTTATTGCTAACTGCTGCTTTCGATTATGTTGCATTCATATTTTATTTATTTATTTATTTATTATATTTAAACCCAGCCTTTTTTTCCTGCAAGGAACCCAAGGCGGCTTACATACTCCTCCTCCTCTCCATTTTATCCTCACAACAACCCTGTGAGGTAGGTTAGGCTGATAGTCAGTGACTGGCCCAAAGTCACTCAGCGGGGGACCAGAACCCGGATCTCCGGAGTCCCAGTCCAACACTCTCACCACTACGCCACACTGGCTCTGTGTGTGACTGCAGTATGTGATTGCTTTGACTGTTATTTTATTATCTCTTCTTTATTGTTAAAGGAAGGCGGGGACTTTTCAGTGGTGGAAAAATCTTGGGACGGCTCGCTCAGGCACCTAAACACTTGATGCTGGCCACTTGGGGATTTATAATATACTAGCTGTTGCCCGCGGCTTCGCTCGCGTGGATTTTAGGATTTGGTACAATTGTTTTTAAAAGAAACATGAGTTTTTTGTCCAAACTGGATGAAATATATTTTACCGGTTGATGTCTTAATGTAATAAGCAATGTTTATTGCAGACGTTAGTCGGGGCGTGTTGGCTACAAAACAAAGATAGTTGTTCCATTCATATGCGCCTATGAATTTTTTTCTTGGTGTTATTAGAAACAGACAATGAGACAGACCAAAAATTAAAAAAATACTTATTTGGCAGCTGCAACCTACAAAAAAAAAAACCCTATTTCAGTACTTCTTTGTAAACTACATTAGTGGTTCTCCCTTCAGGTGCTAGGATGACCAGAGAGTTAGGTGAGCTCACTCTGGACCAGGCCACGTAAAACTGCCCAGGTGAGAAGCAGTCTTCCCTAGGTCAATCCCCGCTACCTGCAAAGTCCGCCCCTGCGACTTGTTGATGGTCATGGCGAAACAAACCTTTAGGGGGAACTGAAGTCTTTTGAGTTCAAATGGATATTCTGAAGGTATAAGAGGTATTCGTGGTATGAACATCGACTCCCCCTGGCCAGAACCGGGAAAACAAATTAGAATTTAGGAAAATGGAGCCTGAGGCAGAAAAGGAGGAAAGATAGAGATGAAAATGAGAAAGTTTGAAGCAGAGAGACAAAGAGATAGGGAGTGAATAAATTCTATTCGGGGGCAGTGAGAAAGGTACGCAATGTCTACCCAGCGTAAGCACCACAATAAACAATAATAGTAATTTAAAATAGTGTTTCCCCCACAGACAAATTATCCCAGTCAGTCAGGACTTCTTCTTTTATATATATAAATAAATTGTAAACAGACTAATAATAACATATTTTAAATGTTCCAGACGGACACACAGCAGTCAGTCATTAAAAAAATTCTCCCCCCCGCTTTTCACCCCCTTAGGGAAGAAATTTCCAAAAATCCTTCCTTAGTGGGAGCCTACGTCATAAGAACAATGTTCCTTCCAAATTTCACGTTCCTACATTAAACGGTTTGAGTTGGGCGTTGATGAGTCAGTCAGTCAGTCAGTCAGGACTCCTTAAGAATCATAGGCAAGTAGAGTTGGAAGGGGCCTACAAGGCCATCGAGTCCAACCCCCCTTCTTTTATATATATAGATTACCATCCTTATAATTAACGAACGCCCCTGCCAATAGCGGCAATGAACATTTAGTGAGACAGCTCACTCAACTGGTGAACCACAAGAGGAGGGTACACATCCTGGTTGTTTCCACACTAGCTCTGTTTAGTCTGGGATTACCATTCTTTGTTCACTCTCTGTTTACAGAGAACCCTGTAACATTATGGCTAGTACACTGCATTCCAGTGTTTTCTTTATTGCCCTCCCATCCTTTTTCAGACCTCCTTTGTGTCAATTTCCTCCACTTAAAACACAGTTACAGGAGCACACTGTCCAGTGTGGATAGGGAAAATGCCATTGATGCTTTTAAGGGCAACTGTGCCCTTAATTAGAAGCTTCCTCCACTGGAAGGAATAGCTTCCCCTGCCTTTTATTGCCTTCTGTTTAGCACAGCTTGGCATTACTGATGAATTACCCCTTAATTAGTCAGTTATTTTTCTTGTAGTGCTATTTTGATAAAACAGAAAGACGAAGGAAAATAATAAGAGGACACCAGTAATTAAAAGCTCCCACCCACCCCTCAAGGAACAGGAATTGAAGATTTTAGCAATTCAGGGACAATTCATAGGTAGAGTTTAAGAGGAAGTAATTAGCAGCAGAAGCTTGCAACTGACAGTTCCCTAGGGTGGCAGACTCTGGCCTCATCCATTGGCCAGAGAGCCAAGGGCCACTGGGAGGCTGCACCCCATGCCTCCCAGGAGTAACATCACAGCAAGGGGGAGACCAGCCTGGCCCCATACATCTGCCAAAGAAGGAACAGCTGCACCTTGTAACTAAGAACTGGTGCCTGAGTTTTGCTTTCTTCCTCTTCCCTCCCAGTCCCTTTTCCTTTTGTGTCATGTCTTTTAGATTGTAAGCCTGAGGGCAGGGACTTATTATTAATCTTATTATTAATCTTTGTAAGCCTGAGGGCAGGGACTGTCTTATTATTAATCTTTGTAAGCCTGAGGGCAGGGACTGTCTTATTATTAATCTTTGTAAGCCACTCTGGGAGCCTTTTCTGGCTGAAGAGCAGGGTATAAATGCTGTAAATAAAATAAATAAATAAATAAATAAGCAAGTCACAAGGAGGAAACTTCTAATTAAGATTGTAGGGGACCTTTACTGAACAGGTCTTTCTTCTGCTTAAGCATTATAAAAATGCCCATGGGAATGGGCATTGCCAGATAACATAGCACTATATTAAGTGTTGTCTGGAACCTCCGTTTTAGCTCTGCTTCCAGCGGATTGTGGGAAAGCAATGCCTCAGCAGCACTACTAAAGGACCACAGCATGAAGCAACCCCCGTAAAGCATCAGCCTACTTGACCTGACCCCTTTCTTGATTCTCCTCTGGGTTGGGAATAAAAGGTCTTGCATGATTGCTGCTGTACAATGAGCTGCATTTTCAGTAATTGCCCTAATGCAGTCTCAGAAACTGATCTTCTTCTCTCGCTAACAGCTGCCTTCAAGCCAAGGTTGCTGTGACCAGAATAACATACCAGATTAGTCAGTAGTTGTTGTTTTTTTAAAAAAAAATATTATTCTAAAGAGAAGGCAGAGAAAGAACAACACTGTTAAGAAGGAAAGCCAGAATAGACCACACTCTGCTAATCAGGCACGAACTTCACATAGCTCTCATCTCATTAGCCATTTGGATCTAATGTTAGTGCTTTTGAAAATATATAGAGCGGACGTATAAGAGACTCAGATTATATTTTCCTCTGCAAACTGCCTTTGGAGACATTGTTGTGTTAGGGGCAAACCCTCTCCATATTACCTTTTGCCCCCACCCCCAAACCCTGGAACCCCTACAACAGTTCTCCCCAATCCGGTGCCCTCCGGATGTTATGGACTCCAACTCCTATCAGCCCCAGCCAGCGTATAAATGGTCAGGATTCTGGGAGTTGTAGTCGAAAACATCTGGAGGTTGGAGAAGGCACCTCTAGATAGACTAGCCTTCTCCCCTATCCAACTCAGCTGTCATGATAATGGACATCAATGCTCAGCCGACCCCTAAATGTGTTGGAAACAAAAGTTAGTCATGAGCAGGACTGCAGTCCTTGCTTCAGAGTAATTCCCTTTGATATCCATGGGATCTATTTCCAAGTGAACGTAAAGTATCCTACTGAAAACAATAGAGAGGGAATTTAGTTCTGACAGACTTGATGAAGCGTTCTGGTGAATCCGAAAGCTTGCTCGCTGTTTTGTGGCATTTTGGTTGGTGGTGCTAATAACGGTATTGCCCAACTGTGGATTTGGGGATTTTTCTTATGGACCAATGCTGCTTCATTTGTTTTTTTTAAGTCCCATTTCATTCAACGTAATAATGAATCACTTTTGTTGGGGATTCTCTGCCATCCTTGCTAAGCCCTACGTGAGCAAAACAAGTGAGTCCTAGGTGAGCAAAAAAAGCAGCAGGATGATCTTGTAATTTCAAGTCCTCACCGAGGTTGACCGTTGAGACCCTGTCCAAGTGCCTGGAGTCAGTGGGTGGCTGGATGGGAAGGAACATGCTGAAGCTGAACCCCGACAAGACCGAGGTACTTCTGGTGGGGGACAAGGAGAGGTTAGGGGATGTTGACCTGGTGCTGGATGGGGTACATCTACCCCTGAAGGACCAGGTCCGCAGCTTGGGGGTCATTCTAGACTCCCAGCTGTCCATGGAGGCTCAGGTGGCAGCTGTGAGCTGGGCGGCGCTGTATCAACTCCATCTGATACGCTGCGCCCCTACCTTCCTAATCACCTGCTCCCATCAGTGGTTCATGCCTTGGTCTCCTCTCGCCTAGACTAATGAGCTTCCGTCGCTCATTAAAAACCTGGCTGTTCAGGCGGGAATATGGGGTGGGTTAAGATGTTTAAAAAAATTATATTGTTTTAAATGTATTTTATCTTGTTTTTATCCTTTGTACATCGCCCAGGGTGGCCGGTTGCCGGCCAGATGGGTGATAAATTAATCATCATCATCATCATCATCATCATCATCATCATCATCATCATCCATAGGGGATTTGTCCAGATGCAGAGTCTCTTCTCATTTGCAGCTCATTGCCCAGTGTTATGCATGGCATGGATACGGGTTGCTTTGCACAGGAATTATTCCTGTGCTTTGTGTTGCTCATTAACTCTACACTGCCTTTCACTTTCCTCATCATCTTCTTTCTATTTAGAAGGCTGGAGACAGGTGATAGGGTGTGTGTGTGTGTGTGTGTGTGTGTGTGTGTGTTATGTCTATGTATTAATGACTATCTCACCTTTCTACCAAATGTGGCATTTAAGGTGGCTTCTAAAAATCTACAGAGACAATCAGTTATAAAATATGTGTACGATGAAGATGATGATGATGATGATGATGATGATGATGATGATGATGATGATGATGATGGGGAATTTAACTAATTTTAACTTCTCAAAAACTATTGTTGGTCTTCAACCTTACAACAAGCTGCTTTTGAGAGCCAGTGTGGCGTAGTGGTGAGAGTGCTGGACTGGGACTCAGGAGATCCGGGTTCTAGTCCCCGCTAAGCCATGAAACTCACTGGGTGACTTTGGGCCAGTCGCTGACTCTCAGCCTAACCTACCTCACAAGGTTGTTGTGAGGATAAAATGGAGAGGAGGAGGAGGAGGATTGTGTAAGCCGCTTTGGGTTCCTTGCAGGAAAAAAGGCGGGATATAAATATAATAAATAAATAAATTTTGGAAGGCAGGATTCTGATCTAGACAGACAGACCACTGGCCTGACCCAGCATGGCAGTTCTTACATTCTGTACTCTTTACATCAACCTTCCGCAACCTGATGCCTTCCAGAATCCCATCATTCTGAGCCAGGTCGGGGAAAGCTGCTCTACATAACCCAAGTGTTAATCAAAGACTGGAGCAGTTTGAAAGCAAAGCAAAGAGCCCCTGGATAATTTAGGGCATTAGACATCTGTATTCACTCAAGATGAGTGCGTACGGTCATGATTCCAGGTGTGCAAAGGTGGTAAGCGTCCTTCATCCAGCATAAGCACACATTGACTTTGGGGTTGTTTCTTTGGGACACTGAGTGAGGATGTACTGCTAAAGCGATTGGGGATCTGATGTCTTGTTTTATTGATTCTAAAAAAAATACCCCATAATCAACAACCTCTGAGAGTGCAAACAAGCCCTACCACCCCTGCTGTCCCACTGAGAAAGCCACAAGGTATTCAGCCGAATAGCTCTGTTGAAGGATGAAATGATACGCCAGGAATTAAAAGAGTGCACTTACCCATCTGAAAAACGATGGCCAGAGCTCGCCTGGCTGGAGCAAGCCTGTGTCCAGAGATGCAGGTGTAGCAGATTCTGCCACCCAGGTTGGAAGGTGCTCCTTTTATATATTCCCAAAGCGAAGGCAGGGCTTGGAGGAGAGATGGAGGCAGGAGGCGGAGCTTCTAGCTTTAACCTAACCTTTTCCAGTCTAGCTATGCTGGCAAGCCAACCCCATATGCATTTTGGTATTTGTTGATCACTCAAGCCGTTTCGATTTGCTCTTCTTCCAAGAAGGGAGTGAGAGATGTAGGCAGGGCCAGTGTCAACGCCCGCCGGTAGGCATGATTGGGCACCTGCTGAGGGCCCACATCTCAGCAGAGACCCCCCCCTTGGATGCGCTCTTCCTCTTCACCAGGGTGACCTGCTTATTCACTTGCCTCTCGCCCAGACAACGGTGGTTGAGAGGAGGAGGAGGAGGAGGAGGAGGAGGAGGAGGAGGAGGAGGAAGAGAAGAAGAGGACACCACTGTATGTGTTCATGGCAGGGATGTTGAAGAGTCCTTGGTCTCGAGTCACGAGTCGAGTCACGAGTCTTTGGACCGGAGTCTCGAGTCTGAGTCCGAGTCCTTGGCCCAGAATGGTGACTCACGAGTCCCGAGTCACTCCCAAAGCTGACTCCACGAGTCCCTATTAAAATCAATGGGGTTTTCCCCCCAACAAAATAAGGCTACTTCAGATGTGTGGCTTAAATAAATTCTAGGCACAAGTGTGCCTTTTTATTTCAAAACTCTGCAACTGATTTGGACAAGAACAGACCAGGCAGACAAACCCAAAATAACCAGGCAGGCAGAGGAGGCAGGGGACCCCAAAGCAGGCAGCCAGAGGCAGCCAAACCCAAAATGTTGCATTTTAGGAAAATGATTTTAAAAAATAAAATCTTCGCTGGCGATCGCACTTCTCTCCACTCCTTCTGGCACAGCCCAGGGATGTTGAAGAGTCCTTGGTCTCGAGTCCCGAGTCGAGTCTCGAGTCCCATTAAAAATATTGGGACTCGAGTCAGACTCGAGTCAAAGCGGGGGACTCAGTCCGACTCACGAGTCGAGTCCCCGAGTCCGAGTCCCCATCCCTGGTTCATGGACAGTTGTTCTGCACCGATGCTTCTGTTGGCTGCATCCTCTTCCCCTGGACCCACCCCCTTTCCCCCCAAGCACAGATCATTTTGTGGTTTCCCAGTTTTTCTGCAGCCCCTTCCCCCACCTTCTAAAAGGTTGACATGCTTAAGGCTTAGTTATTGGCAGTAAGAGTTTTAAGCTAAAATATGCTGATATTTTTGGTGGCTACAGCCCTTTTGCCTTTGGCTCTTTGGCACTCAGCCCCCTGGAATGTACCCTCAAGAGCTTCTCTGAAATGGAATTCAGCCCTTGGGCTGAAAGCGGCCCGTCCGTCCCCGTCCCCCCCCCCATTTTACATGGATCTATAGCAGCTCCTTCCACTAGGAACTGTACAGTCACTCATAAACACCTCCTTACACCTGAGGTGTCCTGTGTTGGCAGGCAAAGATCCATCGGCATTTGAAATATAATTTACTCGCGCACCCAGACGTCCATGCATCATCAACCTTAATTGGGATAAGATCATGATGACCTGGCTCATCTGCTTGAGCCATCTGTACTGGTGCGATCTCCTCTGCAAGCACATTACATGCTCTTGAGGTCTGATCAGTGGCTGGTACATGGATGGGCCTACCGGTGGAGCAATAAGTTGGACTGGCCACCTTCCTGCTCTCCCGATCCAGTGATGTCATAATTCTAGTGCAGAGCACGTAACAGTGATCTCTGTCATTTCTTATTCTCTGCTTTGGTTTCAGATTCCTTTTTTAAAAATGAAGTACTTATAATTTAATGCCAGCCAGTCGACACTTTTTACAATCCAGGGCAGGGAGGAACATCCTCTTTGACCTCAGAATTGACTACTATACCCTGTTTAAGTGCAAAATATTAAAGCATAAGGAAGCAGGTGACAAAGGTTACTTTCTGGACAAGGATTCAGAGCCTGGTGGTCAATTAGCCAAGCAAAAGGTGGGGGTGGATATATTACGAAGCTAACATATTCAATACAGTTAAGAGTTTCAAGTGCTTGTCTATCACTGTAGAGTTTATGAAAAGGGTGACTGGCTCTAACAAAGGTCAGCCCAGAAGGAACAGGTACGACCACACAGATACTAACCCAGTCTAATTTCATTAACAGTCGATATGACTCATTTATATTCATCACTGTCATTGAATCCTGGTAGAAGCACCAAGCAACTCTCTCTAAATCGTACCCACAAAGATATGCACAGCTGCAACAGTGTGTTACCAACACAGGTATACAGGCAGTCCCCAGGTTACAAATGAGTTCTGTTCTTAAGAATGTCTTTAAGTCGCATCTGTACGTACATCAGAACAGTATAGCGTAGTACACAGCATTATGCAAATTGCGTAAATCATGTATACTATGCTATACTCTATGTAAATGATGTAGAGCTGGGGAACCCGGAAGTCCGTTTGTAAGTACGAGTTGTCCGTAAGTCGGACGTTCTTAACCCAGGGACTGCCTTCTTATGTCAACCTACCCTTGGCCACCTACCCTTGGAAAGTTCCTTTTCTGCTAGGCAATCCTACTATAAATTCTATTGTTATGTTGTTGACATAAGAAGTCAGAAACCAGCTTCCCCTATATACAGTATATACCCAGTTGACCCCTGAGATCTTCAGAGGAGGCCTTCCTTGTCCTTCCACAACCAATGGGAGGTCGCCAGATAATATCACAAAAGTGGGCCCTCCCAGTAGTGGCACCCACCGTCTGGAACACTCTCCCTCACATGGTACAAGAGGCAGAGACGGTGGCAAGTTTCAAACACTTTTTGAAAACATGTTTCTTTACATCAGCTTTCTTGGCCTGTAATGGCCTACGGCACTGCTGTTTTACTTCTGTCTTTGTTGTAAGATATATATATATCTTACAACATATATATATATATATATATATATATAGTTTTTTATTGCACGGTATGTGCATTTTGGTGTAAACTGCTCAGAGATTTTATTATATGAAGCAGTACATAAATATATAAAAGGGCTTCTGAGAGTATAGTAGATATACCACATCTGGATCCCTGTCTGAGGATTCTCGTGATGCTGTGAAGGATTACCAGATGTCATTATTTTAGAAGAGGATACTCTTGCTAATGGGGATCTGAGGTAAAAATGTACCTCTAGTCTTCTGTGGGAGGTAGAACAGGAGGAACGGAGTGACATAAAAATACATTCCATGAAAGAGCTTCAGCCCTGTGTCCTGGATGCTAAGGCCTCTTGCTGTCAGGGCCAGGCTAGGGCCTGGACAATCCAAACCCATGTTCTTCGACATGGGGTCCCCAACGCTAGTTGTTGGACTAGCCATATACAAAGGGGCTGCAGCTCAGTAACAGAATATGAGCCCACATGTATGAGGCTCTCCATTGAGGTTGAGCAGGGCTGGCGTCAAGGGTCGGCATAGTTGGGCACCTGCCGAGGGCCCACACCCTAGCAGGGGGCCCACTGACAAGAGCCCCTGCAACCTGCTTGTTCACCTGCCTCTCGCTCTGTCCCAGACAATGGTGGTGGTGCAGAGGAGGAGCAGAAGATGCCACTACCAGCTTGCTCATTGCCCCTTTGCCTGCCAAGCAAGCAGGTGGAAGCAATAGTGAAGAAGAGCGGCACTGGACGACACAACAACAATTCTGTTGAGCAGGTAGACTCACTGACGGAGAAGGGCCCATTGGGGGTGTCTTGACCAAGGCCCTTCCAAAACCTGGAACTGGCACTGAGGTTGAGTCCCATCATCTCTGTTTAGGGTTGCCGGCAGGTCCTATTCTGGAGATCCTGCTCGTCACTTGAAATGCTGCAAGGCAGTAGCAGAGTATGCAGCCACTGCACCTCTCACTCTGTTCCCTTTCACTGTTTCCTCATGCGCTCCCCTCCACTACTGCTGCTGGGTGGCAAATTTGAGTCCTCGTGGCTACGGCACATTGAATAGGTGTGTGTGGAAATGGTGGACAAAGGGACTGATGGAGGGATTTATTTATTTATTTATTTATTTATTATATTTATATACCCCACCTTTTTTCCTGCAAGGAACCCAAGGCGGCTTACATAATCCTCCTCCTCCTCCTCTCCATTTTATCTTCACAACAACCTGTGAGGTAAGTTAGGCTGAGAGTCAGTGACTGGCCCAAAGTCACCCAGGGAGTTTCATGGCTGAGTGGGGACTAGAACCCGGATCTCTCGAGTCCCAGTCCAACACTCTCACCACTACGCCACACTGGAGGGGATGGCACAGCAGGGGTTGCAGATATCCTTCTTTGACCTTGCAGTGATACAGGGTCAGGCAGGATATCTGGAACAGAACCCATTCTATTTAATAGATCTTTGTTTGTTGAGAAAGGAATGGCCCTGTAGAGTTAGATTTGAGATCCCCTAATTCTCAGAGTGGAAACTATGGAGCAAGATTAGAAAAACCAGTCTGACACAGTTTGAACCAGCTCCTTTTTTTTTTTTTAAATCCAAATGGGGAAGATGATTTGCTTACGCACCCTTTTTGTTTATGTGGATCCATGTCTAGCGAACCCCATACACACAATAGGACATATTGCTAAATGAAATGTGTGGTGGACCGAACCTGGTCCGTTGCGCGGGTTCGGCACCTTACGGGTTAACCAGCACCAAAGTCGTGCCTTGTATGCGGCTCCTAAAGCGTTTAATTCCAGCCGTGAGGGATATTGACACGGAATCCCCCCAGAACACAGGGAAACCACAAGTTGGTCAATTTCAAAGAGTTTAATGGCGCTGAACTAATAGACTACAGGAATTTCACAATATAAACATAGCAGTCAATAAAGATAGCAGGACGGAAAGTATTCAATTTGCTTACAAGGTAGGCTTCGCTCAACTGCAGAGTTACCTGACATCAGAGAATCTGACTCTAAGATCTAACGTAGTGGTTCCCTTTTGCCGGTCTCAGGCGCCCTGCCCGGGGTTGGAAGTTGCTTGGTCCTGACCGGAGCCAGCGACCTGATCCGTGCAAGCCTGCACCGTGTTCCCAACAACCACCTGGTTCCTGAGTGCTTGGTTTTCAACCCTCCCTCGGCCCCCTACCCCGCCCCTGACGATCAGGTGGCCAATTGTGTCCTGCGGGGTGGCGGCGCCTCTGGGGCAGGCATCTCCCGAGTGATCTGGGGTACTTGGCAGCTCTTTGAGACTGCTTCTCACCTTTTGGCATTCCAGCCCTACCTTGAGGGTAGGTGTGATTGCCCCCATTGGAAGTATGTAGATGTGGGGATGCACGGTCAGTTCAGACTGTGTCGCTTGCCCCCAGGTGAGGATTATGCAGCGAGGAGGGGGAAATGTGGGGTGTCAGCCACCGGGGAAGCTAGGCAAGGGTTTGTTCATCTCCACCAAATGGATGATACTTCGAGAGCTAGCCTTAAGAAGATGTTAAGATCCATGTTACTTATTCCTGTGCACCATCTACTGGTCCACCTTGCACACAGGCATAGATAATTCTATGCATAACAGAAACATTCTGACTTAGCAGATAAACTGATAGATAGTCAGGGATTTTATTTTATTGCACTAAATTAAATAACAGGATGAATAACACAGTGTTTAGGCACCATTCACCCTGATGCATCAGGATGGGCCTAGAGATCCAAAGCAACGTGGCTCGTCTTTGGAGAAGACAATGCCTGAAATTAATGTTTCAGAATCATTCGCCTAAGCGTGTGCACATATCTTGATCCTGTCTACATGAAATTGCCTAATGGGAGCAGAGACTGTCATGGCAGTACAGGGCTTAAATAGATGAAACCCATGAATTGTACCTGAAGGAGAAAGGCAAATCTTGCAGGATGGAGAAAGTCCCAGGGTTTTGCCTTTTCAACAAATTGATGTCTTCCTAAATCACAATAGGCACACTCTAGAGGTTTCAAACTGAGGGCTATGATCCAGGCCAGAGTCTCACGCAGGGGCACACTACATACCCTCTTCCATTTCAGATCTCCTGAAAGCCCAAATAAAAGTATTCCTATGCTCCTGCCCAAGCTCCGGTGACATGCACAGACTTCTTCAATTAAGGAGGATTCTTGGCCTTTGATACATCTTCCACCCAGTTTGGAGAAAAATGAGAAAGAGAAAATTGTCCATATTTCACTGACCTCACGCACGCGACCTTGGCTTATTAGTTGAGACATTTGGCGTGAAAAGCAATGCCTTGTGTTTTTTTAAGAGAAATGAGTAACAAGGGTGATAGCATGGCTAAGCAGGCCTGTCCACCACTATATATACCGGCGGCCATCAAGGCAAAAACCTGAAGGGCGTTTCCATTATTGCTCCACAAAAGAAGCAACTGGTGGCAGCTAGAACCATGTCTTACAATACGCTCGCCTTCTGCTTGCTTTGGCTCCTGGCTCTCTCTTCCGCTTGCTACATCCAGAACTGTCCCATTGGAGGGAAGCGATCCATCCTGGATATGGAAGTCAGAAAGGTAGGCCATGGGGGAATTTAAGAGATGAGAAGAAGAAGTCTTTGGGAGTCACAGAGGCAGGGATATTAGTCTAGTTGTTGATAACGGAGAAACATAGTCCTAGCTAGTGCAGAGGTCAAATCTTGCAAGGTTTAAACATGTTTGCTCTTGGTTTAAATCGGGGGTGGGGAACCTATGGCCCTCCAGATGTTTCTAGACTCCCAACTCTCGGCAGCCCAAGCCAGCACGGCCAGGGATGATGGGAACTGTAGTCCAACAATATCTGGAAGGCCACCCCTGTTTAAATGGTTGCTGGACTTGTTTTGTAATACTTTTCAGGTTACAGAGCAGTAGCTATTGGCATCTATTGTGGCTAAAATAGAACAGAGATCAATAGCACCTTAACAATTAAGAAGTTTACTCAAACCAGGAGTGGGAGAAATTTGCTTTCAGACATGCCCTTGAGGTAGGTCAGGACCCAAAGATCTGAAGCTAAGAGACAAATGAAGACCCGGTATTTTATTGCTGTCCTATGAAACCTGAAAACATCTTCACAGCCCAATCAGATGCATGTCTATTCTAAAGTAGGTCCGGCTTGTATCAATGGAGCTAACTTACGATACACAGCTAAGTATATATAGGATAACTGAACTCTGGTTAAGTCTGGCTGGAGAAATTTGAGCAAGAGGGAAAGAACATGCAATCTTGTGGCTTCAAATCTTACTGTATGGTCTGCCGTTTTTAAAACTGTTGCATGTTTTAAGCTGCCGTTGGTTTTGTTAGTTTCTAGGCTACATTTTGCTTTGGTTTTAGGTATTAATCTGATTTTGTACTGTGTTGGTTTTATGTAAGCTGCCATGTGCACTTTTGTAGAAAAGGCAGGGTATAAATTCATAAAACATGGAATACCTGATCATATCAGTCAAAATAAATTTTAGCTGTAAATATTACCAAACATCTGATTGTGTAAACCGGTTCTGGATAAAGGTTCGTTTCCCTCTTTTGTGATTCCCCTCCAGTGCATCTCCTGTGGGCCTAGAAACAGAGGCCATTGCTTTGGGCCCAATATCTGTTGCGGGGAAGAGCTGGGTTGCTACTTTGGCACAGCAGAAACGCTCAGATGTCAAGAAGAAAACTTCCTCCCGACCCCCTGTGAGTCTGGAAGGAAACCATGTGGCAACAATGGGGGAACCTGTGCAGCATCTGGCATCTGTTGCAACAATGGTGAGTACATCCATTATGACATGCCATAACTCAAACCCTCTCCCTAAAAAGAAAAGCACACCTTTCATCAGCTGCCCAGGACATTCGTTGATAAAGAATCCGTAGCTGGATTGTGTATGACATTTTTGTATTTGTTTTCTCCATAATACAGATATTTTCCTTATACTTTTTAGGATGAGCGTGATTTGGTTCTGCCTATTGGAGAGGGCTAGTATTTATAGAAAATAAATAAATATTTCTATTTATTTATTGCTGTTAATTTATTTTATATTTAATTATATTTATATCCTGCCTTTTTTCCTGCAAGAAACCCAAGGCGGCGTACACATAATCCTAATCCTCCTCCTCCTCTCCATCTTATCCTCACAACAACCCTGTGAGGTAGGTCAGGCTGAGAGTCAGTGACTGGCCCAAAGCCACCCAGTGAGCTTCATAGCCAAGTGGGGACTAGAACCCGGATCTCCCGGGTCCCAGTCCAACACTCTAACCACTACGCCACACTGGCTCTCTTGTAAGCTTGTTGTTAATGACTAAGGGGAGTATCCAATACTGCCGCAGTGCTCCCACTGCTTCCGTTGTGCTTAAGAGACCCACAGGAACTAGCACTTCCAACATTACCCATTTCCAGAATGAGACAGGTCAACAGAGCTCCCTTCTGCAAGCTCTGATGGCCTGGCCCTTCCTGGAAATGAGTGTTTTGCTCATTTTCAATTGTGGCAGGATCCACCGGCTTCCTGTTGCACTAGCGGTGGGTTGCATGAATGTGTGGGCAGCATTGGATACTGTCCATAGGAACTTTAGTGTTGAGTGTGTGGAAAGCTGAGTTTCAAATCTTCACTGAGCTACAAAGCTCAGGATTGCTTCGCAAAAGGACGATTTCCTGCGTGGATATCACTTCCCTCCTTGTGTAGCAGTTCCAATTCATATGTGGATGATGGACGGGGCTCAGCAGGCATGAACCCAACCCCGTTCCACGTGTACATTTCTCTGCACAATGCTGCAGTGAAATAGACATGAGTATATTATTTATTACATGGTATGGTATACATGCAGTTTTCCTGCAATGAAGTGATATTTTTGTACAGAATGTGGCTTGGCCTTGGGCCTATTACTCAGGGATGTTGAAGAGTCCTTAGTCTCGAGTCACGAGTTGAGTCACGAGTCTTTGGACCCGAGTCTCGAGTCCGAGTCCAAGTCCTTGGTCCAAAATGGTGACTCACGAGTCACGAGTCACTCCCAAAGCTGACTCCACGAGTCCCTATTAAAATCAATGGGGTTTTCCCCCAACAAAATAAGGCTACTTCAGATGTGTGGCTTAAATAAATTCTAGGCACAAGTGTGCCTTTTTATCTCAAAACTCTGCCACTGATTTTGACAAGAACAGACCAAGCAGACAAACCCAAAATAACCAGGCAGGCAGAGGAGGCAGGGAACCCCAAAGCAGGCAGGCAGAGACTTCTGTCTTGGACAATTCAAACTGTGGAACTGGTTAAGAAGAGACCAGGCAGGCAGAGGAGGCAGGGAACCCCAAACAGGCAGGCAGAGGCAGCCAACCCAAAATGTCTAAAAGGTTGCATTAGGAAAATGATTTAAAAAAATAAACTTGGATTGTTACTGCAACTAGGTCCAGACAGCCCCTGCAGCTGGCATCAAGCAGGGATGTTGACAAGTCCTTGGTCTCGAGTCCCGAGTCGAGTCTCGAGTAGAAGGGGGGACTCAGTCCGACTCACGAGTCGAGTCCTCGAGTCCGAGTCCCCATCCCTGCTATTACTTAGCAACTAACCAGGACCAACCGTAGGCAAATCAGAATCCCCCTGCAAAATTTCCACCTCCCTTCACCACGTGTCTTATCTTGTGCTGAGGAACATAACAAGAAGTTAAATGACCAAGATTTGACAGGCATACCGTTTTCTCATTTTCAGTTTTAAGGTGTGTCACTTCTTAATTTCCTCCCCTTTACAACTGTGACTCATCATCATCATCATCATCATCATCAGGCGATCACCTGCTTCACAGTGTAGAGTAGGCGAAACACGCCCATTGCCCCGGCCAATTGAGACAACGAGCCAAAATTCCAACTCGGCCCCCAGGAAACGGGCGGCCAGAGGAGCCTACACTGCTCAGAGGGCGGGAGTGGAGGGAGCTGGAAAACAGGAGCAAGAGATAGAGGGCGGGAACCCAGGAGCTTAAATAAGCTCTTACCTGTGTCCCCGCCCTTTTGAGCCATTGGCTCGTTACCAGTGACCCACCTGACCAGCTGCCTGCCTCTTCTCTCCTCCCCCACGCGCAAGCCTTCTCCCCGGCCCCAGGTGAGGGGCCATTGGAAGTTCTTTGCGCGTGTAAAGGCGAGATAAAGAAGAGGCAGACACAGGGTATATGGTTTCAAATCAGGGCCACATTTATTGAATTGAAGATCTGTGAAGGGTGAAGTGCGGTTCTAACCTAGCCCGGCCCTTGGCCGGGAAAAAAGACTAATATTTGGCGAATGCATCTTAACTGAACCGGAGGCGGGATGGCCCGCCACTGCCCAGTTGCCCTCCATGTGGAGCTGGAGGGCCTTACCAATGCCTTGGGCGGTCCACGGAGATTGGAAGGCTCTTGATCATATCCCCTGGAATGCTGAGGATCTCACCCAGCTGACAGCCTGCTAAACTGCCTGTGTGTGTGCTTCCTCCAAAAGTACAGGCACAACCTCTCTCCTTCTCAAGACATTAATATACGTAATCGAGGCAGGTGCTCCTGCCACTTTTGCCCCTACAGGCAGTTGCCTAGGATGCCTCTAGCATTGGGCTGGCCCAGTACCTAACTTTATCTTCAACAGTTCTACTACACTTTGACCAAAGATATAGTTACTTCAAAAGAAAACGTTCCCACGCGGGATAAATTGAGCATGCCTATGTTTGTTTCTTTGACATGTTTTCTTGCTTTTTCAGAGGGCTGCATGGTAGACTCTCTGTGTGATCAAGAATGAGACGATGCAAGGAAGAAGGATGATGCAAAAACACTTTTAGATTATGAACTTATAGGCAACAATTACCACAATGCAATGGGATGCATCTTTGCATGTCGAATATGTATGCTGGAAGCCAATGGCTGACACGCTTGTGCAAAATAAAACTTGTACAGCAACAAAA
Organism: Shinisaurus crocodilurus; assembly: GCA_021292165.1. Taxonomy (NCBI): domain Eukaryota; kingdom Metazoa; phylum Chordata; class Lepidosauria; order Squamata; family Shinisauridae; genus Shinisaurus; species Shinisaurus crocodilurus. The sequence continues at coordinate 10,174,352 of CM037876.1, forward strand.
AAATCTGTAATGTGTTCTCTTGGCTTTTCAATAATAAAGTTATTCAGAGGTCTATATTGCATATGTAACTGTCCATCCAGTTAACATAATGGCGGGAGCAAATAAAATACATTTTATTTATTATTTGTCTTTTGGATCAAAAGCCCCCAAGACCGCTATACAAACATTTTAAAAATCACATTAAAACAGTAAAGTACATCAAAATTTCCCACAAAATGCTAAAAACAGCAGTAAATGAAACAGACTACCCTAACTTCTCTATTATTTAATGAAGCAGAAACCATTTCAAATAAAACACACTTTTTAACTACATGCAATAGAAGATACAGTAATACCTTGGATTGCAAGTAACTTGGTTTGAGAGTGTTTTGCAAGACAAGCCAATTTAAAAATATTCATTACCGGTAAATATTTTTTGACTTGATACACAGGCGACGTCTTGCAATACAAGTACTGTAGTACGGCTTAAATTAAAAATCTCTGTACAAATTTTTTTGGGGGAATTTCGTTTTGATATAAGAGTGTTTTGGATTACAAGCACGTTTCCGGAACGAATTATGCTCTGAATCCAAGGCATGACTGTATAAAGAGAGCTTTAGCTATTGGGCGGTACAGAAATGTAATAACTAAATTAAATAAAATATAAGAACCTGGACTATAAAAAGAGAAGAAGCAGTGAACACCTTGGGCCAAAATAGGCATAAGTTTAAGAGCGTAAGAAGAACCATGCTGGGACAGACCAAGGGTCCATCTAGTCGAGCATTCTGTTCACACACTGACCAACCAGCCGCCTACGGCATTGCACAGACAATGGGAATGAATGGGATGCCTGCGTGCTTGTGTGGGTGAATAGACAGGATGCGCTTTGTCCATTTGCGTGAGCCAGAATATATGGACGAGTGCTCACGTGGGTGGATAGATGGGCTGTGCAGCGTGTTGGGTGTGATGTACTAGGGGGGAGAAAATGGCTGTGTGACTGCCCCACTGCCTCCTTTGCATATATCAGCTTAAAGCTGGTGTGCCCCACCCAGTTCCTCCTTTCTGCGGTGTGGGTTGCTGGCTGCTGGGCATTCAAGGACTCTTCCGCCTCCGTTGACCCCTCGGCTCCTCTGCTGATCTGCCCCCCGCCCCACCAACCGGATTGGCCACCGGCTTCCACTGAGTCTTTGTCCCTAGCAAGAGTTGCAGGCAGCCCGGGAGTGGCACGGGGGTCCTCTAAACGGCACCGTGTACCTGCAGATTGTATTCCTGTCCTGGTGTAAAGGGGGGGCAGGCTGGAAGGCTTCCTGATGCTCTGGGGCAGCCTTCCCCAACCTGGGGCCGCCCAGGCCTCTTGGACCACAGCTCTCGCGGTGCCCAGCCAGCACAGCCATTGGCCACGTTGCCTGAGGATGGTGACCGTGATAGCCCAACACACCTGAGAGCCCCCTGGTTGGGGCAGACTGCTGGGCGGCGCTACATTCTGAGAAGCGGGGGCTTTTCTGCGCGAGGCATTTATCGTGCGCTTGTCATTCCCTGCTCACGGTGGCTTATGCTTAGATGACATTGTGGCTCTCCAGTTACGCTTCTAAGAGAACTTTCTGCGAGTTTTAGAGCAGGGAAACTGCTTTCCCCCCCACGTGCGTATTTGCCCTCTTCCGCTATATGACAGTGCCACCTAGAGGTTGTGTAGTGGAAAAGCAGGAGAGGATACGCTCCTCGTCCTGTAGCACTCGGATCTCAGTTCTGCAATGAAGTAGATACAGCGGTTTAACAACAGAGCAGCAGCCTCATATAGAAAAGCTGTACGACTTGTGCTATATGAACACTTGAAAGATCAGGTGGTGTAACTGAACTCATGCCATGACTTTACGTATGGGACCAGTAAAGCAGAGGCGGCCACAGGAATTTTAAAATAATAATTAAGGAAGGACAGGGAGACAGGTCTAGTGAGTCCCTGCCGGCAATCAAGAACTCACAAAAGTGCCATGCAAATTCAGCTTGATTCTTGCCCAGAAGTTGGAATCTAACTATATAAATGTGAAAGTTTGTTTGTACGTTTGTACGTTTGTTTGTTTGTGTGTTCCTCAAAGGATCCTACCCAGTTGGACAGATCCCCCCCAAACTTGGCACACGTACTCTTCACCACCCAAGGAAGAATACTGGCGGGGTTAGAACCAAAAAACCCCATCACTGGGCATTTCTGACCCACTCTTATGTAGCTTATGGGCAAACTGACATAGGGGCGCCCCTACATCATTTAGAATGTTCATGTGAACTGCTGCAGGGGCCTATCAGGAACAGTTATGCAAATCACTCCTACCTCATTTAGAATGTTCGTATGAATTGCCGCAGGAGCCTATTAGTAGTGGTTATGCAAATCACTCCTACATCGATTAGAATGTTCATATGAATTTCTGCAGGGGCCTACACGGGGGAGCTGGGATTTCATTGTTGTGTAGTCCCGGGGGGGGGGGGAGCAGGGATTTCATTGTGTAGTCCTGGCTCTGGGGGAGCTGGTAGTCCCGGGGGAGCTGGGATTTCATTGTGTAGTCCCAGGGAAGCTGGGATTTCATTGTGCAGTCCCGGGGGGGGGAGCAGGGATTTCATTGGGTAGTCCTGGGGGAGCAGGGATTTCATTGTTGCGCAGTCCTGGGGAAGATGGGATTTCATTGTGCAGTCCCTGGGGGGTGAGCAGGGATTTCATTGTGTAGTCCCAGGGGGGGGGGAGCAGGGATTTCATTGTGTAGTCCCGGGGGAGCAGGGATTTCATTGTTGCGCAGTCCTGGGGAAGATGGGATTTCATTGTGCAGTCCCTGGGGGGGGGGGGGAAGCAGGGATATCATTGTGTAGTCCGGGAGGGGGGAGCAGGGATTTCATTGTGTAGTCCCGGGGGAGCAGGGATTTCATTTTTGCGCAGTCCTGGGGAATAATGGGATTTCATTGTGTAGTCCTAGGGGGGTGAGCAGGGATTTCATTGTGTAGTCCCGGGGGAGCTGGGATTTCATTGTGCAGTCCCTGGGGGGGGGGAGCAGGGATATCATTGTGTAGTCCCAGGGGGGGGGGAGCAGGGATTTCATTGTGTAGTCCCGGGGGAGCAGGGATTTCATTTTTGCGCAGTCCTGGGGAAGATGGGATTGCATTGTGTAGTCCTAGGGGGGTGAGCAGGGATTTCATTGTGCAGTCCCGGGGGAGCTGGGATTTCATTGTGTAGCCCTGGGGGAACAGGGATTTCATTGTGTAGTCCCGGGGGAGCAGGGATTTCATTTTTGCGCAGTCCTGGGGAAGATGGGATTGCATTGTGTAGTCCTAGCGGGGTGAGCAGGGATTTCATTGTGCAGTCCCAGGGGGGGGGGGGGGAGCAGGGATTTCATTGTGTAGTCCCGGGGGAGCTGGGATTTCATTGTGTAGCCCTGGGGGAACAGGGATTTCATTGTGTAGTCCCGGGGGAGCAGGGATTTCATTGTGTAGTCCCGGGGGAGCTGGGATTTCAGAAAAACAGAAAATAGTGTTGTGACAGCTTTCCAAGAAAACATGTTAAAAACAATAAATGATTGAAAGGTGTTGCTAATTTTTCATTTCACCTTTCCTATGGAGCCATTAAAAAAGCGGTCAGCTACCTTAAGTAATTTCAAACAAATAGTACCTATAAGAAAATGACATCCCGGGCCAGGTAAAAAAGCTAGTCTACTATATAAATGTGAAAGTTTGTGTGTTTGTGTGTTTGTTTGTTTGTTTGCATCGCATAGGCTCCTACATGGTTGGATGGATCTGCCCCAAACTTGGCACAGATACTCTTCCTCATCCAAGGACAAATACTGGCAGGATTTCATTGTATAGTCCAGGGGGAAAGCAGGGATTTCATTGTGTAGTCCCACTGTGAATTTTACGTTTCACCTTTCCTATGCAGCCTTTCAAAAAAGCAGTCAGCCACCTTAAGGAATTTCAAACAAATAGTGCCTATAAGAAAATGATGACCCGGGCAATGCCGGGTAAAAAAGCTAGTATGTGATCAAACCAAGACTGGTGAGAAGGGTGGCAGATGATTAGCGTCCTGCTTAAGGTAAAACACAAACACACACAGTGACTGCAGAACAGAACAAGACTTTATTTGGAATCAGCAGAGATCAACTGACAGTTCCATGGTCTTTAAAGATGGCATTTTTATCCCTTGAAACTGTAGCTCAGATTTCATTGAGGATTACGAGGAAACACTGACTTCTCCTCTGCAGGCATAAGAAATACCTGAAATTTGAAAAACATGTGCAGAGTCATTTGATCCTATCACCTGCCTGTATTTATTTATTTAGTTGCTTGCTTAAGGTGTTTCGATCCTGCCTTTCCATATCACATTTTCAAGGCATGTAACAACAAAAGTAAAAACAAATAAGTAAAAACAGTTCAGTTAAAACCATTCATTTACTAACAAACCCCACCAAGAAAGTGGCAACAGTAAAAGCAGCAGTAGTGCTAAAAAATTTTTTTTAGATAAAACAGCAAAGCAACTTTAGTGAGCATTTAAAAGCCTAGCCTGTAGAAAGGTCTTGGCGCTCATCAAACTAGAGGCCGGGCAAGCAGTCCTAGGGGGACAAGTTCGGCTGTGCTGCCACAGAGAATGCCTTTTCCTTCTTCACGACCTCTTTCTCGCCTGATAGCAGGGTACCAGGAGATGGGTCCATCACAAGAGCAGAACTCCCATTCCACACGGAATCAAGTGACTTTAAGATGATGAGCGGGAGGGGAGAATCCACATAGCCATAATAACAATGATAATGGTTGTAATTAAAATAAGACGTGATATTCTCAGAGCTGCACAGAAAAGCAGCCTTTGGAACACAGGAACACAAGTTCTGAAAGCGTCCAAAACTCCACACGTTTGTAAATCCACCATAAAAGCATCCAGCAGAGCAGGCCTGCTGAGAAGCAGCACAGTACAAAATTCCAGATTGTACATATCTCATAAGTAAGGACTGGATTGCTCAAGAGAAAGTATGGGCATCCCTTTGCATGTGGTGTGGTAGTGATGATAATATCCCTTGGGTAGCCAGCAGGAACCCTTTGCAAAACACACACACCCCGTTCTCACACACACACAGAGGGAAATGATCCTCCCTTCTCCCCCAAATGATACAAGAAGATGAGCAGACAAACAGCGGCAAGAAACATCGATGAAGCAAGAAGATGATTGCACTGTAATCATGAAAATTGTCTCTCTCCTCTGTCTATGTGCCTCTGAGTCATTCAAACCTCCCAGCAGCACCCCCAGTTGCCCCCAAGTGGCTCTGCTTGGCCACTGACTGGTCGGCCAGTAAAGCCCACTTAAACAGTTGATTGGCTGGCTTGGCTCATCTAGCCAAGGAACCAGCCAACCAGCATTGTGCCCCTGAGCGCTCCCCCAGTGCCCATCACGACCCCTCGCAGAGGTAAAGGGTCTTCTCTCATTGAGCCCATGTTTTGTGGAATTTGCCCTGTTGACGAGGGTTCCTCACACGGCCTGGCAGACTCCAAAAGCCTTTCCACTCCAGGGAACGGCTCTGGAACAGGAGTTTGCACATGCTCAGTTTTAAAAATGAAGCTGCTACGCTAGACCAAGAGTTCCGGGTTCCAGCCTGGTAGCGCAGCAGCCAACCTCCGCAATTAGAGAAGCCAGTGGCAGCGTGGCGAAGAATCTTTCCTTTTCTTTTTTAAAGGTACAGTTGGGGGCTGGGGGCCAGTGCATTGCCAGTGGCAGTGCGGTGCCCAGAAAGCCCTCTTTAGCTGGCCGCCACTGACACACACATTTCATATGTATCCATTGGAATTGATACATCCAAATCTATACAAGCACCTTTCTTTTCTTTTCTTTTCTTGAAATCTCATAATAAAAAGTAAGTTTGAAAAAAAAATTTTTTTTTAAGGCCTACCCGCGACATGGGACCAGCAGACAGGACACAGAGGTGACAGCTACAGCATTTTCTTTTTTCCATCTTTGGGAATCCAAGGCACCTCCTGGAAGAGAAACATAATTCATTGAATGGGACTCCATTGCAGCAAGAAGGAAAAGGTCATTCAAGCACCGGGAAACTGGATTAATCCAAAGGCTCATGGGAAGCGTTCTGCTAATCGATGAGGACCGTAGGAAGACAACTCTGCTCAGGAAGCTAGACAAGAGTTTCTAGTGCCTGCGGAACAGGAACGGAACAGCCACAGGAAAGCTGCCACCTCTGCCCTACATACAACTAATTCCAGCACACCCCCGTGACTAAACCAGCCTTCTCAGGCCTCGTACCTTCCAGATTATGGTGGACTGCAACTCCCATCATTTCTGACCCTTTGCCATGCAGTCCGTGCCTAATGGCAATTCTAGTCCAATAACATCTGGAGAGAACCAGATATGGAAAATAGGGACCCAGTCTAGTGAGCAGGGCTGATCCTCCCATGAGGTGGGGTGTATCTAGAAAGATACGGCGGATCTAGAAAGGCGGCGGATGCCACGTGCCTTGCTGCCGAGAGGGCCACGGGTCCCTCTGCTGTGCATGCCCTATACGTCTCCACCTCGGGCCTGCCCCGCCCTGTGGCTCCGCGGGGTCCCTCCTCGGGGCGAGGCGTTGGTGGGGAGGTGGCTCTGGAGGTCGCCTGTGCTGCCGTGCCAGAGAGTGCGCCTGGTGGCTCCCTGGAGTGCTGCCCACTCAGAGGCAGTCGCCACTCGCCACTCGCCAGGGCCAGCTCCTCACCAATGTCCCACTCTCACGAGGGACCCCTCACAGCGAGGTCATGAGAGACAGGCGGGGCGGCGAGGCTACCGGCAGGTGGGAATGGGAAGAGGCGCGCACACCTCCCTTTCCCATGTGGCCGCAGTGGCGGTGGCTGGTGTCACTCCCTCCTGGCGTGGCAGTTCAGGATCCTGTCGTCCCCCCCCCCCCCCCGTGTTGCAGTGGCTTGCGCTTTCCTCTCCCACACGTGGCTCGCGCCCCGCTTTCCCACCCGGGATGTCTTGCACTGGCCCTGCTATTTAGGAAATAGCTGGATGCGCTTACCTTTTCACTACTATTATACTTTTTCAATAATATTCTAGATTTGTGTTGCTTTAATTGTGCGGCCTCTTTTCTACCCCGTGCTTAGAAGACTAAATCCACACTAGCTAAGAGTGGTTGCAAGACATTCAGAAGGCCTCTAGGCTGTTTGGTGGAGGCAACCAAGGGGAATAAAGAATGCCACCTGGTAGCAGTGGAAAGGTCATTGGAGGGGAAGGGCGAACAGGAGTGGGTCGCTCTATTTGGCCTGGTCTCCCTCCCACATGGGGGTCAGGGCGTAGCTGGTCCCGTGATAAGCTATGACCATTTTTATGTTTTTACACACAGAGAGACGGACAAAGGCAAGGTATACTCACTTTAGAAGAAATCGATTCAGAAGAAATGACTCTCTTTTTTTCAAGCGGGAGTCGTTCCTGTGGGTCAAACAGAAGTGGGTCACTCTATTTGGCCTGGTCTCCCTTCCACATGGGGGTCAGGGCGTAGCTGGTCCCGTGATAAGCTATGGCCATTTTTATGCTTTTACACACACGCACTGACGGACAAAGGCAAGGTATACTCACTTCAGAGGAAATCGATTCGTAAGTAATGGCTCTCTTTTTTTCAAGCGGGAGTGGTTCCTGTGGGTCAAACAGAAGTGGGTCACTCTATTTGGCCTGGTCTCCCTTCCACATGGGGGTCAGGGCATAGCTGGTCCCGTGATAAGCTATGGCCATTTTTATGTTTTTACACACACGCACTGACGGACAAAGGCAAGGTATACTCACTTCAGAGGAAATCGATTCGTAAGTAATGGCTCTCTTTTTTTCAAGCGGGAGTGGTTCCTGTGGGTCAAACACAAGTGGGTCACTCTATTTGGCCTGGTCTCCCTTCCACATGGGGGTCAGGGCGTAGCTGGTCCCGTGATAAGCTATGACCATTTTTATGTTTTTACACACACACACACACACACACACACACACAGGCAAGGTATACTCACTTCAGAAGAAACCGATTCAGAAGAAACCGATCTCTTTACTTTGTGTAAACAATTTTGGAAGCACTCTTTGGGGTTTGAGTGCAGGGGACAAAGAAGACAGTCTAGCCAGGTACTCTCAGACAAGCAGAGAAAGCTCAGGAAGCAAATGGCCAGGGCTGTCCCCCTCATTGTGGCAGACTTGAACGGCTCACAGCTGAATCCAGAGACTGGTCTGCTCTTCCGGCTCCTGCTGAGTGAAGCTCCTTTCTGGGCCATCTCAGTATTTATACATTTCCAGGTGCGTCATCCCGCTATTGTCATGGCCAGGATGCCGCAGTTCCCCCACCCTCAGACTAGGCTAGTTTAGAAAAGGATGATGACTAGAATGGGAAGTGTTCTGCCAAGTCTCTTGTTTGTGCTCAAGATATTCCTCTTGATAAACGTGAGCAAGGATTTGCAGTCCTGATAAGGAGGCTAGCCTGGAGCAGGTCACCACCACTGCAAGTTTGCTGATGTGGAAAAGGTCACCAAGGACTTCACCTTCAGTCTGCCCCAGCAACTTGTTAGTTAAATCAGTGTGTTGTTGCTGTAGATCGAGCTCACGGTGTCTTGGGACACTGATAAGCTGCACAGACGCTGTTTTCGCCCTGCGCAACAAACTGCCGGACAAGCAGAATAGTTCAGATGATGGGTAGGCAGAAATGCGTCCACTACTCCGGGACATCGTGCGTTAGCTCTATTGTTCTAAGATCTTGGCAGCATCTGCACATGCGTCACTTACAAAGCCTGAATTCCACAGAAGTGGAACGCTTTCGCATGTTCGGGGATCACTCCATTTTTGCTTGGAGCTGGGATGTGCGGCGGCATTATCTGACTGAGTAAAGCTTTGTTCTTAAACTTCTTAACCTGCGTTTGGCTGATGGATTGACCTAATCGGCTAGACTCGAACCCCAGGGCTACTTGAGCTCTTACCACACCGAGGAGACAAGGAGGAACCTTTCTATGCTGCCTGTGATTTCTCTGTTGCCCTGTGCATGGCCCTTTCCCCCAAACAAAGTGGACTTCAATTATTTCTGGTATCCAACTGACCTCTGTGTAATTCCAGGTGCCATTTTCAGTCGAGGCATGGGGTCTCCCCGCCACTGGCTATTCGTTGCTGTTGTTCGCTGTTATCCTCAGTACTTGGCATCATCATCTAAGTATTACTGGCTTAGCAGGTTGTTGTGGAGAACGCCTGAGCACAGACACAGTGACATGAACCCTGACATAGTTTCCCCCTTGTACATTGGCAACCCTTTCTGCATAATCCCCCACCCGGGGGACAGGAGACACAGTTCTGGTCAGACAGGTAGTACATGACAACATCTGCATACCCTCAATAGGGCACATCTACATCAATCCACATGAAGAGGCATGAACAATCCCAAGGTGAGAGGCAGTCTCAAAGAGCTGCCAAGTACAGTAATACCTTGGATTGCAAGTAACTTGGTTTGAGAGCGTTTTGCAAGACAAGCAATTTTTTAAATATTTATTTAATTTTTTTAGACTTGATATACAAGCGACGTCTTGCAATACAAGTACTGTAGTACGGCTTAAATTAAAAATCTCTGTATAAATTTTTTTGGGGGGATTTCGTTTTGATATAAGAGTGTTTTGGATTACAAGCACGTTTCCGGAACAAATTATGCTCTCAATCCAAGGCATGACTGTATCCCAAAAGACACTGGTAAACCCAAGGCGCCACCTTTTCCTGGGCAGGAATAAGCCCACCTGCTCGCCAAGAGGCGGGGAGGAGGCGGGCAGGGTAGAAAAAACCCCTGCCAGAGGTACTGAGTTGTTGGGAACACGGGACAAGATGATCTCTTCCAACCCTAGCGCCAAGCAGTTCTCTTCCCCGAGCGCGGCAGGCTCGGAGTCAGCTATGCAGACCACTACACAAAGTCCATAAGTCCAGAGTCTCTGGTGTGAAGTGACTCTCTCTTACTGCAATACGCTACGCCTCTGTATTGAAGCTTTCTAGTGATTTAGGTCACGACCAGGTTTTGTTTATTGTGCAACATTCCTGGAAGTCTATTACCGGTAGTTCCGCTCCATTAACCTTGTAGTAAATAAAGTATATTCTTTGGGTTAAATACGGTTACGTGTTATATTTACGTCGCGGTTGGGTTTAAATCGCTTGATAGCCCTGTAAAGGGCAATATCTCCGTGCCGGTTAACCCGTTAAGTGCTGAACTCGCGCCAAAGGCCCGGTTGTTGGTCTTCCGCACAGGTATTACTAGTATTGTTTTATTCTACTTTTAATGTACCATGTAGTTCACAGAACTATTTTGGCCTCACACAGCGCAGAGTTAAACTATGGACTTCACTTCCACAGGATGTGGTGATGGCCACCAATTTGGATGGCTTTAAAAGGGGATTGGACAAATTCATGGAGAAGGCCATCGGTGGCTACTAGTCCTGATTGGCTATATACTTCCTCCAGTATCATTGGCAGTACGGCTAAGTACTCCAGTTGCTGGGGAACATGGGTAGGAAGGTGCTCTTGCCCTCATGTTCAGCTTGTGCAATCCCGTAGGCAGCTGGTTGGCCAGTGTGTGAACAGAATGCTGGACTACATGGGCCCTTGGTCTGATCCAGCAGGGCTCTTCTCATGTTCTTATGTCCACAAAAAATTGCTTGTGGGGTAGGTTACTCCTCTAGCCCTCTTCACATTTTATAGATGGGCAAACAGTTGATGATTGAACCAGAGCCTCCCAACTGGGATGATGGTTGAATAGAGATTTGGAACAGTGGTGTAGCTGGGGATGGACCTCAGCGGAGGCCCCCTTACCCAAATGACCACACAAAGAGCAGCAGGTGATGGGACATTTGGTACAGCACATTTTGGACCCTCTTCCTTCCTTAATGTAGCATTCCATGGGAAAGCTTCATATGCCCAGTTCTCACTCTGTGTTCGGGGTGGGTGGGTTTGCAGTCATCAGTGGTGAGGATTATGTGAGATCTGATGACCTTGTGAATGGGTAAATTACACATTTCTCCCTTCAGCCAACTTCTCTTTAGCAAACCATGGACCTGGCTCTTTGTTCTTTACATGTGGGAATGTGCAAAAATTGGAACTTGGAGAATTCTGTTGTATTTTACTTGTTTATAATTACTAATTGTTTATATTTTTTTAAAAAAAAAATAGTACTTGGGGAATGTCTTATGGACACTTGGGAATGATATTGTGAAAATGAGAACTATGCACTAAAACGTTTATTAATCCATTCTTAGACTCTCTCTCTCTCTCTCTCTCTCTCTCACACACACACACACACACACACACACACACACAGCCCATCCCATCAATCAAGATGTTATTATGCATAAGATAGGGATGGGAAACCTATTTCTTGTCAAGGTTGCAATGATTTAAATCAGAATGATTAAAATCAATGATTAAATCATGGAAAAAATCATTGATTTAAATCAAATCTAAAAATAAATCGAGTAATAGTTGCTGCACTGCAGTAATGATAATTGAAAATCTTCAAAAAGAAGCATAAGCTGAAAGTTAAAATGAAACTGAAAGTGAGACCGGGGAATTCCCTCTGTGGGCAGGGCAGGAAGTTACCTGCAAGCAGACCACAACAAAACAAGTCTGAGCCTGTCAGGCAGAGAGCTCTTACTGAACAGGAGCCAAACCTCCAGACAGAAGAAGCATAATGTCAACTAGAGGTAGCCTTAGGAAAGATCCTGCGGAGCAAGGCTGAACACGCGCATACACTCACTCACACACACATACAACTTCCCTGACAACCCCTGTCTGCATAATCTCTCCCCGTGGGGGGGGGGGAGAAGCACCGGAGATACAGGGGCAGCCAGACGGATCTTGCATACCAACAATGGGGCACCTCGGCCGGAATCCACAAAGCAGAAGTTAGAAGTATGGACCGTCAAGAAGGCAGGGCAGTCTCAAAGAGCTGTAAAGTACCCCAGGCACCACTACGCATGACACATCACCTCCCCTCCCCCCGGCAGGAATAAGCCCACCTGACACGAAGGGGCAGGCATAAGCCCCACCTGACCAGGCAGGGGCGGGAGAGTGGGAAAACCGGGGTAGAAAGCCCCTCTCCCCACCCCCTGGGGGTTGTTGGGAACACGGGTGCGCTGACATCAACTCCGTCCAGCTGTGGCTGGAGCAAGCTGTTCTCTTCCCCGGGTCAGACGGACCTGGAGCCGGGCTGGAAATCAACCAACGTAGAGGCTGGGGACTAAGGTAACTTCCTCCCTCAATACACTAGCCTGGGAACCTATCATTCATAAAGCCTGAGGTCACGCTCAGGTCTTGTTGACGCATAGTATTCCTAGAAAGCTATTAGTTACGCTCCATTTAACTACTGGTAAATAAAGCCTTATTTGGGCAACGAAAGGCTCGGAGTGCTTTCTTCTCGCCGCGTAAGAGTTCTAGTCAATTTAACTTGCTTTAACGGGCTATATCTCAGCCGTGGTTAACCCGTTAAGTGCCGAACTCACGCCAAAGACCCAGTTGTTGGTCTTCCACAGATCCTGTATGGATATGGTTTACTGTAGAAGTAAATTTTGTCTAGGCTTCAGTTTAACAGAAAGGGCTAGAAAGGCAAGTCAGACCTTGTGAAGGATCACTAACAGGATCCTTTGCGTGAGTTCGGCGCTTAACGGGTTAACCGGCACTTGAGCTATAACCCGAACTAGCGCTGGAGACCGCCTGGGAGGCTTTCGCACACAAGAGGAAACCAAAGTCCTTTAAATGACCAAATAAGGCTTTTATTTGTTTACACAAAACACGGAGCGGAACTAACAGCTTTCCAGGAATACTACAATGTCAACACAACCTTAGTTGACCCCTGCGTTTATCAATGAAACAGGCTCTTAGGCTAGCGCATTGAAACTGGTCAGTTACCTTAGATCAGAGACGTTACGCTAGTCAGTTTCAGCCTGGCTCCGGGTCGGCCGATCCGGGGATGGGAGTGGCTTACTCCGGCTGCCGCTTGGAGGATGAATCTGGCCCCGAAGTACCCTGGGTTCCCAACAACCCTTTACCGGAAGGGAGAGGGGTTTTCTACCCCTGAGTTCCCGCTCTCCCCACCCTCCAGGTCAGGTGGGGGCTTATGCCTGCCCCTTCGTATCAGGTAGGCTTATTCCTGCCCGGGAAGAAGGTGACGTACTGGTACTTTACAGCTCTTTGAGACTGCCCTGATAGTTTGATGGTTCTTGATGGTCTTTCCTTGGTTTTGTGGATCTCCACCGAGACTCTTCTTTGTTGGGGATGACGGTCTGTCTGGCTACTTCTCCTGTGACTTCATCCCCCCTTCCTCGCCCCCCTCCCTTGGGCGGAGACTGTGTGTGTGTGTGTGTGTGTGTGTGTGTGCAGACTTGTGTTAGGCTTTCTCCACAACCTTTCCTTGGCCTTTCTAGAACATGTCCTGACAAGTCAGACCTTCCATGAACAACCCTGTTGGGCAAATCTCTCATGTGCCTAGCCCAGTGCTTCTCAAATAGTGGGGCGGGCCCCCCAGGGGGGGCACGAGGCTCCGTAAAGGGGGGCTCGTTTGACCTCAGTTAAAAGTTTTTTTAAATATTGTGTTCCTTTAAATCCTGTGCTCCTTTAAATCTTTTCTGCTACAGTTAATAAAGCTATTCTTTGTTGTAAATTGATCCACATTTCTTTCTTTTTTTATTCTCTTATACGTTAATAAGGATACAGTGTTACGCAGAGGTGTACTTATAACAATTTTATAGACAAATGATACTATTTACAGTCGCGCGAAATGTTTTCTTCTTCCTAGGGGGGGCATGACAGAAAATAATTGAGAAGCACTGGCCTAGCCTCTGCTCTATGCTAAAGAGTACTGTGAGTAGGCATGCAAATGTCTGGGGTCTTTGCGTTCACATACGGCTCGAGCTGTTCACCTTTCCCACATACTCGCAAACCTTGAGATGAACAACTAGACAAAGGGAGAACTATCATGAACGATTGCGAACAGCTGAACAAAGCAAATTCTCGCTTGCTGAACAGCACTTTCGAAATTCTCATACAACCCTATTTAAATGTCAGACCTAAGTGTTTCCTTTTGAATTGTCTCTCAGTTTCCTTGTACTGACTGGTTGTTACCTGATCTCTATGTGATACTATTCAATATAAATGGAAGTGTCTCCCTTGCATTCTTGTTGGCATTCCTGACTGTGCTCAGATGCCAACCGTGAATTCACTAATAAACTTTCCTCTCTAAGAACCTCTCCAAAACACAACGCAGTAGATCAATTTTTCCACAACAATCTTGGTGCCGTGACTCGGATCGCTTCAAGGGACTGGACCTGCCTGAAACAGGGAAACACCACTGAACTCCCAGGTGCAAAACCCAGGAAGAGACCTTTTGAAATCTCTTTTGGGTTTTTGGTGTGTGTCCTTCTGTTTCTCGCAGACCATCCTTTCCCTCCAACGCGATCTGAACTTTGAGTCCATGAGGCTTTAGAGACGAAAGAAATTTCCTATACGATTGTATGCATGTCTGTGAAAGTATGCTTGTTAGAGTCATGAATCTGCTGATCAGGACTGGGACTTAAACCACATACTAAACCAGTGTGTGGTAGAACCCTGTGTCCCAGTGGAGCAACTAAATTCCTTTCCCGTTTCCATGACTCATGAGTCCCATTTGAAATCATAAGACTGACTGAGCCGACAAAAAGGGATTGTGCCGCAGTTGGAAGACTGAGCGAGCCGATCAAGGTGTTGAGCCTCTGACTGAGACTCAAATGAGGAACATCCCTCAATAAGTTTTCCTTGGACGAGTGTGCTGTATGAATGTGAGGAATAGGGGTATGGATATGGTTTACAGAACTTCCTCCATCAGAGAAAAATAAGGGTGTGAGAGCAAAATGCAAAAGCTGTGGCAAGGAAATGCAAGGACTAGCCACTCAACTTGAAGGATCACATACAGAAGAGTGTCAAATGTACTACAGACCCAACAACACAGCAAGAGGATCCTGAACTGATGAGTGAAGAAGAATCAGAAAATGGAGGTAGGCAAATTTAGTTTACTCCTGCGAGTAGAAGCTGTAAAAAGTTACAATGTTTATTTTATGGAAGGTTAAAAAAATGTGAAATTAATGTAAAGTTGAATCCTCCCCCCCCCCCGAATTTTGATTTAATGTATTACTTTAATACCTTAGCAATAACTGCCTGCAAGGAACCTAACATTAGTTTAAAAATTATTTACTATTAAAAAAATACAGTCAAACTCAAACAGCATTAAAACTTTTAAATTGATGTGTAGTGTAATAGCAAAGTTAAAGGAAGTTAAATCATGAAAATTGTCAAACACTGTTGTAGAAACTATTGCGCTACCTATTTTACTATACCAACATTTTTAATTTAGATTTTGCTGATGTGGATGATGTGGCTCTAAATCCAACGGCCATAGAGGTAGAAGAGAGCCCTCACCCTCATTCAGACACTTCATCTAGGCCTAGCAGTTCAAGGAATCTCACATCTCCAACTCCATCACTGAATTCAGTTGCATTGCAATCTAGTCATTATGAAAGTTTGAAAAGGAGTGTCACTGCTTCTTCATCATCAAGGGCGAAAAGACCTACTTTAGACCCCTAGTAAGGAACAAAAAAATGCACTGGATATCCAAATTGCCTGCAGTATATGTGCAACAAATACTCCATTCACAGCTGTGGAACATCCAGAGTACAAATGAGCAATAGAGATGTTAAGGCCAGGCTACAGCCCACCTTACAGAAATGACATTGGCAACAAATTACTGGATGAAGTTTATGATAAACAACTGCAAGAGTCTGGGAAAGACCCAAAAAATAAGACAGTCTGTCTGAGTCTGGATGGGTGGAGCAATGTTCACAATGAACCTGTAGTGTGTGCATCACTGCATCAGTAACAACTTCTGATCAAACCACTTATTTGACAGATACCATAGACACATCTGGACACGCTCATACCACGCTTACAGAGGTAGCCAGGAAGGCTATTGGTGATTGCAGGGGAAAATTCAATTGTCATGTAGGTAGCCTAGTAACTGATAATACTGGTAATGTAAAAAAGAAGAGGAGACCCTTAACCTCATTACATATGGATGTAGTGCCCATCTAATGCATCTATTGGCTAAAGATGTGAATATTCCTAATGTCAAGAACCATTTCGTTGCTATTGTAAAGTACTTCAGAAACAACCATTTCACATCAGCTGCTTGTTCGCTGGAACACTGTTGCCAATTGTTTAGAAGCCTACATCAAAAATTGGCCCATCATCATGCAAATCTGTGAGGAAAATCGAGAGACGATCGATGCAGACATCAAAAACAAGGTCTCTAAGTTGGGAATCAAAAGAAATGCTGAAGATCTCCTCAACTTTCGGAAGATCTGACAGCTTGCGGAGTATTGACTGCAAATGATCAGAGCAATCTACAAACCCATTTCAAGCAAGCACTAACACCAGCTCACTACAGTAATACCTTGGATTACAAGCATAATTCGTTCCAGAACCAAGCTTGTAATCCAAAACACTAGCATATCAAAGCGAGTTTTCCCATTAGAAATAATGGGAACTCAGATGATTCGTTCCACAACCATTTACTCACTGCTTTGCTGGTTCCCTGGCAGGGAGCCCCATGGAGGGAGCCTGCGAAGCAGTGATTAAATGGTGCGTGGAGGGCAGCACGGTGCAGCCACTCGCTCTGCAGGTGCCTCGCACGCTGCCATGCCAGCTCCCGGGCAGGGAAGCGGCACGGCAGCGCGCAAGGTACCCGCAGCGCGAGTGGCCGCGCCTCCCTGCCAGGGAGCTGCATGGAGGCATTCCCGCTGCTCCCTACCTATTCCAGGGGCAGTTCGCCTTAACAGAAGAGGAGTATGACTCGGGGATGGATTGGGCCAATGAAAACCATCCAAATATAGTTCCAGTCCTAATAAAGTACAAAGCTAAAGCCAAGCCATTTTCTCAGTATATTTTCAGCAAAAACGTCATCAATTCAGTCCAGCCTCTGGAATGGTGAACTTCACAGCAGGACAAACTGCATCAGGAGGTGATCGATGTGGCAGAACAGTTGCACGCTGCAACTGCCTCCACAGCAGATGTGGAAAGAGTGCTTTCATCATTTGGACTGGTACAATCAAAACTGCGAAATCGTTTAGGCTTAGGCAAAGCTGTCAAATTAGTGTTTTTGTTTAAAGCCATGAATCAAAATCAAAAGGGAAAGTGAAGGAAAAATTAAGTGAAAGTGATTAATCTAAGTTAAGTAACATGCAGTGTGTGACAAATAATTACGTACTGTTGAAGTGGCTTTAAATGTGCAAGAATGCAACAATACTTTATTAAACGAAACCTGATTAATGTTTTCTGCATATTTTCGTGTTCCTAACTATTAAGTGTAGGCTATTTGTACATGTGGTTGCCTGAAACTTTGAAATTAATTTTAATTAAAAAAAATTGGGGGGAAATTGATTAAATTAAAAAAAAACATGGATTTAAATTTTTTTAAATCGATTTTTATTTTTTTTTTGCAAAAAATCATGATTTTTTGCACCCCTGTTTCCTGCCAAGATCCACATTACCTTGATCGAAAGCTGTCACAGTCCTCATTCCAGTAATTTGCATGGTGAGAGCCATGAGTGAGTGGAATTATAGATATGACTCACCTTTGTTCAATTCACAACAACAACAACAAAGACATTTGCATCCAGGCATTTTCCTTCTTCAACTGGTGCAAGGTTCTCCCTCAGCTTTGTAGCTGGGGAAGAGAACATGCACTGCGGAGAGTCCAGGAGTCCAGACTGAGAGGCCGGAGGTCCACATTTGGCCTGGAGGACTTACTTCTGAGTACACATGCATAGGATTGCACCATTACTCTGTTTTCAGAGCAGTGGTAAATTTTACTTGGCAATACCTGTGTACCCCATGTGAACGTCTTTTTCTAACACATGCTGAAGTGCCGTGGAGAAAGCTCTCTACAGTTACCGTATGTAGGATTATTCTGCAGGGATTTTGGATTGTATTTTTTTTTTAATGCATTAGAAATTATATATATATATATATATATATACAGTAATACCTTGGTTTGAAAGTAACTTGGTTTGAGAGCGTTTTGCAAGACAAGCAAATTTTAAAATATATATATATATATATATATATTTACTTGATATACAAGCGACGTCTTGCAATACAAGTACTGTATTGTACAATACTGTATTGTATTGTACGGCTTAAATTAAAAATCTCTGTACAAATTTTTTTGGGGGATTTCGTTTTGATATAAGAGTGTTTGGATTACAAGCACGTTTCTGGAACGTATTATGCTCTCAATCCAAGGCATGGAAAACACACCCTCAAGAGAAAAAGAAAAAATCCCAACTACCTCAAATAGCAGCAACAAACATCATCACTCCATTTTGGCATTATTGTTCAATCACAGTGTTGTTGTTCTTGTACAAAGGAGCCCACGTTTTTTTTTCTGAGTGGAGAAAATAGGAGAGCTTGCCGGGTGGCCCTGTGAACCACTTTGCACACTCAGAGATATCAAAATGTTAAATATTATTATTTCTTTGGCAAACTACTAATGAGAACAAAGCCACCAGGGAGGAATTGGATCCATTTTTAAAGTGGGGGGTAGATCTTTAAAAGAAGGAGTTTCCTGCACAATGAGGCTGAAAGTTATGTTTGACTGAAATAATGGCATATTCCTCTCCGGTTTACCCCTTCCTACCATTTGTTGTCGCCTCTATGTTACATTTTAGATCGCAAGCTCTTTGGGGCAGAGAATTGTTCTCTTATACTGGGTAAAGCACCATGCACATCGATGGTACAATAATAATAATAATGACAACAGCGATCACCATCATCATGGGTCTCTGGATGATGGTGGCTTCAGAGTGGTCAGAGCCCTTAAACGGTCAGAGCAGTGTTCTCCAACCTTGGGTCCCCAGCTGTTTTTGGCCTACAACTCCCAGCATGCTGGGAGTTGTAGGCCAAAAACAGCTGGGAACCCAAGGTTGGAGAACACTGGGTTAGAGCATCCCAGGGTGGGTGGCCATACCCTTGGCCACGCCCTCATGTTGCCTGGCCACACCCTCTTGATCAGACCTTCATGTTGCTTAACCATGCCTCTTACAAATTCACATGTGTGTCCCTATTTTCATCTGTGAAATGTTGGAGGGTATGCTAGCAGCCATGCCTTTTTCTTTCTTTCCACCTTACTCCAGAGTAGCCACAAGAGGCTCAGCCAAGAGCTTAAAAGCCCCACGACTCCCAGGCTAGGTTGCCAATCTGGATTGGGGCCCTGCACCTACTCCAGAGTAAAAATCTAATTAAATTAAATTAATTCTACTTCCCGTCACGCCCCTCCCACTTCCCATGTCGGGGCAGCCCTTCTTCCTTTCAGCCCTGCTGTCCTCACCAAGATGGCGGGGAGAGACCTGAAGAAAGCCACACTTCCCATCACGCCCCACTCCCCCCTTTTTCTAGGCAACCGGCTGTCTCTCAGCGGTTGCCGCTCAGGTCGAGGGGACTACATTTCCCATCGTGCCTCAATCTCACGTCCGGTATCGAGCTCGTCCTCTTCCGTAACAGCTACTGCTGGCCGAGAAAAGACATTCAGCCCCCCCAGCAGCTGTTGTTGAATAGCTCCAGGAGCAGAGTTTACGTTTCCTGTCATACTGGTATCTAGGCCGCCTCCCCCCACTCTAGCGTCCGCTACTTCCGTCGTTCCCTGCTCCACTTCCGGTGGCTAGGCCGCTTCCCCCAAACACCTGCCTCGACCGATACTGTCAGGAGGGGAGCGGGAAAGACTACATTTCCCGTCATGATCAACACCACTTCCGGTACCGAGGCCGCCTCCGTTTAACGCCCGCTAAGACTACATTCCCGTCGTGCCCCAGCCCCACTTCCGGCGCGGCGCGCTTTCCCTCAGCCGCCGCCGGGATGCTGCCGGGGCTCCTCGGCCGGGCCGCCCTCTTCTGGGGTCGGGGCCGCCCAAGCCCAGCGCCCCTCCTGGCTGCCCCCGCGCGGGGCCGGAAAATCCCGCACGGACCCGCCTGCCAAGTCCAAGGCCGACAGGATCAAGGTGCCGCCGCCCGTCGCCCCGGCCGAGCTGCTGGTGGTCACCGGGCGCTACCAGCAGTACCGGCGGGTCATGCGCGCGCTCAGGTGAGGCGCCCGTTGGGCCGGGCGGGCCCGTCCCTCAAGCCGAGCAGCCAATCCGCGTGTGGAGGCGGGGCCTTGAATGAGCCGGTCGCGGGGGGGGGGTCAAGGGCATCGCGCCCCCTGACGGAGGAGACGCCTTGGCCAGGCTCCCCCCAGCCCACCCCCTTCTTACGCCTGCCTTTGATAGCTCGGTGTCAGGCAGAAGTTCAACCGGTGCGGCTTAGCTGCTGGCCATGCGCCCCGAAGCCCTGGGTCCCCAGGCCCCTTGTGGGTCGCCCAGAAAGAGTGCACCTGCTTGAGTAAAGCTGCATATGCTAATTCATGCCTAGAAATAATTACTATCATTTAAATGGAAATACGGAGCGTTTTAACCCTCGTGTGGGATGTGGTGGCCAGGTGACCTCTGTGCAGGGCTCGGCCTGCTGAACAGCTGTTAACTGTTTGGGGGGGGGGGCGGCTAAAAGGCCCAGCAGCTCTTCCTGGGGGGGGGGGGGTCCTTTATTTTTATTTATTTATTTATTACTTATATTTATTAATCGCCCATCTGGCCGGTCACCCCGGCCACCCTGGGCGATGTACAATTAAAATACAATAAAACAATACAATAAAATATAATATAATTAAAACAATATAAAAAGTTCTTTAAAAACCTAACCCACCCCATATTCCCGCCTGAACAGCCATGTTTTTAATGCCCGGCTGGAAGCTCATCACGGAGGGGGCATGGCGAAGGTCACTAGGGAGGGAGTTCCATAATGTGGGGGCCGCCACAGAGAAGGCCCTCTTCCTAGTCCCCACCAGCCTGGCTGCTCTGGCTGATGGGATAAGGAGAAGGCCGTCCGTGGCAGACCTTGTTGAGCGGCCTACTTGATGTTGCTGGAGGCTCTCCTTGAGTTAAACTGGGCCGGAGCCGTGTAGGGTTTTAAAGGTCAAAACCAACACCTTGAATTTGGCTCGGCAAGCAACTGGTAGCCAGTGCAACTCATTAGCACTGGCATGATATGATCACGCCGGCGGCTGCCTTTAATCAGGCGAGCCGCCGCATTCTGTACCAGCTGAAGCTTCCGAACTGTCTTCCAGGGTAACCCCACGTAGAGAGCATTACAGTAGCCTAGGCGAGAGGAGACCAAGGCATGAACCACTGATGGGAGCAGGTGATTAGGAAGGTAGGGGCGCAGCTGCCGTATCAGATGGTTGATACAGCGCCGCCTGGCTCACAGCTGCCACCTGAGCCTCCATGGACAGCTGGGAGTCTAGAATGACCCCCAAGCTGCGGACCTGGTCCTTCAGGGGTAGATGTACCCCATTCAGCACCAGGTCAACATCCCCTAACCTCTCCTTGTCCCCCACCAGAAGTACCTCGGTCTTGTCGGGGTTCAGTTTCAGCATGTTCCTTCCCATCCAGCCAGCCAGCCACTGACTCCAGGCACTTGGACAGGGTCTCAACGGCCAACCTCGGTGAGGACTTAAACAGAGGTAGAGCTGCGTGTCATCCGCATACTGATGATACTGCACCCCAAACCTCCTGATGATAGCTCCCAGCGGCTTGAGATAGATGTTGAATAACATTGGGGAGAGGATGGAACCCTGCAGCACTCCACAAGTGAGCGGCCGAGGGTCCGAAGCCTCCTCCCCGAGAACTACCCTCTGGTACCTTCCAGAGAGGAAGGACCGGAACCACTGCAATACAGTGCCTCCTAAGCCCAACCTCTCCAGACGGTCCAGGAGGATACCGTGGGTCAATGGTATCAAAAGCCGCCGAGAGATTGAGGAGGACTAGAAAGGAGCATTCGCCCCTATCCAAGGCCCTCCTCATATCATCCACCAAGGCGACCAAGGCTGTCTCCGTCCATGTCCAGACCTGAAGCCCGACTGGCACGGATCTAAATAATCGGCTTCATCCAAGTGTGCCTTCAACTGAGCACCCACCACCCACTCGATCACCTTGCCCAGAAATGGTAAATTGGAGACTGGGCAAAAGTTGTTTAAATCCTGGGGATCCAAGGAGAGCTTCTTTAGAAGCGGTTTTATTACTGCCTCCTTGAGGGCTGATGGCATCACTGCCTCCTCGAGGGAGGCATTCACCACCGCCTTGATCCCCTCACCCAGTCTCTCCCTGCAGCTCATTATGAGCCAGGACGGGCAAGGATCAAGCAAGCAGGTGGTCAGCCTCACAGATGAAAGCACCTTCTCCACTTCATCAGAAGGAAGAAGCCGAAACCGATCCCACAAAACCGGTCTGCCATTGGCCTCCTCCCGTTCACTCCCTGTGTCCACGACACACGATATCCCATTCTTAATCCGATCGATTTATCTGCAAAGTGCTTCGCTAAAGCCTCACAGAAGGCTTTAGACTGTTCCAGTGGGTCCGGAGCGACTGGACCGACCAGACTCCGGACCACTTGGAACAGCCTCCTGGGGCAGCACTCCGCAGACACAATGGAGGCAGCATAGAAATTCTTTTTTGCTGCCTTCACCGCCACCCGGTAGGCTGAAGATGCAGCTCTAACCCGTGTTCGATCGTCTTCGGAGCGGGAATTTCGCCATCGGCGCTCTAGCCTTCTCACCTCTTGTTTCAGAGCTCGCAGCGACGGAGTGAACCATGGCGCCGCGTGAGCTCTGTTTAGGCGAAGAGGGCGCTTCGGGGCAACTCGGTCTAATGCCCTGGTGATTGCAGCATTCCAGTCGTCCACCAGGGTCTCGACCGAGCTACTGTTTGTGTGCTCCAATTCCCCAAGCGCGTTCAGGAATCCATCCGGATCCATAAGACTCCTGGGGCGGACCATCCTAATAGGTCCCTCACCCCTGCAGAGGGGTTGTGGCACCGAGAAATCCAACCCCACCAGATAGTGATCTGACCATGACAAGGGGGTGGTGGATATACCCCCGATTTCCAGATCATTTCCCCCCTCTCCAGAAACAAAAACCAAGTCCAGTGCATGACCGGCTACATGGGTAGGTCCAGTTAATACAGGGTGCAGCTCCCAGGAAGCCATGGTCTCCATGAAGTCCCGAGGTGCCCCCGTGAGGACAGCCCCCAAATGCACGTTGCAGTCCCCCAGCACCAATAGCCACTGAGGAGCAGTTCTTTATACTGTACTTGGGCAGGACGGCCTCAGAATAGAGGACTGTCCTCTGTAAAATAGGACACCTGGCCACCCTCGAGGAACTCCTGTGGTTGTTGTACAGAAATCCCAATTGGCAGTCGGGACCCTGCCATGCAGGGCAGTTGCAAAAAGTACAACAAAATAATGTATGAAAAATGCCTTGAATGCTCCAAACGGCTATATAAATATAGAGCCTGTGGTGGTTAGCGTGTCGGACTGGGACTCGGGAGATCCGGGTTCTAGTCCCCGCTCAACCATGAAGCTCACTGGGTGACTTTGGACCCGTCACTGACTCTCAGCCTAACCTCCCTCACAGGATTGTTGTGAGGATAAAATGGAGAGGAGGAGGAGGAGGATTATGTAAGCCGCCTTGGGTTCCTTGCAGGAAAAAAGGCGGTGTATAAGTTTAATAAATAAATGTGAGGTATTACACGGGGAAATCCCATAAGGTGTTGCATCATAAAGAGCAGCAAATGTCTCGTGGCATAAGCCCCTGCTGGCTAGGACACTGGCTTTTGACTTGCCTGGTGAAGCCCCTGTGTATTTGCCATGTGGAGCTCTTGTGTGCTGCAGAGCATTCTGACTCCTGCCGCGCCCCTTACCTCCATGTGTATGTATAGCTGCTAACTGAGGATAACACTTCAGTCATCTGTTGAAGTAGACTTTAGAGCTCCAGGCTTATGCCAGAATGAATTCATTAGCTTTTAGGTGCTACAAGACTTTTTTGTTGTTAGGGGATTGTGAGTGTGTGTTCTTGGATCATGTTGGAAACACGGAAGTAGTCCTAGTTGAACCAAGGGCATGCTCAGCATGCCCTTCTGCCAGCACACTGCAGGGGAAGATGGATGGTGGTGGGCCAGCTCCCTTCCAGAGAGTCCCAGGAGCATGGGATAATTTGTACCTATTGAGCTTCTACCTCTCATTCAGCAATTGAAGGCACAGAGATGGTCAGCGGAAATTTATTGAGAGCTCAACCATTGATGTGGGCCGGGAACATTACTCAATTTTATCACATGTGTATCCCTCTTCCCTCTGTGTATCCCACACATTCACTTGTATGTCTCCCTCCCCCTTTTATAATTGCAACAACCCTGCGAAGTATGTTAGACTGGGAAAGGGCTGACAGACCTTAGATCACCCAATGAATTTAATGGAGAGACTTGAAGCCAGCTCCTCCAGTCCAGCACTCTATCCACTACATCACACTTGCTCACCGGGGGATATTTGGGGGAGGAGGATATGAGGAACCTAGAGCAGAGGTGGCCAGAAAGTCAGTCTCCAGATGTTTTGGACTTCACCTCCCAGCATTCTTGACCATTGGCCATGCTGGCAGGGTCTTCTGGGAGTTGAAGTTCAAAGCATCAGGAGCTCTACCTTCTGCCCACCCCTAGAGTGTTAAAATGCTGCAGGCACACTGGGGGAGGGGAGAGAATGCAGCGTCTCCTGCCGTTTGTAGAATAAGTTGTGTGTGCCCCATTTTCTGCGTTCAGTTTGTGGCCAATGAATATTTTGGCAAGAACCTGTTGCAGTTGCGCACATACTACTATTGCTAGGTCGTTTGCTAGTATCCCGCGCAGTGCCTGTGCATTTTGAATTGCTATAGGCACTTGGGGACATGGTCACTGTGTCTCTGCAGAGAAGATATTGCTAGCGAAGGGTGAAGGTGCTCCTTTAACACTCCCTTGTATGCCCTCTGCTAGAGCGACGTTCAAGGAAGAGATGCTGCAGCGACACTATGACGAGAAGTTCGGGGAGGTGTGGAAGCACAGGAAGGAAGCTGCCACTGAGGAGCATCAACGGTTGATGGCTTGGAATGATGCAGAGAACAAGCGTCTACAAGAACAGAGGTGAAAACAAGGAGTGCCTGTCTCTCTCTACAGCAGGGGTGGGCAACTTCAGAGGGTCTGGGAGCCGGTTTCTGACCCTTGGAACCCACTAGGGGCTGCACAGACGGCCTGCGGCTGAAATCCCTCCCCCCCCCCCTGCATGCCTTGTTTTAAAGTGAAAATGTGGCTTTTTTGCTGCCGCAGTTTGATGGCAATTTGGCAGGGGTGACTTGGGGGGGGGGGGTGGCGGCAATGGCTGTAAAAAAAAAAAAAAAGGCCGGGGGGGCAGGCCACCTGCAGGCCGTATGTTGCTCACCCCTGGTCTAGAGACTGAGCAGTTGTAAATATGCTAGTGATTTTTCCCACTTCTCCCTGTTGGGCCAAAAAAATAAAAATAAAAGACAAGTTACGTCATGCTATTTTTGTCATACCAAGGATAGTGAGTGCTCTGTTCCCTTTGTGGTCCTACCACCCTAGGAAGGAACGCCTCCGAAAAGAAGAAATAGAAAACAAAGAACTGCCGGTTGCGAGGGGCCCAATCCCAGGCTATGCTTATGGAGGAATTCCTCAAGGAGAAGGAGAGAGAGGTGCTCCAGTTGCAGGTAAGAAAGCCTGTGTGCCTCAAACCGTCATCTTGACTTTTGTCACCTCCCTCAGGGATAATATTTTACTGTTCATACTGGTTAGACGTCAGATTGGGTGACTTGCGTTTTTAAAAGAGGACAGCAAATAAAGGAGGGCATTCAGAGGGGAGTGGCCGGTGCTTGAATTGCCTACTGTTAGCTACTTGTTTTGGAAGGGCGGGGGGGGGGGGCGTTAAAGCTGGTAGGAACAGCTAGTGGATTGATTTCATTCAGGCCGCCCAGTCTGTTCCCTAATACTTCGAGCAGGGTTGCAAAAAATCATGGGGTTTTTTTTTTTGCAAAAAATCGGAAAAAATTATTTTAAACATTTAAATCAATATTTTTTTTTTTCATTTAATCAATTTCCCCCCCAAAATTTTTTAGTAAAATTAATTTCTAAGTTTCAGGAAACCACATGTAGAAATAGCCTACACTTCATAGTTAAGAACACCAAATTATACGGAAAACACTTCCCTCATATTTTTTTTTTTTACGTTCCCACCATTCTCAGTTACTAGGCTACCTACACAACAGGGTTGCAAAAAATCATGATTTTTTTGCAAAACATCAGTTTTTATTTATAATTAATCATTGATTTAAATCACTGTTTTAAGATTGCAACCCTGACTTTAAGTGCTGGCACAGCAAAGGTGAAGAGTTTAAAAAGCACAGAACTGAGCATGTTGGGAGTGTCACTTTTTAACACATGCCCTTGTGTGATCCTCTTTTGTGGATGCAGGAGGAAGCCGAGAACTTCATCACGCCCGAAAACCTGGATCAGCGGATCGAGGAGTGCCTGAACAATCCACGCAACTACAATTTTGCCATTGATAAAGAAGGAAGAATAGCCAAACGGAGTACTTTGCCTTAGGGACCCTTAAAAGAGGGATTTGGGTGTCTGGGATAAATCTCTACCAGAGGGGTTAAGTGCACAATCCTGTGAACATTTAGGCAGAAAAAAGGCCTATAACTCCCAGCATGCCCCAGCCAGCATTGTCCATTTAGCCCAGTATTGTTGACTTGGCATGCTGGGAGTTGTAGGCCTTTTTTCTGTCTAAACTTGCATAGGATTGCGCCTTAACCATCCTTCCCATCCAGCCGCCAGACTCACTTTGAACGAACAAAGGAAATGAGTTCGCTCCATAGCGTCAATAAGCCTGCCTTGAGATATTCACTTTGAATAGCATACGGTACATTTGGGGCTCTGTGGTCCCAGAGCATTGCAGCTTTTTTGAGAAGAGGAATCGTTGCTGTTTTGCAGGAATTAAAAAAAGGGTTTTGCTGAGAGTTTTGGCTCGCTCTTGTTTTGAGCATTTAATGCTCTGTTGTTCCTGCATTTAGAACTCCTGTAGTGTAGAAAAGCTCACCGGGGCGGGGGGAGATGCAAAAAGGGAAGGGCCAAAATACCCAAACTGCCAGCATATTTTAGCATAAAGCTCTTACTGCCAGTAACTAAGCCTTAGGAGAGGCAGTTCAACCATTTAGAATGGGGGGACGGACTGTCCTAAAAGCTGAAAACCACCAAATGAGCAGTGATTGGGACAAAGGGGGCATGGCCAGGAAAAGGGGCGTGGTCATTTGAGGAACCCCAGAGGACTGGATTTGGTCTGTGGGCCTAAGCTTCCCCACCTCTGCTTTATGGTACAGGTGGGGAATCTATTCACTGTACTTCTATAGCTGCCCCATAACACAAGTTCCCTGGGCAGCTCATGCAGCATTAAAATACACTATAAAACAGTACAGACTATTAACATACAGAGTTTAAGCTGAGAGGCTCAGCTGAGGAACATCGGAAGCTGCCTTATGCTGAGTCAGACCCCTGGTCCATCTAGCCCAATATTGTCGTCACTGACTGGCAGTGGCTCTCCAGGGTTTCAGGCAGGATTCTTTCCCAGCCCTCCCTGGAGATGCCGGGGATCGAACCTGGGACCTGCTTTATGCAAAACAGGGGCTCTGTCACTCTGAGCTTTGGTCCCTCCGGGCTACGAGAAGTAGCACTGCTGTTAGAATGTCTTTCGAAAGGCTTCACCACTGAGAGCATCGGTTGCTGGGGAACATGGCTGGGCAGGTGCTGTTGCACTCGTGTCCTGCTTGTGGGATCCCGTGGGCAGCTGGTTGGCCACTGTGTGATCAGAACCAGATGGACCCTTGGTCTGTCCAGCATGGCTCTTACGTTCAGAGTGGTGTGGCTTCCTTCCGGAAAGATGCCATGCTGCTCTGTCGCAGAGCCTCGGAGCTGCTGGCCCCCTGCTCTTTCCTGTTCTCTTCTTGCTGCAGCAGGAGGGGGGGCACTTGCTTCAGGGCTGGGGTCTCTCTAAGGCTCCCCTTTCATTGCAACAGCAGTGGTGAACTGTGGAAGGGTGAGCTCAGGAAGGGAACCGGGGCAAGCACAGTGGGTAAAGACATAGCTTGACCAGGAACACTTGTGTCTTTCATTGAACACATGCTTGTATGGATGGCTGGTGTGTGTGTGTGTGGAGGGGACAGTGAAATGAATGGGATGCATGCTTGTGTGGGTGAATAGACAAGATGCGCTTTGTCCATTTGCGTGAGCCAGAATATATGGACGAGGGCTCACGTGGGTGGATAGATGGGCTGTGCAGCGTGTTGGGTGTGATGTACTAGGGGGGAGAAAATGGCTGTGTGACTGCCCCACTCCCTCCTTTGCAGATATCAGCTTAAAGCTCGCGTGCCCCAGTTCCTCCTTTCTGCGGTGTGGGTTGCTGGCTGCTGGGCATTCAAGGACTCTTCCGCCTCCGTTGACCCCTCGGCTCCTCTGCTGATCTGCCCCCCGCCGCACCAACCGGATTGGCCACTGGCTTCCACTGAGTCTTTGTCCCTAGCAAGAGTTGCAGGCAGCCCGGGAGTGGCACGGGGGTCCTCTAAACGGCATCGTATACCTGCAGACTATTCCTGTCCTGGTGTAAAGGGGGGGCAGGCTGGAATGCTTCCTGATGCTCTAGGGCAGCCTTCCCCAACCTGGGGCCGCCCAGGCCTCTTGGACCACAGCTCTCGCCGTGCCCAGCCAGCACAGCTATTGGCCACGTTGCCTGAGGATGGTGACCGTGATAGCCCAACACACCTGAGAGGCACCTGGTTGGGGCAGGCTGCTGGGCGGCGCTACATTCTGAGAAGCGGGGGCTTTTCTGCGCGAGGCATTTATCGTGCGCTTGTCATTCCCTGCTCACGGTGGCTTATGCTTAGATGACATTGTGGCTCTCCAGTTACGCTTCTAAGAGAACTTTCTGCGAGTTTTAGAGCAGGGAAACTGCTTTCCCCCCCACGTGCGTATTTGCCCTCTTCCGCTATATGACAGTGCCACCTAGAGGTTGTGTAGCGGAAAAGCAGGAGAGGATACGCTCCTCGTCGTGTAGCACTCGGATCTCAGTTCTGCAATGAAGTAGATACAGCGGTTTAACAACAGAGCAGCAGCCTCATATAGAAAAGCTGTACGACTTGTGCTATATGAACACTTGAAAGATCAGGTGGTGTAACTGAACTCATGCCATGACTTTACGTATGGGACCAGTAAAGCAGAGGCGGCCACAGGAATTTTAAAATAATAATTAAGGAAGGACAGGGAGACAGGTCTAGTGAGTCCCTGCCGGCAATCAAGAACTCACAAAAGTGCCATGCAAATTCAGCTTGATTCTTGCCCAGAAATTGGAATCTAACTATATAAATGTGAAAGGTTGTTTGTACGTTTGTTTGTTTATTTGTTTGTTTGTGTGTTCCTCAAAGGATCCTACCCAGTTGGACAGATCCCCCCCAAACTTGGCACACGTACTCTTCACCACCCAAGGAAGAATACTGGCGGGGTTAGAACCAAAAAACCCCATCACTGGGCATTTCTGACCCACTCTTATGTAGCTTATGGGCAAACTGACATAGGGGCGCCCCTACATCATTTAGAATGTTCATGTGAACTGCTGCAGGGGCCTATCAGGAACAGTTATGCAAATCACTCCTACCTCATTTAGAATGTTCGTATGAATTGCCGCAGGAGCCTATTAGTAGTGGTTATGCAAATCACTCCTACATCGATTAGAATGTTCATATGAATTTCTGCAGGGGCCTACACGGGGGAGCTGGGATTTCATTGTTGTGTAGTCCCGGGGGGGGGGGGGGAGCAGGGATTTCATTGTGTAGTCCTGGGGGGAGCTGGGATTTCATTGTGTAGTCCTGGCTCTGGGGGAGCTGGTAGTCCCGGGGGAGCTGGGATTTCATTGTGTAGTCCCAGGGAAGCTGGGATTTCATTGTGCAGTCCCGGGGGGGGGGGGGAGCAGGGATTTCATTGGGTAGTCCTGGGGGAGCAGGGTTTTCATTGTTGCGCAGTCCTGGGGAAGATGGGATTTCATTGTGCAGTCCCTGGGGGGTGAGCAGGGATTTCATTGTGTAGTCCCAGGGGTGGGGGGAGCAGGGATTTCATTGTGTAGTCCCGGGGGAGCAGGGATTTCATTGTTGCGCAGTCCTGGGGAAGATGGGATTTCATTGTGCAGTCCCTGGGGGGGGGGGGAAGCAGGGATATCATTGTGTAGTCCGGGAGGGGGGAGCAGGGATTTCATTGTGTAGTCCCGGGGGAGCAGGGATTTCATTTTTGCGCAGTCCTGGGGAATAATGGGATTTCATTGTGTAGTCCTAGGGGGGTGAGCAGGGATTTCATTGTGTAGTCCCGGGGGAGCTGGGATTTCATTGTGCAGTCCCTGGGGGGGGGAGCAGGGATATCATTGTGTAGTCCCAGGGGGGGGGGGAGCAGGGATTTCATTGTGTAGTCCCGGGGGAGCAGGGATTTCATTTTTGCGCAGTCCTGGGGAAGATGGGATTGCATTGTGTAGTCCTAGGGGGGTGAGCAGGGATTTCATTGTGCAGTCCCGGGGGAGCTGGGATTTCATTGTGTAGCCCTGGGGGAACAGGGATTTCATTGTGTAGTCCCGGGGGAGCAGGGATTTCATTGTGTAGTCCCGGGGGAGCAGGGATTTCATTTTTGCGCAGTCCTGGGGAAGATGGGATTGCATTGTGTAGTCCTAGCGGGGTGAGCAGGGATTTCATTGTGCAGTCCCAGGGGGGGGGGGAGCAGGGATTTCATTGTGTAGTCCCGGGGGAGCTGGGATTTCATTGTGTAGCCCTGGGGGAACAGGGATTTCATTGTGTAGTCCCGGGGGAGCAGGGATTTCATTGTGTAGTCCCGGGGGAGCTGGGATTTCAGAAAAACAGAAAATAGTGTTGTGACAGCTTTCCAAGAAAACATGTTAAAAACAATAAATGATTGAAAGGTGTTGCTAATTTTTCATTTCACCTTTCCTATGGAGCCATTAAAAAAAGCGGTCAGCTACCTTAAGTAATTTCAAACAAATAGTACCTATAAGAAAATGACATCCCGGGCCAGGTAAAAAAGCTAGTCTACTATATAAATGTGAAAGTTCGTGTGTTTGTTTGTTTGTTTGCATCGCATAGGCTCCTACATGGTTGGATGGATCTGCCCCAAACTTGGCACAGATACTCTTCCTCATCCAAGGACAAATACTGGCAGGATTTCATTGTATAGTCCAGGGGGAAAGCAGGGATTTCATTGTGTAGTCCCACTGTGAATTTTACGTTTCACCTTTCCTATGCAGCCTTTCAAAAAAGCAGTCAGCCACCTTAAGGAATTTCAAACAAATAGTGCCTATAAGAAAATGATGACCCGGGCAATGCCGGGTAAAAAAGCTAGTATGTGATCAAACCAAGACTGGTGAGAAGGGTGGCAGATGATTAGCGTCCTGCTTAAGGTAAAACACAAACACACACAGTGACTGCAGAACAGAACAAGACTTTATTTGGAATCAGCAGAGATCAACTGACAGTTCCATGGTCTTTAAAGATGGCATTTTTATCCCTTGAAACTGTAGCTCAGATTTCATTGAGGATTACGAGGAAACACTGACTTCTCCTCTGCAGGCATAAGAAATACCTGAAATTTGAAAAACATGTGCAGAGTCATTTGATCCTATCACCTGCCTGTATTTATTTATTTAGTTGCTTGCTTAAGGTGTTTCGATCCTGCCTTTCCATATCACATTTTCAAGGCATGTAACAACAAAAGTAAAAACAAATAAGTAAAAACAGTTCAGTTAAAACCATTCATTTACTAACAAACCCCACCAAGAAAGTGGCAACAGTAAAAGCAGCAGTAGTGCTAAAAAAATTTTTTTAGATAAAACAGCAAAGCAACTTTAGTGAGCATTTAAAAGCTTAGCCTGTAGAAAGGTCTTGGCGCTCATCAAACTAGAGGCCGGGCAAGCAGTCCTAGGGGGACAAGTTCGGCTGTGCTGCCACAGAGAATGCCTTTTCCTTCTTCACGACCTCTTTCTCGCCTGATAGCAGGGTACCAGGAGATGGGTCCATCACAAGAGCAGAACTCCCATTCCACACAGAATCAAGTGACTTTAAGATGATGAGCGGGAGGGGAGAATCCACATAGCCATAATAACAATGATAATGGTTGTAATTAAAATAAGACGTGATATTCTCAGAGCTGCACAGAAAAGCAGCCTTTGGAACACAGGAACACAAGTTCTGAAAGCGTCCAAAACTCCACACGTTTGTAAATCCACCATAAAAGCATCCAGCAGAGCAGGCCTGCTGAGAAGCAGCACAGTACAAAATTCCAGATTGTACATATCTCATAAGTAAGGACTGGATTGCTCAAGAGAAAGTATGGGCGTCCCTTTGCATGTGGTGTGGTAGTGATGATAATATCCCTTGGGTAGCCAGCAGGAACCCTTTGCAAAACACACACACCCCGTTCTCACACACACACAGAGGGAAATGATCCTCCCTTCTCCCCCAAATGATACAAGAAGATGAGCAGACAAACAGCGGCAAGAAACATCGATGAAGCAAGAAGATGATTGCACTGTAATCATGAAAATTGTCTCTCTCCTCTGTCTATGTGCCTCTGAGTCATTCAAACCTCCCAGCAGCACCCCCAGTTGCCCCCAAGTGGCTCTGCTTGGCCACTGACTGGTCGGCCAGTAAAGCCCACTTAAACAGTTGATTGGCTGGCTTGGCTCATCTAGCCAAGGAACCAGCCAACCAGCATTGTGCCCCTGTGCACTCCCCCAGTGCCCATCACGACCCCTCGCAGAGGTAAAGAGTCTTCTCTCATTGAGCCCATGTTTTGTGGAATTTGCCCTGTTGACGAGGGTTCCTTGCACGGCCTGGCAGACTCCAAAAGCCATTCCTCTCCAGGGAACGGCTCTGGAACAGGAGTTTGCACATGCTCAGTTTTAAAAATGAAGCTGCTACGCTAGACCAAGAGTTCCGGGTTCCAGCCTGGTAGCGCAGCAGCCAACCTCCGCAATTAGAGAAGCCAGTGGCAGCGTGGCGAAGAATCTTTCCTTTTCTTTTTTAAAGGTACAGTTGGGGGCTGGCGGCCAGTGCATTGCCAGTGGCAGTGCGGTGCCCAGAAAGCCCTCTTTAGCTGGCCGCCACTGACACACACATTTCATATGTATCCATTGGAATTGATACATCCAAATCTATACAAGCACCTTTCTTTTCTTTTCTTTTCTTTTCTTTTCTTGAAATCTCATAATAAAAAGTAAGTTTGAAAAAAAAATATTTTTAAGGCCTACCCACGACATGGGACCAGCAGATAGGACACAGAGGTGACAGCTACAGCATTTTCTTTTCTCCATCTTTGGGAATCCAAGGCACCTCCTGGAAGAGAAACATAATTCATTGAATGGGACTCCATTGCAGCAAGAAGGAAAAGGTCATTCAAGCACCGGGAAACTGGATTAATCCAAAGGCTCATGGGAAGCGTTCTGCTAATCGATGAGGACCGTCGGAAGACAACTCTGCTCAGGAAGCTAGACAAGAGTTTCTAGTGCCTGCGGAACAGGAACGGAACAGCCACAGGAAAGCTCCCACCGTGCCTTGCTGCCGAGAGGGCCACGGGTCCCTCTGCTGTGCATGCCCTATACGTCTCCATCTCGGGCCTGCCCCGCCCTGTGGCTCCGCGGGGTCCCTCCTCGGGGCGAGGCGTTGGTGGGGAGGTGGCTCTGGAGGTCGCCTGTGCTGCCGTGCCAGAGAGTGCGCCTGGTGGCTCCCTGGAGTGCTGCCCACTCAGAGGCAGTCGCCACTCGCCAGGGCCAGCTCCTCACCAATGTCCCACTCTCACGAGGGACCCCTCACAGCGAGGTCATGAGAGACAGGCGGGGCGGCGAGGCTACCAGCAGGTGGGAATGGGAAGAGGCGCGCGCTCCTCTTCTCCCTTTCCCATGTGGCCGCAGTGGCGGTGGCTGGTGTCACTCCCTCCTGGCATGGCAGTTCAGGATCCTGTCGTCCCCCCCCCCCCCCGTGTTGCAGTGGCTTGCGCTTTCCTCTCCCACACGTGGCTCGCGCCCCGCTTTCCCACCCGGGATGTCTTGCACTGGCCCTGCTATTTAGGAAATAGCTGGATGCGCTTACCTTTTCACTACTATTATACTTTTTCAATAATATTCTAGATTTGTGTTGCTTTAATTGTGCGGCCTCTTTTCTACCCCGTGCTTAGAAGACTAAATCCACACTAGCTAAGAGTGGTTGCAAGACATTCAGAAGGCCTCTAGGCTGTTTGGTGGAGGCAACCAAGGGGAAAAAAGAATGCCACCTGGTAGCAGTGGAAAGGTCATTGGAGGGGAAGGGCAAACAGGAGTGGGTCGCTCTACCTGGCCTGGTCTCCCTCCCACATGGGGGTCAGGGCGTAGCTGGTCCCGTGATAAACTATGACCATTTTTATGTTTTTACACACAGAGAGGCGGACAAAGGCAAGGTATACTCACTTTAGAAGAAATCGATTCAGAAGAAATGACTCTCTTTTTTTCAAGCGGGAGTCGTTCCTGTGGGTCAAACAGAAGTGGGTCACTCTATTTGGCCTGGTCTCCCTTCCACATGGGGGTCAGGGCGTAGCTGGTCCCGTGATAAGCTATGGCCATTTTTATGTTTTTGCACACACACACTGACGGACAAAGGCAAGGTATACTCACTTCAGAAGAAATCGATTCGTAAGTAATGTCTCTCTTTTTTTCAAGCGGGAGTGGTTCCTGTGGGTCAAACAGAAGTGGGTCACTCTATTTGGCCTGGTCTCCCTTCCACATGGGGGTCAGGGCGTAGCTGGTCCCGTGATAAACTATGACCATTTTTATGTTTTTACACACACACACTGACGGACAAAGGCAAGGTATACTCACTTCAGAAGACATCGATTCGTAAGTAATGGCTCTCTTTTTTTCAAGCGGGAGTCGTTCCTGTGGGTCAAACAGAAGTGGGTCACTCTATTTGGCCTGGTCTCCCTTCCACATGGGGGTCAGGGCGTAGCTGGTCCCGTGATAAGCTATGGCCATTTTTATGTTTTTACACACACGCACTGACGGACAAAGGCAAGGTATACTCACTTCAGAGGAAATCGATTCGTAAGTAATGGCTCTCTTTTTTTCAAGCGGGAGTGGTTCCTGTGGGTCAAACAGAAGTGGGTCACTCTATTTGGCCTGGTCTCCCTTCCACATGGGGGTCAGGGCATAGCTGGTCCCGTGATAAGCTATGGCCATTTTTATGTTTTTACACACACGCACTGACGGACAAAGGCAAGGTATACTCACTTCAGAGGAAATCGATTCGTAAGTAATGGCTCTCTTTTTTTCAAGCGGGAGTGGTTCCTGTGGGTCAAACACAAGTGGGTCACTCTATTTGGCCTGGTCTCCCTTCCACATGGGGGTCAGGGCGTAGCTGGTCCCGTGATAAGCTATGACCATTTTTATGTTTTTACACACATACACACACACACACACACACAGGCAAGGTATACTCACTTCAGAAGAAACCGATTCAGAAGAAACCGATCTCTTTACTTTGTGTAAACAATTTCGGAAGCACTCTTTGGGGTTTGAGTGCCCGAGACAACGAATACAGTCTAGCACGATACTCTCAGACAAGCAGAGAAAGCTCAGGAAGCAAATGGCCAGGGCTGTCCCCCTCATTGTGGCAGACTTGAACGGCTCACAGCTGAATCCAGAGACTGGTCTGCTCTTCCGGCTCCTGCTGGGTGAAGCTCCTTTCTGGGCCATCTCAGTATTTATACATTTCCAGGTGCGTCATCCCGCTATTGTCATGGCCAGGATGCCGCAGTTCCCCCACCCTCAGACTAGGCTAGTTTAGAAAAGGATGATGACTAGAATGGGAAGTGTTCTGCCAAGTCTCTTGTTTGTGCTCAAGATATTCCTCTTGATAAACGTGAGCAAGGATTTGGAGTCCTGATAAGGAGGCTAGTCTGGGGCAGGTCACCACCACTGCAAGTTTGCTGATGTGGAAAAGGTCACCAAGGACTTCGCCTTCAGTCTGCCCCAGCAACTTGTTAGTTAAATCAGTGTGTTGTTGCTGTAGATCGAGCTCACGGTGTCTTGGGACACTGATAAGCTGCACAGACGCTGTTTTCGCCCTGCGCAACAAACTGCCGGACAAGCAGAATAGTTCAGATGATGGGTAGGCAGAAATGCGTCCACTACTCCGGGACATCGTGCGTTAGCTCTATTGTTCTAAGATCTTGGCAGCATCTGCACATGCGTCACTTACAAAGCCTGAATTCCACAGAAGTGGAACGCTTTCGCATGTTCGGGGATCACTCCATTTTTGCTTGGAGCTGGGATGTGCGGCGGCATTATCTGACTGAGTAAAGCTTTGTTCTTAAACTTCTTAACCTGCGTTTGGCTGATGGATTGACCTAATCGGCTAGACTCGAACCCCAGGGCTACTTGAGCTCTTACCACACCGAGGAGACAAGGAGGAACCTTTCTATGCTGCCTGTGATTTCTCTGTTGCCCTGTGCATGGCCCTTTCCCCCAAACAAAGTGGACTTCAATTATTTCTGGTATCCAACTGACCTCTGTGTAATTCCAGGTGCCATTTTCAGTCGAGGCATGGGGTCTCCCCGCCACTGGCTATTCGTTGCTGTTGTTCGCTGTTATCCTCAGTACTTGGCATCATCATCTAAGTATTACTGGCTTAGCAGGTTGTTGTGGAGAACGCCTGAGCACAGACACAGTGACATGAACCCTGACATAGTTTCCCCCTTGTACATTGGCAACCCTTTCTGCATAATCCCCCACCCGGGGGACAGGAGACACAGTTCTGGTCAGACAGGTAGTACATGACAACATCTGCATACCCTCAATAGGGCACATCTACATCAATCCACATGAAGAGGCATGAACAATCCCAAGGTGAGAGGCAGTCTCAAAGAGCTGCCAAGTACAGTAATACCTTGGATTGCAAGTAACTTGGTTTGAGAGCGTTTTGCAAGACAAGCAATTTTTTAAATATTTATTTAATTTTTTTAGACTTGATATACAAGCGACGTCTTGCAATACAAGTACTGTAGTACGGCTTAAATTAAAAATCTCTGTACAAATTTTTTTGGGGGGGATTTCGTTTTGATATAAGAGTGTTTTGGATTACAAGCACGTTTTCGGAACAAATTATGCTCTCAATCCAAGGCATGACTGTATCCCAAAAGACACCGGTAAACCCAAGGCGCCACCTTTTCCTGGGCAGGAATAAGCCCACCTGATTGCCAAGAGGCGGGGCGGGGGCGGGCAGGGTAGAAAAAACCCCTGCCAGAGGTACTGAGTTGTTGGGAACACGGGACGAGCTGATCTCATCCAACCCTAGCCCGGCCCCACCAACTAGGGCCAAGCAGTTCTCTTCCCCGAGTGCAGCAGGCTCGAAGTCGGCTATGCAGACCACTACACAAAGTCCGTAAGTCCAGAGTCTCTGGTGTGAAGTGACTCTCTCTTACTGCAATACGCTACGCCTCCGTATTGAAGCTTTCTAGTGATTTAGGTCACGACCTGGTTTTGTTTATAGTGCAACATTCCTGGAAGTCTATTACCATTAACCTTGCAGTAAATAAAGTCTATTCTTTGGGTTAAATACGGTTACGTGTTATATTTAGGTCGCGGTTGGGTTTAAATTGTTTGATAGCCCTGTAAAGGGCAATATCTCAGTGCCGGTTAACCCGTTAAGTGCTGAACTCGCACCAAAGACCCGGTTGTTGGTCTTCCGCACAGGTATTACTAGTATTGTTTTATTCTACTTTTAATGTACCATGTAGTTCACAGAACTATTTTGGCCTCACACAGCGCAGAGTTAAACTATGGTCTTCACTTCCACAGGATGTGGTGATGGCCACCAATTTGGATGGCTTTAAAAGGGGATTGGACAAATTCATGGAGAAGGCCATCGGTGGCTACTAGTCCTGATTGGCTATATACTTCCTCCAGTATTATTGGCAGTATGGCTAAGTACTCCAGTTGCTGGGGAACATGGGTAGGAAGGTGCTCTTGCCCTCATGTTCAGCTTGTGCAATCCCGTAGGCAGCTGGTTGGCCAGTGTGTGAACAGAATGCTGGACTACATGGGCCCTTGGTCTGATCCAGCAGGGCTCTTCTCATGTTCTTATGTCCACAAAAAATTGCTTGTGGGGTAGGTTACTCCTCTAGCCCTCTTCACATTTTATAGATGGGCAAACAGTTGATGATTGAACCAGAGCCTCCCAACTGGGATGATGGTTGAATAGAGATTTGGAACAGTGGTGTAGCTGGGGATGGACCTCAGCGGAGGCCCCCTTACCCAAATGACCACACAAAGAGCAGCAGGTGATGGGACATTTGGTACA
Source organism: Shinisaurus crocodilurus (assembly GCA_021292165.1). NCBI lineage: Eukaryota > Metazoa > Chordata > Lepidosauria > Squamata > Shinisauridae > Shinisaurus > Shinisaurus crocodilurus. The sequence continues at coordinate 10,212,720 of CM037876.1, forward strand.
GCACATTTTGGACCCTCTTCCTTCCTTAATGTAGCATTCCATGGGAAAGCTTCATATGCCCAGTTCTCACTCTGTGTTCGGGGTGGGTGGGTTTGCAGTCATCAGTGGTGAGGATTATGTGAGATCTGATGACCTTGTGAATGGGTAAACTACACATTTCTCCCTTCAGCCAACTTCTCTTTAGCAAACCATGGACCTGGCTCTTTGTTCTTTACATGTGGGAATGTGCAAAAATTGGAACTTGGAGAATTCTGTTGTATTTTACTTGTTTATAATTACTAATTGTTTATATTTTTTTTAAAAAAAAATAGTACTTGGGGAATGTCTTATGGACACTTGGGAATGATATTGTGAAAATGAGAACTATGCACTAAAACGTTTATTAATCCATTCTTAGACTCTCTCTCTCTCTCTCTCTCTCTCACACACACACACACACACACACACACACAGCCCATCCCATCAATCAAGATGGTATTATGCATAAGATAGGGATGGGAAACCTATTTCTTGTCAAGGTTGCAATGATTTAAATCAGAATGATTTAAATCAATGATTAAATCATCGAAAAAATCATTGATTTAAATCAAATCTAAAAATAAATTGAGTAATAGTTGCCGCACTGCAGTAATGATAATTGAAAATCTTCAAAAAGAAGCATAAGCTGAAAGTTAAAATGAAACTGAAAGTGAGACCGGGGAATTCCCTCTGTGGGCAGGGCAGGAAGTTATCTGCAAGCAGACCACAACAAAACAAGTCTGAGCCTGTCAGGCAGAGAGCTCTTACTGAACAGGAGCCAAACCTCCAGACAGAAGAAGCATAATGTCAACTAGAGGTGGCCTTAGGAAAGATCCTGCGGAGCAAGGCTGAACACGCGCATACACTCACACACACATACAACTTCCCTGACAACCCCTGTCTGCATAATCTCTCCCCGTGGGGGGGTGGAGGGGGGGAGAAGCACCGGAGATACAGGGGCAGCCAGACGGATCTTGCATACCAACAATGGGGCACCTCGGCCGGAATCCACAAAGCAGAAGTTAGAAGTATGGACCATCAAGAATGCAGGGCAGTCTCAAAGAGCTGTAAAGTACCCCAGGCACCACTACGCATGACACATCACCTCCCCCCCCCCCCCCGGCAGGAATAAGCCCACCTGACACGAAGGGGCAGGCATAAGCCCCACCTGACCAGGCAGGGGCGGGAGAGTGGGAAAACCGGGGTAGAAAGCCCCTCTCCCCACCCCCTGGGGGTTGTTGGGAACACGGGTGCGCTGACATCAACTCCGTCCAGCTGTGGCTGGAGCAAGCTGTTCTCTTCCCCGGGTCAGACGGACCTGGAGCCGGGCTGGAAATCAACCAACGTAGAGGCTGGGGACTAAGGTAACTTCCTCCCTCAATACACTAGCCTGGGAACCTATCATTCATAAAGCCTGAGGTCACGCTCAGGTCTTGTTGACGCATAGTATTCCTAGAAAGCTATTAGTTACGCTCCATTTAACTACTGGTAAATAAAGCCTTATTTGGGCAACGAAAGGCTCGGAGTGCTTTCTTCTCCCCGCGTAAGAGTTCTAGTCAATTTAACTTGCTTTAACGGGCTATATCTCAGCCGTGGTTAACCCGTTAAGTGCCGAACTCACGCCAAAGACCCAGTTGTTGGTCTTCCACAGATCCTGTATGGATATGGTTTACTGTAGAAGTAAATTTTGTTTAGGCTCCAGTTTAACGGAAAGGGCTAGAAAGGCAAGTCAGACCTTTCCTTGGCCTTTCTAGAACATGCCCTGACAAGTCAGACCTTCCATGAACAACCCTGTTGGGCAAATCTCTCATGTGCCTAGCATCTGCTCTATGCTAAAGAGTACTGTGAGTAGGCATGCAAATGTCTGGGGGTTTTGCGTTCACATACGGCTCACAGCTGTTCACCTTTCCCACACGCGAACCTTGAGATGAACAACTAGACAAAGGGAGAACTATCACGAATGATCGCAAACAGCTGAACAAAGCAAATTCTCGCTTGCTGAACAGCACTTTCGAAATTCTCATACAACCCTACGTATGTAAAAGCCTTGATGGCTGTGAGATGGGCCATGTCTGACCTTTTGTCAGACCTAAGTGTTTCCTTTTGAATTGTCTCTGTTTCCTGTACTGACTGGTTGTTACCTGATCTCTATGTGATACTATTTAGTATAAATGGAAGAGTCTCCCTTGCATTCTTGTTGGCATTCCTGACTGTGCTCAGATGCCATCCGTGAATTCACTAATAAACTTTCCTCTCTAAGAACCTCTCCAAAACACAACGCAGTAGATCAATTTTTCCACAACAATCTTGGTGCCGTGACTCGGATCGCTTCAAGGGACTGGACCTGCCTGAAACAGGGAAACACCACTGAACTCCCAGGCGCAAAACCCAGGAAGAGACCTTTTGAAATCTCTTTTGGGTTTTTGGTGTGTGTCCTTCTGTTTCTCGCAGACCATCCTTTCCCTCCAACGCGATCTGAACTTTGAGTCCATGAGGCTTTAGAGACGAAAGAAATTTCCTATACGATTGTATGCATGTCTGTGAAAGTATGCTTGTTAGAGTCATGAATCTGCTGATCAGGACTGGGACTTAAACCACATACTAAACCAGTGTGTGGTAGAACCCTGTGTCCCAGTGGAGCAACTAAATTCCTTTCCCGTTTCCATGACTCATGAGTCCCATTTGAAATCATAAGACTGACTGAGCCGACAAAAAGGGATTGTGCCGCAGTTGGAAGACTGAGCGAGCCGATCAAGGTGTTGAGCCTCTGACTGAGACTCAAATGAGGAACATCCCTCAATAAGTTTTCCCTGGACGAGTGTCCTGTATGAATGTGAGGAATAGGGGTATGGATATGGTTTACAGAACTTCCTCCATCAGAGAAAAATAAGGGTGTGAGAGCAAAATGCAAAAGCTGTGGCAAGGAAATGCAAGGACTAGCCACTCACTTGAAGGATCACATACAGAAGAGTGTCAAATGTACTACAGACCCAACAACACAGCAAGAGGAATCTGAACTGATGAGTGAAGAAGAATCAGAAAATGGAGGTAGGCAAATCTAGTTTACTCCTGTGAGTAGAAGCTGTAAAAAGTTACAATGTTTATTTTATGGAAGGTTAAAAAAAATGTGAAATTAATGTAAAGTTGAATCCTCCCCCCCCCCCCGAATTTTCATTTAATGTATTACTTTAATACCTTAGCAATAACTGCCTGCAAGGAACCTAACATTAGTTTCAAAATTATTTACTATAAAAAAAATACACTGTCAAACTCAAACAGCATTAAAACTTTTAAATTGATGTGTAGTGTAATAGCAAAGTTAAAGGAAGTTAAATCATGAAAATTGTCAAACACTGTTGTAGAAACTATTGCGCTACCTATTTTACTATACCACCATTTTTTATTTAGATTTTGCTGATGTGGATGATGTGGCTCTAAATCCAACGGCCATAGAGGTAGAAGAGAGCCCTCACCCTCATAAAGACACTTCATCTAGGCCTAGCAGTTCAAGGAATCTCACATCTCCAACTCCATCACTGAATTCAGTTGCATTGCAATCTAGTCATTATGAAAGTTTGAAAAGGAGTGTCACTGCTTCTTCATCATCAAGGGCGAAAAGACCTACTTTAGACCCCTAGTAAGGAACAAAAAAATGCACTGGATATCCAAATTGCCTGCAGTATATGTGCAACAAATACTCCATTCACAGCTGTGGAACATCCAGAGTACAAATGAGCAATAGAGATGTTAAGGCCAGGCTACAGCCCACCTTACAGAAATGACATTGGCAACAAATTACTGGATGAAGTTTATGATAAACAACTGCAAGAGTCTGGGAAAGACCCAAAAAATAAGACAGTCTGTCCGAGTCTGGATGGGTGGAGCAATGTTCACAATGAACCTGTAGTGTGTGCATCACTGCATCAGTAACAACTTCTGATCAAACCACTTATTTGACAGATCCCATAGACACATCTGGACACGCTCATACCACGCTTACAGAGGTAGCCAGGAAGGCGATGTTGGTATTTCATGTAACATCACACGTAGTGAGTCTTGACTCATAGCGAAGGCATGTAAGTGCCTGTACCTGTGAACAGGGTGAGGCAGCTATTAGCTGCTACTTAAGACAGCTGAGCTGTGCTCTGGGTTGCTGCAGTAGCTACTCTGTTGCTGCAAGCCTCCTACTGCGTGTTGCTGTGCCTTGGATAAGAAAGAACTGCTACTACTACTGTATGGTAAGCTCCCTTTGTACAGGGAGACTGCAATTATATACTCTGTTACTCTACAATAAAACTGTATATATATAATCACTCATTGCTACCCTCTGCTTTCTGGACCTGCTGCGTTGGAGGTAATTTATTTCTCTCCTCATGCTGACAGGCTATTGGTGATTGCAAGGGAAAATTCAATTGTCGTGTAGGTAGCCTAGTAACCGATAACACTGGTAATGTAAAAAAGAAGAGGAGACCCTTAACCTCATTACAAATGGATGTAGTGCCCATCTAATGCATCTATTGGCTAAAGATGCGAATATTCCTAATGTCAAGAACCATTTCGTTGCTATTGTGAAATGGTTGTTTCTGAAGTACTTTACATCAGCTGCTTGTTCGCTGGAACACTGTCGCCAATTGTTTAGAAGCCTACATCAAAAACTGGCCCATCATCATGCAAATCTGTGAGGAAAATCGAGAGACGATCGATGCAGACATCAAAAACAAGGTCTCTAAGTTGGGAATCAAAAGAAATGCTGAAGATCTCCTCAAAAAGCTCAGACCTATTGCTGTGGCATTGGACAAATAACAAAGAGATTCATGTACTATTGGTAGGGCAGTTGACATTTTGAAGCAACTTTCGGAAGATCTGACAGCTTGCGGAGTATTGACTGCAAATGATCAGAGCAATCTACAAACCCGTTTCAAGCAAGCACTAACACCTGCTCACTATCTGGCTAACATTATGACTCCATCTGTCATGGGCAAAAACTCATGGGCAGAAGAGGAGTATGCAGGGCTTTTTTTCTGGTGGAACTCACCGGAACTGAGTTCCAGCACCTTTTCTTCTATTAATTGCATTACAATTTAATCGCCATCTACTCCTGAGGAAATGTAATCCAAGAGTTCCGGTACCTTTTTCTCCAGAAAAAAAGCACTGGGAGTATGACTCGGGGATGGATTGGGCCAATGAAAACCATCCAAATATACGGTAGTTACAGTCCTAATAAAGTACAAAGCTAAAGCCAAGCCATTTTCTCAGTATATTTTCAGCAAAAACGTCATCAATTCAGTCCAGACTCTGGAATGGTGGACTTCACAGCAGGACAAACTGCATCAGGAGGTGATCGATGTGGCAGAACAGTTGCACACAGCGACTGCCTCCACAGCAGATGTGGAAAGAGTGCTTTCATCATTTGGACTGGTACAATCAAAACTGCGAAATCGTTTAGGCTTAGACAAAGCTGTCAAATTAAGTGTTTTTGTTTAAAGCCATGAATCAAAATCAAAAGGGAAAGTGAAGGAAAAATTAAGTGAAAGTGATTCATGTAAGTTAAGTAACATGCAGTGTATGACAAATAATTACTGTTGAAGTCGCTTTAAATGTGCAAGAATGCAACAATACTTTATTAAACGAAACCTGTTCTGATTAATGTTTTCTGCATATTTTCGTGTTCCTAACTATTAAGTGTAGGCTATTTGTATATGTGGTTGCCTGAAACTTTGAAATTAATTTTAATTAAAAAAAATTGGGGGGAAATTGATTAAATTAAAAAAAAACATGGATTTAAATTTTTTAAAATTGATTTTTATTTTTTTTTGCAAAAAATCATGATTTTTTGCAACCCTGTTTCCTGCCAAGGTCCACATTACCTTGGTTGAAAGCTGTCACAGTCCTCATTCCAGTAATTTGCATGGTGAGAGCCATGAGTGGGTGGAATTATAGATATGACTCACCTTTGTTCAATTCACAACAACAACAACAAAGACATTTGCATCCAGGCATTTTCCTTCTTCAACTGGTGCAAGGGTTCTCCCTCAGCTTTGTAGCTGGGGAAGAGAACATGGACTGCGGAGAGTCCAGGAGTCCAGACTGAGAGGCCAGAGGTCCACATTTGGCCTGGAGGACTTACTTCTGAGTACACATGCATAGGATTGCACCATTACTCTGTTTTCAGAGCAGTGGTAAATTTTACTTGGCAATACCTGTGTACCCCATGTGAACGTCTTTTTCTAACACATGCTGAAGTGCCGTGGTGAAAGCTCTCTACAGTTATGTAGGATTATTCTGCAGGGATTTTGGATTGTATTTTTTTTTTTAATGCATTAGAAATTTTATATATATATATATATATATATATAGTGTGTGTATATATATATATATTTATATAAGCAGAAAACACACCCTCAAGAGAAAGAAAGAAAAAATCCCAACTACCTCAAATAGCAGCAACAAACATCATCATTCCATTTTGGCATTATTGTTCAATCACAGTGTTGTTGTTCTTGTACAATAGAGCCCACGTTTTTTTTCTGAGTGGAGAAAATAGGAGAGCTTGCAGGGTGGGCCTGTGAACCACTTTGCACACTCAGAGATATCTAAATGTTAAATATTATTATTTCTTTGGCAAACTACTAATGAGAACAAAGCCACCAGGGAGGGATTGGATCCATTTCTAAAGTGGCGGGTAGATCTTTAAAAGAAGGAGTTTCCTGCACAATGTGGGGAAAGTAGGCTGAAAGTTATGTTTGACTGACATAATGGCATATTCCTCTCCAGTTTACCCCTTCCTACCATTTGTTGTCGCCTCTATGTTACATTTTAGATCGCAAGCTTTTTGGGGCAGAGAATTGTTCTCTTATACTGGGTAAAGCACCATGCACATCGATGGTACAACAATAATAATAATAATAATAATGACAACAGCGATCATCATCATCATCATCATCATCATGGGTCTCTGGATGATGGTGGCTTCAGAGTGGTCAGAGCCCTTAACCGGTCAGAGCAGTGTTCTCCAACCTTGGGTCCCCAGCTGTTTTTGGCCTACAACTCCCAGCATGCTGGGAGTTGTAGGCCAAAAACAGCTGGGAACCCAAGGTTGGAGAACACTGGGTTAGAGCATCCCAGGGTGGGTGGCCATACCCTTGGCCACGCCCTCATGTTGCCTGGCCACACCCTCTTGATCACACCTTCATGTTGCTTAACCATGCCTCTTACAAATTCACATGTGTGTCCCTATTTTCATCTGTGAAATGTTGGAGGGTATGCTAGCAGCCATGTCTTTTTCTTTCTTTCCACCTTACTCAGAGTAGCCACAAGAGGCTCAGCCAAGAGCTTAAAAGCCCCACGACTCCCCAGGCTTGCCAATCTGGATTGGGGCCCTGCACCTACACCAGAGTAAAAATCTAATTAAATTAGCCACACTTCCCATCACGCCCCACTCCCCCCTTTTTCTAGGCAACCTGCTGTCTCTCAGCGGTTGCCGCTCAGGTCGAGGGGACTACATTTCCCATCGTGCCTCAATCTCACGTCCGGTATCGAGCTCGTCCTCTTCCGTAACAGCTACTGCTGGCCGAGAAAAGACATTCAGCCCCCCCAGCAGCCGTTGCTGAAGAGCTCCAGGAGCAGAGTTTACGTTTCCTGTCATACCGGTATCTAGGCCGCCTCCCACCACTCTAGCGTCCGCTACTTCCGTCGTTCCCTGCTCCACTTCCGGTGGCTAGGCCGCTTCCCCCAAACACCTGCCGCGACCGATACTGCCAGGAGGGGAGGGGGAAAAGACAACATTTCCCGTCATGATCAACACCACTTCCGGTACCGAGGCCGCCTCCGTTTAACGCCCGCTAAGACTACATTTCCCGTCGTGCCCCAGCCCCACTTCCGGCGCGGCGCGCTTTCCCTCAGCCGCTGCCGGGGCTCCTCGGCCGGGCCGCCCTCTTCTGGGGTCGGGGCCGCCCAAGCCCAGCGCCCCTCCTGGCTGCCCCCGCGCGGGGCCGGAAATCCCGCACGGACCCGCCTGCCAAGGCCAAGGCCGACAGGATCAAGGTGCCGCCGCCCGTCGACCCGGCCGAGCTGCTGGTGGTCACCGGGCGCTACCAGCAGTACCGGCGGGTCATGCGCGCGCTCAGGTGAGGCGCCCGTTGGCCGGGCGGGCCCGTCCCTCAAGCCGAGCAGCCAATCCGCGTGTGGAGGCGGGGCCTTGAATGAGCCGGTCGCGGGGGGGGGGGTCAAGGGCATCGCGCCCCCTGAAGGAGGAGGACGCCTTGGCCAGGTTCCCCCCAGCCCACCCCCCTTCTTACGCCTTTGATAGCTCGGTGTCAGGCAGAAGTTCAACCGGTGCGGCTTAGCTGCTGGCCATGCGCCCCGAAGCCCTGGGTCCCCAGGCCCACCCAGGGTGGCCCCTTGTGGGTCGCCCAGAAAGAGTGCACCTGCTTGAGTAAAAGCTGCATATGCTAATTTATGCCTAGAAATAATTACTTATCATTTAAATGGGAATACGGAGCGTTTTACCCTCCTGTGGAATGTGGTGGCCAGGTGACCTCTGTGCAGGGCTCGGCCTGCTGACCAGCTGTTAACTGTTTGGGGGGGCGGCTTCAAGGCACAGCAGCTGTTCCGGGGGGGGGGGTTCTTTATTTTTATTTATTTATTTATTTCTTATATTTATTAATCGCCCATCTGGCCGGTCACCCGGCCACCCTGGGCGATGTACAATTAAAATACAATAAAACAATACAATAAAATATAATAATAATTAAACCAATATAAAAAGTTCTTTTAAAAACCTAACCCACCCCATATTCCCGCCTGAACAGCCATGTTTTTAATGCCCGGCGGAAGCTCATCACGGAGGGGGCATGGCGAAGGTCACTAGGGAGGGAGTTCCATAATGTGGGGGCCCCCACAGAGAAGGCCGTCTTCCTAGTCCCCACCAGCCTGGCTGCTTTGGCTGATGGGATAAGGAGAAGGCCGTCTGTGGCAGACCTTGTTGAGCGGCCTACTTGATGTTGCTGGAGGCGCTCCTTAGATAAACTGGGCCAGAGCCGTGTAGGGTTTTAAAGGTCAAAACCAACACCTTGAATTTGGCTCGGAAAGCAACTGGTAGCCAGTGCAACTCATTAAACACTGGCGTGATATGATCACGCCGGCAGCCGCCCTTAATCAGGCGAGCCGCCGCGTTCTGTACCAGCTGAAGCTTCCGAACCGTCTTCCAGGGTAACCCCACGTAGAGCGCATTACAGTAGCCTAGGCGAGAGGAGACCAAGGCATGAACCACTGATGGGAGCAGGTGATTAGGAAGGTAGGGGCGCAGCTGCCGTATCAGATGGTTGATACAGCGCCGCCCGGCTCACAGCTGCCACCTGAGCCTCCATGGACAGCTGGGAGTCTAGAATGACCCCCAAGCTGCGGACCTGGTCTTTCAGGGGGAGATGTACCCCATTCCGCACCAGGTCAACATCCCCTAACCTCCCCTTGTCCCCCACCAAAAGTACCTTGGTCTTGTCGGGGTTCAGTTTCAGCATTTTCCTTCCCATCCAGCCAGCCACTGCCTCCAGGCACTTGGACAGGGTCTCAACGGCCAACCTCGGTGAGGACTTGAAACAGAGGTAGAGCTGCGTGTCATCCGCATACTGATGACACTGCACCCCAAACCTCCTGATGATAGCTCCCAGCGGCTTGAGGTAGATGTTGAATAACATCGGGGAGAGGATGGAACCCTGCGGCACTCCACAAGTGAGCGGCCGAGGGTCCGAAGCCTCCTCCCCGAGAATTACCCTCTGATACCTTCCAGAGAGGAAGGACCGGAACCACTGCAATACAGTGCCTCCTAAGCCCAACCTCTCCAGACGGTCCAGGAGGATACCGTGGTCAACGGTATCAAAAGCCGCCGAGAGATCGAGGAGGACTAGAAAGGAGCATTCGCCCCTATCCAAGGCCCTCCTCATATCATCCACCAAGGCGACCAAGGCCGTCTCCGTCCCATGTCCAGACCTGAAGCCCGACTGGCACGGATCTAAATAATCGGCTTCATCCAAGTGTGCCTTCAACTGAGCACCCACCACCCGCTCGATCACCTTGCCCAGAAATGGTAAATTGGAGACTGGGCGATAGTTATTTAAATTCTGGGGATCCAAGGAGGGCTTCTTTAGAAGCGGTTTTATTACTGCCTCCTCGAGGGAGGCATTCACCACCGCCTTGATCCCCTCACCCAGTCTCCCTGCAGCTCATTATGAGCCAGGACGGGCAAGGATCAAGCAAGCAGGTGGTCGGCCTCACAGATGAAAGCACCTTGTCCACTTCATCAGAAGGAAGAAGCCGAAACCGATCCCACAAAACCGGTCTGTCATTGGCCTCCTCCCGCTCACTCCCTGTGTCCACGACGCACGATATCCCACTCCTAATCCGATCGATTTTATCTGTGAAGTGCTTCGCTAAAGCCTCACAGGAGGCTTTAGACTGTTCCAGTGGGTCCGGAGCAACTGGACCGACCAGACTCCGGACCATTTGGAACAGCTTTCTGGGGCAGCACTCCGCAGACGCAATGGAGGCAGCATAGAAATTCTTTTTTGCTGCCTTCCCCGCCACCCGGTAGGCTGAAGATGCAGCTCTAACCCGTGTTCGATCGTCTTTGGAGCGGGAATTTCGCCATCGGCGCTCTAGCCTTCTCACCTCTTGTTTCAGAGCTCGCAGCGACGGAGTGAACCATGGCGCCGCGCAAGCTCTGTTTAGGCGAAGAGGGCGCTTCGGGGCAACTCGGTCTAATGCCCTGGTGATTGCAGCATTCCAGTAATCCACCAGCTACTGTTTGTGTGCTCCAATTCCCCAAGCCCGTTCAGGAATCCATCCGGATCCATAAGACGCCTGGGGCGGACCATCCTAATAGGTCCCTCACCCCTGCAGAGGGGTTGTGGCACCGAGAAATCCAACCCCACCAGATAGTGATCTGACCATGACAAGGGGGTGGTGGATATACCCCCGATTTCCAGATCATTTCCCCCCTCTCCAGAAACAAAAACCAAGTCCAGTGCATGACCGGCTACATGGGTAGGTCCAGTTAATACAGGGTGCAGCTCCCAGAAAGCCATGGTCTCCATGAAGTCCCGAGGTGCCCCCGTGAGGGCAGCCCCCAAATGCACGTTGAAGTCCCCCAGCACCAATAGCCACTGAGGAGCAGTTCTTTATACTGTACTTGGGCAGGACGGCCTCAGAATAGAGGACTGTCCTCTGTAAAATAGGACACCTGGCCACCCTCGAGGAACTCCTGTGGTTGTCGTACAGAAATCCCAATCGGCAATCGGGATCCTGCCATGCAGGGCCGTTGCAACAAGTACAACAAAATAATGTATGAAAAATGCCTTGAATGCTCCAAACGGCTATATAAATATAGAGCCTGTGGTGGTTAGCGTGTCGGACTGGGACTCGGGAGATCCGGGTTCTAGTCCCCGCTCAACCATGAAGCTCACTGGGTGACTTTGGGCCCGTCACTGACTCTCAGCCTAACCTCCCTCACAGGGTTGTTGTGAGGATAAAATGGAGAGGAGGAGGAGGAGGAGGATTATGTAAGCCGCCTTGGGTTCCTTGCAGGAAAAAAGGCGGTGTATAAGTATAATAAATAAATGTGAGGTATTACACGGGGAAATCCCATAAGGTGTTGCATCATAAAGAGCAGCAAATGTCTCGTGGCATAAGCCCCTGCTGGCTAGGACACTGGCTTTTGACTTGCCTGGTGAAGCCCCTGTGTATTTGCCATGTGGAGCTCTTGTGTGCTGCAGAGCATTCTGACTCCTGCCGCGCCCCTTACCTCCATGTGTATGTATAGCTGCTAACTGAGGATAACACTTCAGTCATCTGTTGAAGTAGACTTTAGACCTCCAGGCTTATGCCAGAATGAATTCATTAGCCTTTAGGTGCTACAAGACTTTTTCGTTGTTAGGGGATTGTGAGTGTGTGTTCTTGGATCATGTTGGAAACACGGAAGTAGTCCTCCTAGTTGAACCAACTAGTTCTGCCAGCACACTGCAGGGGAAGATGGTGGTGGGCCAGCTCCCTTCCAGAGAGTCCCAGGAGCATGGGATAATTTGTACCTATTGAGCTTCTACCTCTCATTCAGTAATTGAAGGCACAGAGATGGTCAGCGAAATTTATTGAGAGCTCAACCATTGATGTGGGCCGGGAACATTACTCAATTTTATCACATGTGTATCCCTCTTCCCTCTGTGTATCCCACACATCCACTTGTATGTCTCCTTCCCCCTTTTATAATTGCAACAACCCTGCGAAGTATGTTAGACTGGGAAAGGGCTGACAGACCTAAGATCACCCAATGAATTTCATGGAGAGACTTGAAGCCAGCTCCTCCAGTCCAGCACTCTATCCACTACATCACACTTCACTACATCATACATCAGATGGAGTTGATACAGCCGGGCAGCGCTGTATCAACTCCATCTGATACGGCAGCTGCGCCCCTACCTTCCTAATCATCTGCTCCCTTCAGTGGTTCATGCCTTGGTCTCCTCTCGCCTAGACTACTGTAATGCGCTCTACGTGGGGTTACCCTTGAAGACGGTTCGGAAGCTACAGCTGGTACAGAACGCGGCGGCTCGCCTGGTTAAAGGCAGCCGCCGGCGGGATCACATCACGCCAGTGCTCAAGGAGCTACACTGGCTACCAGTTGCTTGCCGAGCTGAATTCAAGGTGTTGGCTTTGACCTTTAAAACCCTATACGGCTCCGGTCCAGTCTATCTCAAGGAGCGTCTCCAGCAACACCAAGTGGGCCGCTCAACAAGATCTGCCACAGACGGCCTTCTCCTTGTCCCTTCAGCCAGAGCAGCTAGACTGGTTGGGACGAGGAAGAGGGCCTTCTCTGTGGCAGCCCCCGTACTGTGGAACTCCCTCCCAAGTGACCTCCGCCATGCCCCCTCTCTGCTGAGCTTCCGCCGCTCATTAAAAACTTGGTTATTCAGGCGGGAATATGGGGTGGGCTAAGATTTTAAAATTTTATACTGTTTTAATGTATTTTAATGGAGAAAAATGTTTTAATGTATTTTGTTCTGTTTTATTTTCTGTACATCGCCCAGGGTGGCCGGTTTGCCGGCCAGATGGGCGATAGATAAATGCAAATAATAAATAAAAATCACACTTGCTCTCCGGGGGATATTTGGGGGAGGAGGATATGAGGAACCTAGAGCAGAGGTGGCCAGAAAGTCAGTCTCCAGATGTTTTGGACTTCACCTCCCAGCATTCTTGACCATTGGCCATGCTGGCAGGGTCTTCTGGGAGTTGAAGTTCAAAGCATCAGGAGCTCTACCTTCTGCCCACCCCTAGAGTGTTAAAATGCTGCAGGCACACTGGGGGAGGGGAGAGAATGCAGCGTCTCCTGCCGTTTGTAGAATAAGTTGTGTGTGCCCCATTTTCTGCGTTCAGTTTGTGGCCAATGAATATTTTGGCAAGAACCTGTTGCAGTTGCGCACATACTACTATTGCTAGGTCGTTTGCTAGTATCCCGCGCAATGCCTGTGCATTTTGAATTGCTATAGGCACTTGGGGACGTGGTCACTATGTCTCTGCAGAGAAGATATTGCTAGCGAAGGGTGAAGGTGCTCCTTTAACACTCCCTTGTATGCCCTCTGCTAGAGCGACGTTCAAGGAAGAGATGCTGCAGCGACACTATGACGAGAAGTTCGGGGGGTGTGGAAGCACAGGAAGGAAGCTGCCACTGAGGAGCATCAACGGTTGATGGCTTGGAATGATGCAGAGAACAAGCGTCTACAAGAACAGAGGTGAAAACAAGGAGTGCCTGTCTCTCTCTACAGCAGGGGTGGGCAACTTCAGAGGGTCTGGGAGCCGGTTTCTGACCCTTGGAACCCACTAGGGGCTGCACAGACGGCCTGCGGCTGAAATCCCTCCCCCCCCCCCTGCATGCCTTGTTTTAAAGTGAAAATGTGGCTTTTTTGCTGCCGCAGTTTGATGGCAATTTGGCAAGGGTGACTTGGGGGGGGGGGTGGCGGCAATGGCTGTAAAAAAAAAAAAAAGGCCGGGGGGGCAGGCCACCTGCAGGCCGTATGTTGCTCACCCCTGGTCTAGAGACTGAGCAGTTGTAAATATGCTAGTGATTTTTCCCACTTCTCCCTGTTGGGCCAAAAAAATAAAAAATAAAAGACAAGTTACGTCATGCTATTTTTGTCATGCCAAGGATAGTGAGTGCTCTGTTCCCTTTGTGGTCCTACCACCCTAGGAAGGAACGCCTCCGAAAAGAAGAAATAGAAAACAAAGAACGCCGGTTGCGAGGGGCCCAATCCCAGGCTATGCTTATGGAGGAATTCCTCAAGGAGAAGGAGAGAGAGGTGCTCCAGTTGCAGGTAAGAAAGCCTGTGTGCCTCAAACCGTCATCTTGACTTTTGTCACCTCCCTCAGGGATAATATTTTACTGTTCATACTGGTTAGACGTCAGATTGGGTGACTTGCGTTTTTAAAAGAGGACAGCAAATAAAGGAGGGCATTCAGAGGGGAGTGGCCGGTGCTTGAATTGCCTACTGTTAGCTACTTGTTTTGGAAGGGCAGGGGGGGGGGCGTTAAAGCTGGTAGGAACAGCTAGTGGATTGATTTCATTCAGGCCGCCCAGTCTGTTCCCTAATACTTCGAGCAGGGTTGCAAAAAATCATGGGTTTTTTTTTTTTGCAAAAAATCGGAAAAAATTATTTTAAACATTTAAATCAATATATTTTTTTTTCATTTAATCAATTTCCCCCCCAAAATTTTTTAGTAAAATTAATTTCTAAGTTTCAGGAAACCACATGTAGAAATAGCCTACACTTCATAGTTAAGAACACCAAATTATACGGAAAACACTTCCCTCATATATATTTTTTTTACGTTCCCACCATTCTCGGTTACTAGGCTACCTACACAACAGGGTTGCAAAAAATCATGATTTTTTTGCAAAACATCAATTTTTATTTATAATTTAATCATTGATTTAAATCACTGTTTTAAGTCATTGCAACCCTGACTTTAAGTGCTGGCACAGCAAAGGTGAAGAGTTTAAAAAGCACAGAACTGAGCATGTTGGGAGTGTCACTTTTTAACACATGCCCTTGTGTGATCCTCTTTTGTGGATGCAGGAGGAAGCCGAGAACTTCATCACGCCCGAAAACCTGGATCAGCGGATCGAGGAGTGCCTGAACAATCCACGCAACTACAATTTTGCCATTGATAAAGAAGGAAGAATAGCCAAACGGAGTACTTTGCCTTAGGGACCCTTAAAAGAGGGATTTGGGTGTCTGGGATAAATCTCTTAAAGAGGGGTTAAGTGCACAATCCTGTGCACATTTAGGCAGAAAAAAGGCCTATAACTCCCAGCATGCCCCAGCCAGCATTGTCCATTTAGCCCAGTATTGTTGACTGGGCATGCTGGGAGTTGTAGGCCTTTTTTCTGTCTAAACTTGCATAGGATTGCGCCTTAACCATCCTTCCCATCCAGCCGCCAGACTCACTTTGAACGAACAAAGGAAATGAGTTCGCTCCATAGCGTCAATAAGCCTGCCTTGAGATATTCACTTTGAATAGCATACGGTACATTTGGGGCTCTGTGGTCCCAGAGCATTGCAGCTTTTTTGAGAAGAGGAATCGTTGCTGTTTTGCAGGAATTAAAAAAAGGGTTTTGCTGAGAGTTTTGGCTCGCTCTTGTTTTGAGCATTTAATGCTCTGTTGTTCCTGCATTTAGAACTCCTGTAGTGTAGAAAAGCTCACTGGGGCGGGGGGGGAGATGCAAAAAGGGAAGGGCCAAAATACCCAAACTGCCAGCATATTTTAGCATAAAGCTCTTACTGCCAGTAACTAAGCCTTAGGAGAGGCAGTTCAACCATTTAGAATGGGGGGACGGACTGTCCTAAAAGCTGAAAACCACCAAATGAGCAGTGATTGGGACAAAGGGGGCACGGCCACGAAAAGGGGCGTGGTCATTTGAGGAACCCCAGAGGACTGGATTTGGTCTGTGGGCCTAAGCTTCCCCACCTCTGCTTTATGGTACAGGTGGGGAATCTATTCACTGTACTTCTATAGCTGCCCCATAACACAAGTTCCCTGGGCAGCTCGTGCAGCATTAAAATACACTATAAAACAGTACAGACTATTAACATACAGAGTTTAAGCTGAGAGGCTCAGCTGAGGAACATCGGAAGCTGCCTTATGCTGAGTCAGACCCCTGGTCCATCTAGCCCAATATTGTCGTCACTGACTGGCAGTGGCTTTACAGGGTTTCAGGCAGGATTCTTTCCCAGCCCTCCCTGGAGATGCCGGGGATCGAACCTGGGACCTGCTTTATGCAAAACAGGGGCTCTGTCACTCTGAGCTTTGGTCCCTCCGGGCTACGAGAAGTAGCACTGCTGTTAGAATGTCTTTCGAAAGGCTTCACCACTGAGAGCATCGGTTGCTGGGGAACATGGGTGGGCAGGTGCTGTTGCACTCGTGTCCTGCTTGTGGGATCCCGTGGGCAGCTGGTTGGCCACTGTGTGATCAGAACCAGATGGACCCTTGGTCTGTCCAGCATGGCTCTTACGTTCAGAGTGGTGTGGCTTCCTTCCGGAAAGATGCCATGCTGCTCTGTCGCAGAGCCTCGGAGCTGCTGGCCCCCTGCTCTTTCCTGTTCTCTTCTTGCTGCAGCAGGAGGGGGGGCACTTGCTTCAGGGCTGGGGTCTCTCTAAGGCTCCCCTTTCATTGCAACAGCAGTGGTGAACTGTGGAAGGGGGAGCTCAGGAAGGGAACCGGGGCAAGCACAGTGGGTAAAGACATAGCTTGACCAGGAACACTTGTGTCTTTCATTGAACACATGCTTGTATGGATGGCTGGTGTGTGTGTGTGTGTGTGTGTGTGGAGGGGAGAGGAGAGAGGGGTGGCGGATAGTGAAGTGAATGGGATGCATGCTTGTGTGGGTGAATAGACGGGATGCGCTTTGTCCATTTGCGTGAGCCAGAATATATGGACGAGGGCTCACGTGGGTGGATAGATGGGCTGTGCAGCGTGTTGGGTGTGATGTACTAGAGGGGAGAAAATGGCTGTGTGACTGCCCCACTCCCTCCTTTGCATATATCAGCTTAAAGCTCGCGTGCCCCAGTTCCTCCTTTCTGCGGTGTGGGTTGCTGGCTGCTGGGCATTCAAGGACTCTTCCGCCTCCGTTGACCCCTCGGCTCCTCTGCTGATCTGCCCCCCGCCGCACCAACCAGATTGGCCACCGGCTTCCACTGAGTCTTTGTCCCTAGCAAGAGTTGCAGGCAGCCCGGGAGTGGCTCGGGGGTCCTCTAAACAGCACCGTGTACCTGCAGACTGTATTCCTGTCCTGGTGTAAAGGGGGGGCAGGCTGGAATGCTTCCTGATGCTCTAGGGCAGCCTTCCCCAACCTGGGGCCGCCCAGGCCTCTTGGACCACAGCTCTCGCCGTGCCCAGCCAGCACAGCCATTGGCCACGTTGCCTGAGGATGGTGACCATGATAGTCCAACACACCTGAGAGGCACCTGGTTGGGGCAGGCTGCTGGGCGGCGCTACATTCTGGGAAGCGGGGGCTTTTCTGCGCGAGGCATTTATCGTGCGCTTGTCATTCCCTGCTCACGGTGGCTTATGCTTAGATGACATTGTGGCTCTCCAGTTACGCTTCTAAGAGAACTTTCTGCGAGTTTTAGAGCAGGGAAACTGCTTTCCCCCCCACGTGCGTATTAGCCCTCTTCCGCTATATGACAGTGCCACCTAGAGGTTGTGTAGCGGAAAAGCAGGAGAGGATACGCTCCTCGTCGTGTAGCACTCGGATCTCAGTTCTGCAATGAAGTAGATACAGCGGTTTAACAACAGAGCAGCAGCCTCATATAGAAAAGCTGTACGACTTGTGCTATATGAACACTTGAAAGATCAGGTGGTGTAACTGAACTCATGCCATGACTTTACGTATGGGACCAGTAAAGCAGAGGCGGCCACAGGAATTTTAAAATAATAATTAAGGAAGGACAGGGAGACAGGTCTAGTGAGTCCCTGCCGGCAATCAAGAACTCACAAAAGTGCCATGCAAATTCAGCTTGATTCTTGCCCAGAAGTTGGAATCTAACTATATAAATGTGAAAGTTTGTTTGTACGTTTGTACGTTTGTTTGTTTGTGTGTTCCTCAAAGGATCCTACCCAGTTGGACAGATCCCCCCCAAACTTGGCACACGTACTCTTCACCACCCAAGGAAGAATACTGGCGGGGTTAGAACCAAAAAAAACCATCACTGGGCATTTCTGACCCACTCTTATGTAGCTTATGGGCAAACTGACATAGGGGCGCCCCTACATCATTTAGAATGTTCATGTGAACTGCTGCAGGGGCCTATCAGGAACAGTTATGCAAATCACTCCTACCTCATTTAGAATGTTCGTATGAATTGCCGCAGGAGCCTATTAGTAGTGGTTATGCAAATCACTCCTACATCGATTAGAATGTTCATATGAATTTCTGCAGGGGCCTACACGGGGGAGCTGGGATTTCATTGTTGTGTAGTCCCGGGGGGGGGGGGAGAAGGGATTTCATTGTGTAGTCCTGGCTCTGGGGGAGCTGGTAGTCCCGGGGGAGCTGGGATTTCATTGTGTAGTCCCAGGGAAGCTGGGATTTCATTGTGCAGTCCCGGGGGGGGGGAGCAGGGATTTCATTGGGTAGTCCTGGGGGAGCAGGGATTTCATTGTTGCGCAGTCCTGGGGAAGATGGGATTTCATTGTGCAGTCCCTGGGGGGTGAGCAGGGATTTCATTGTGTAGTCCCAGGGGGGGGGGGGAGCAGGGATTTCATTGTGTAGTCCCGGGGGAGCAGGGATTTCATTGTTGCGCAGTCCTGGGGAAGATGGGATTTCATTGTGCAGTCCCTGGGGGGGGGGGGGGAAGCAGGGATATCATTGTGTAGTCCGGGAGGGGGGAGCAGGGATATCATTGTGTAGTCCCGGGGGAGCAGGGATTTCATTTTTGCGCAGTCCTGGGGAATAATGGGATTTCATTGTGTAGTCCTAGGGGGGTGAGCAGGGATTTCATTGTGTAGTCCCGGGGGAGCTGGGATTTCATTGTGCAGTCCCTGGGGGAGGGAGCAGGGATATCATTGTGTAGTCCCAGGGGGGGGGAGCAGGGATTTCATTGTGTAGTCCCGGGGGAGCAGGGATTTCATTTTTGCGCAGTCCTGGGGAAGATGGGATTGCATTGTGTAGTCCTAGGGGGGTGAGCAGGGATTTCATTGTGCAGTCCCGGGGGAGCTGGGATTTCATTGTGTAGCCCTGGGGGAACAGGGATTTCATTGTGTAGTCCCGGGGGAGCAGGGATTTCATTGTGTAGTCCCGGGGGAGCAGGGATTTCATTTTTGCGCAGTCCTGGGGAAGATGGGATTGCATTGTGTAGTCCTAGCGGGGTGAGCAGGGATTTCATTGTGCAGTCCCAGGGGGGGGGGAGCAGGGATTTCATTGTGTAGTCCCGGGGGAGCTGGGATTTCATTGTGTAGCCCTGGGGGAACAGGGATTTCATTGTGTAGTCCCGGGGGAGCAGGGATTTCATTGTGTAGTCCCGGGGGAGCTGGGATTTCAGAAAAACAGAAAATAGTGTTGTGACAGCTTTCCAAGAAAACATGTTAAAAACAATAAATGATTGAAAGGTGTTGCTAATTTTTCATTTCACCTTTCCTATGGAGCCATTAAAAAAAGCGGTCAGCTACCTTAAGTAATTTCAAACAAATAGTACCTATAAGAAAATGACATCCCGGGCCAGGTAAAAAAGCTAGTCTACTATATAAATGTGAAAGTTTGTGTGTTTGTTTGTTTGTTTGCATCGCATAGGCTCCTACATGGTTGGATGGATCTGCCCCAAACTTGGCACAGATACTCTTCCTCATCCAAGGACAAATACTGGCAGGATTTCATTGTATAGTCCAGGGGGAAAGCAGGGATTTCATTGTGTAGTCCCACTGTGAATTTTACGTTTCACCTTTCCTATGCAGCCTTTCAAAAAAGCAGTCAGCCACCTTAAGGAATTTCAAACAAATAGTGCCTATAAGAAAATGATGACCCGGGCAATGCCGGGTAAAAAAGCTAGTATGTGATCAAACCAAGACTGGTGAGAAGGGTGGCAGATGATTAGCGTCCTGCTTAAGGTAAAACACAAACACACACAGTGACTGCAGAACAGAACAAGACTTTATTTGGAATCAGCAGAGATCAACTGACAGTTCCATGGTCTTTAAAGATGGCATTTTTATCCCTTGAAACTGTAGCTCAGATTTCATTGAGGATTACGAGGAAACACTGACTTCTCCTCTGCAGGCATAAGAAATACCTGAAATTTGAAAAACATGTGCAGAGTCATTTGATCCTATCACCTGCCTGTATTTATTTATTTAGTTGCTTGCTTAAGGTGTTTCGATCCTGCCTTTCCATATCACATTTTCAAGGCATGTAACAACAAAAGTAAAAACAAATAAGTAAAAACAGTTCAGTTAAAACCATTCATTTACTAACAAACCCCACCAAGAAAGTGGCAACAGTAAAAGCAGCAGTAGTGCTAAAAAAATTTTTTTAGATAAAACAGCAAAGCAACTTTAGTGAGCATTTAAAAGCCTAGCCTGTAGAAAGGTCTTGGCGCTCATCAAACTAGAGGCCGGGCAAGCAGTCCTAGGGGGACAAGTTCGGCTGTGCTGCCACAGAGAATGCCTTTTCCTTCTTCACGACCTCTTTCTCGCCTGATAGCAGGGTACCAGGAGATGGGTCCATCACAAGAGCAGAACTCCCATTCCACACGGAATCAAGTGACTTTAAGATGATGAGCGGGAGGGGAGAATCCACATAGCCATAATAACAATGATAATGGTTGTAATTAAAATAAGACGTGATATTCTCAGAGCTGCACAGAAAAGCAGCCTTTGGAACACAGGAACACAAGTTCTGAAAGCGTCCAAAACTCCACACGTTTGTAAATCCACCATAAAAGCATCCAGCAGAGCAGGCCTGCTGAGAAGCAGCACAGTACAAAATTCCAGATTGTACATATCTCATAAGTAAGGACTGGATTGCTCAAGAGAAAGTATGGGCATCCCTTTGCATGTAGGTGTGGTAGTGATGATAATATCCCTTGGGTAGCCAGCAGGAACCCTTTGCAAAACACACACACCCCGTTCTCACACACACACAGAGGGAAATGATCCTCCCTTCTCCCCCAAATGATACAAGAAGATGAGCAGACAAACAGCGGCAAGAAACATCGATGAAGCAAGAAGATGATTGCACTGTAATCATGAAAATTGTCTCTCTCCTCTGTCTATGTGCCTCTGAGTCATTCAAACCTCCCAGCAGCACCCCCAGTTGCCCCCAAGTGGCTCTGCTTGGCCACTGACTGGTCGGCCAGTAAAGCCCACTTAAACAGTTGATTGGCTGGCTTGGCTCATCTAGCCAAGGAACCAGCCAACCAGCATTGTGCCCCTGTGCGCTCCCCCAGTGCCCATCACGACCCCTCGCAGAGGTAAAGGGTCTTCTCTCATTGAGCCCATGTTTTGTGGAATTTGCCCTGTTGACGAGGGTTCCTCACACGGCCTGGCAGACTCCAAAAGCCTTTCCACTCCAGGGAACGGCTCTGGAACAGGAGTTTGCACATGCTCAGTTTTAAAAATGAAGCTGCTACGCTAGACCAAGAGTTCCGGGTTCCAGCCTGGTAGCGCAGCAGCCAACCTCCGCAATTAGAGAAGCCAGTGGCAGCGTGGCGAAGAATCTTTCCTTTTCTTTTTTAAAGGTACAGTTGGGGGCTGGCGGCCAGTGCATTGCCAGTGGCAGTGCGGTGCCCAGAAAGCCCTCTTTAGCTGGCCGCCACTGACACACACATTTCATATGTATCCATTGGAATTGATACATCCAAATCTATACAAGCACCTTTCTTTCTTTTCTTTTCTTTTCTTGAAATCTCATAATAAAAAGTAAGTTTGAAAAAAAAATATTTTTTAAGGCCTACCCGCGACATGGGACCAGCAGACAGGACACAGAGGTGACAGCTACAGCATTTTCTTTTTCCATCTTTGGGAATCCAAGGCACCTCCTGGAAGAGAAACATAATTCATTGAATGGGACTCCATTGCAGCAAGAAGGAAAAGGTCATTCAAGCACCGGGAAACTGGATTAATCCAAAGGCTCATGGGAAGCGTTCTGCTAATCGATGAGGACCGTAGGAAGACAACTCTGCTCAGGAAGCTAGACAAGAGTTTCTAGTGCCTGCAGGAACAGGAACGGAACAGCCACAGGAAAGCTGCCCACCTCTGCCCTACATACAACTAATTCCAGCACACCCCCTGTGACTAAACCAGCCTTCTCCAGGCCTCGTACCTTCCAGATTATGGTGGACTACAACTCCCATCATTTCTGACCCTTGGCCATGCAGTCCGTGCCTATTGGCAATTCTAGTCCAATAACATCTGGAGAGAACCAGATATGGAAAATAGGGACCCAGTCGAGTGAGCAGGGCTGATCCTCCCATGAGGTGGGGTGTATCTAGAAAGATACGGCGGATCTAGAAAGGCGGCGGATGCCACGTGCCTTGCTGCCGAGAGGGGCCACGGGTCCCTCTGCTGTGCATGCCCTATACGTCTCCACCTCGGGCCTGCCCCGCCCTGTGGCTCCGCGGGGTCCCTCCTCGGGGCGAGGCGTTGGTGGGGAGGTGGCTCTGGAGGTCGCCTGTGCTGCCGTGCCAGAGAGTGCGCCTGGTGGCTCCCTGGAGTGCTGCCCACTCAGAGGCAGTCGCCACTCGCCAGGGCCAGCTCCTCACCAATGTCCCACTCTCACGAGGGACCCCTCACAGCGAGGTCATGAGAGACAGGCGGGGCGGCGAGGCTACCAGCAGGTGGGAATGGGAAGAGGCGCGCGCTCCTCTTCTCCCTTTCCCATGTGGCCGCAGTGGCGGTGGCTGGTGTCACTCCCTCCTGGCGTGGCAGTTCAGGCTCCTGTCGTGTCCCCCCCCCCGTGTTGCAGTGGCTTGCGCTTTCCTCTCCCACACGTGGCTCGCGCCCCGCTTTCCCACCCGGGATGTCTTGCACTGGCCCTGCTATTTAGGAAATAGCTGGATGCGCTTACCTTTTCACTACTATTATACTTTTTCAATAATATTCTAGATTTGTGTTGCTTTAATTGTGCGGCCTCTTTTCTACCCCGTGCTTAGAAGACTAAATCCACACTAGCTAAGAGTGGTTGCAAGACATTCAGAAGGCCTCTAGGCTGTTTGGTGGAGGCAACCAAGGGGAATAAAGAATGCCACCTGGTAGCAGTGGAAAGGTCATTGGAGGGGAAGGGCGAACAGGAGTGGGTCGCTCTATTTGGCCTGGTCTCCCTCCCACATGGGGGTCAGGGCGTAGCTGGTCCCGTGATAAGCTATGACCATTTTTATGTTTTTACACACAGAGAGACGGACAAAGGCAAGGTATACTCACTTTAGAAGAAATCGATTCAGAAGAAATGACTCTCTTTTTTTCAAGCGGGAGTCGTTCCTGTGGGTCAAACAGAAGTGGGTCACTCTATTTGGCCTGGTCTCCCTTCCACATGGGGGTCAGGGCGTAGCTGGTCCCGTGATAAGCTATGGCCATTTTTATGCTTTTACACACACGCACTGACGGACAAAGGCAAGGTATACTCACTTCAGAGGAAATCGATTCGTAAGTAATGGCTCTCTTTTTTTCAAGCGGGAGTGGTTCCTGTGGGTCAAACAGAAGTGGGTCACTCTATTTGGCCTGGTCTCCCTTCCACATGGGGGTCAGGGCATAGCTGGTCCCGTGATAAGCTATGGCCATTTTTATGTTTTTACACACACGCACTGACGGACAAAGGCAAGGTATACTCACTTCAGAGGAAATCGATTCGTAAGTAATGGCTCTCTTTTTTTCAAGCGGGAGTGGTTCCTGTGGGTCAAACACAAGTGGGTCACTCTATTTGGCCTGGTCTCCCTTCCACATGGGGGTCAGGGCGTAGCTGGTCCCGTGATAAGCTATGACCATTTTTATGTTTTTACACACACACACACACACACACACACACACACAGGCAAGGTATACTCACTTCAGAAGAAACCGATTCAGAAGAAACCGATCTCTTTACTTTGTGTAAACAATTTCGGAAGCACTCTTTGGGGTTTGGGTGCCCGAGACAACGAATACAGTCTAGCACGGTACTCTCAGACAAGCAGAGAAAGCTCAGGAAGCAAATGGCCAGGGCTGTCCCCCTCATTGTGGCAGACTTGAACGGCTCACAGCTGAATCCAGAGACTGATCTGCTCTTCCGGCTCCTGCTGAGTGAAGCTCCTTTCTGGGCCATCTCAGTATTTATACATTTCCAGGTGCGTCATCCCGCTATTGTCATGGCCAGGATGCCGCAGTTCCCCCACCCTCAGACTAGGCTAGTTTAGAAAAGGATGATGACTAGAATGGGAAGTGTTCTGCCAAGTCTCTTGTTTGTGCTCAAGATATTCCTCTTGATAAACGTGAGCAAGGATTTGCAGTCCTGATAAGGAGGCTAGTCTGGGGCAGGTCACCACCACTGCAAGTTTGCTGATGTGGAAAAGGTCACCAAGGACTTCGCCTTCAGTCTGCCCCAGCAACTTGTTAGTTAAATCAGTGTGTTGTTGCTGTAGATCGAGCTCACGGTGTCTTGGGACACTGATAAGCTGCGCAGACGCTGTTTTCGCCCTGCGCAACAAACTGCCGGACAAGCAGAATAGTTCAGATGATGGGTAGGCAGAAATGCGTCCACTACTCCGGGACATCGTGCGTTAGCTCTATTGTTCTAAGATCTTGGCAGCATCTGCACATGCGTCACTTACAAAGCCTGAATTCCACAGAAGTGGAACGCTTTCGCATGTTCGGGGATCACTCCATTTTTGCTTGGAGCTGGGATGTGCGGCGGCATTATCTGATTGAGTAAAGCTTTGTTCTTAAACTTCTTAACCTGCGTTTGGCTGATGGATTGACCTAATCGGCTAGACTCGAACCCCAGGGCTACTTGAGCTCTTACCACACTGAGGAGACAAGGAGGAACCTTTCTATGCTGCCTGTGATTTCTCTGTTGCCCTGTGCATAGCCCTTTCCCCCAAACAAAGTGGACTTCAATTATTTCTGGTATCCAACTGACCTCTGTGTAATTCCAGGTGCCATTTTCAGTCGAGGCATGGGGTCTCCCCGCCACTGGCTATTCGTTGCTGTTGTTCGCTGTTATCCTCAATACTTGGCATCATCATCTAAGTATTACTGGCTTAGCAGGTTGTTGTGGAGAACGCCTGAGCACAGACACAGTGACATGAACCCTGACATAGTTTCCCCCTTGTACATTGGCAACCCTTTCTGCATAATCCCCCACCCGGGGGACAGGAGACACAGTTCTGGTCAGACAGGTAGTACATGACAACATCTGCATACCCTCAATAGGGCACATCTACATCAATCCACATGAAGAGGCATGAACAATCCCAAGGTGAGAGGCAGTCTCAAAGAGCTGCCAAGTACAGTAATACCTTGGATTGCAAGTAACTTGGTTTGAGAGCGTTTTGCAAGACAAGCAATTTTTTAAATATTTATTTAATTTTTTTAGACTTGATATACAAGCGACGTCTTGCAATACAAGTACTGTAGTACGGCTTAAATTAAAAATCTCTGTACAAATTTTTTTTGGGGGATTTCGTTTTGATATACCGTAAGAGTGTTTTGGATTACAAGCACGTTTTCGGAACAAATTATGCTCTCAATCCAAGGCATGACTGTATCCCAAAAGACACCGGTAAACCCAAGGCGCCACCTTTTCCTGGGCAGGAATAAGCCCACCTGATTGCCAAGAGGCGGGGCGGGGGCGGGCAGGGTAGAAAAAACCCCTGCCAGAGGTACTGAGTTGTTGGGAACACGGGACGAGCTGATCTCATCCAACCCTAGCCCGGCCCCACCAACTAGGGCCAAGCAGTTCTCTTCCCCGAGTGCAGCAGGCTCGAAGTCGGCTATGCAGACCACTACACAAAGTCCGTAAGTCCAGAGTCTCTGGTGTGAAGTGACTCTCTCTTACTGCAATACGCTACGCCTCCGTATTGAAGCTTTCTAGTGATTTAGGTCACGACCTGGTTTTGTTTATAGTGCAACATTCCTGGAAGTCTATTACCATTAACCTTGCAGTAAATAAAGTCTATTCTTTGGGTTAAATACGGTTACGTGTTATATTTACGTCGCGGTTGGGTTTAAATCGCTTGATAGCCCTGTAAAGGGCAATATCTCCGTGCCGGTTAACCCGTTAAGTGCTGAACTCGCGCCAAAGGCCCGGTTGTTGGTCTTCCGCACAGGTATTACTAGTATTGTTTTATTCTACTTTTAATGTACCATGTAGTTCACAGAACTATTTTGGCCTCACACAGCGCAGAGTTAAACTATGGTCTTCACTTCCACAGGATGTGGTGATGGCCACCAATTTGGATGGCTTTAAAAGGGGATTGGACAAATTCATGGAGAAGGCCATCGGTGGCTACTAGTCCTGATTGGCTATATACTTCCTCCAGTATCATTGGCAGTACGGCTAAGTACTCCAGTTGCTGGGGAACATGGGTAGGAAGGTGCTCTTGCCCTCATGTTCAGCTTGTGCAATCCCGTAGGCAGCTGGTTGGCCAGTGTGTGAACAGAATGCTGGACTACATGGGCCCTTGGTCTGATCCAGCAGGGCTCTTCTCATGTTCTTATGTCCACAAAAAATTGCTTGTGGGGTAGGTTACTCCTCTAGCCCTCTTCACATTTTATAGATGGGCAAACAGTTGATGATTGAACCAGAGCCTCCCAACTGGGATGATGGTTGAATAGAGATTTGGAACAGTGGTGTAGCTGGGGATGGACCTCAGCAGAGGCCCCCTTACCCAAATGACCACACAAAGAGCAGCAGGTGATGGGACATTTGGTACAGCACATTTTGGACCCTCTTCCTTCCTTAATGTAGCATTCCATGGGAAAGCTTCATATGCCCAGTTCTCACTCTGTGTTCGGGGTGGGTGGGTTTGCAGTCATCAGTGGTGAGGATTATGTGAGATCTGATGACCTTGTGAATGGGTAAACTACACATTTCTCCCTTCAGCCAACTTCTCTTTAGCAAACCATGGACCTGGCTCTTTGTTCTTTACATGTGGGAATGTGCAAAAATTGGAACTTGGAGAATTCTGTTGTATTTTACTTGTTTATAATTACTAATTGTTTATATATTTTTTTAAAAAAAATAGTACTTGGGGAATGTCTTATGGACACTTGGGAATGATATTGTGAAAATGAGAACTATGCACTAAAACGTTTATTAATCCATTCTTAGACTCTCTCTCTCTCTCTCTCTCTCTCTCTCTCTCTCTCACACACACACACACACACACACACAGCCCATCCCATCAATCAAGATGGTATTATGCATAAGATAGGGATGGGAAACCTATTTCTTGTCAAGGTTGCAATGATTTAAGTCAGAATGATTTAAATCAATGATTAAATCATCGAAAAAATCATTGATTTAAATCAAATCTAAAAATAAATTGAGTAATAGTTGCCGCACTGCAGTAATGATAATTGAAAATCTTCAAAAAGAAGCATAAGCTGAAAGTTAAAATGAAACTGAAAGTGAGACCGGGGAATTCCCTCTGTGGGCAGGGCAGGAAGTTACCTGCAAGCAGACCACAACAAAACAAGTCTGAGCCTGTCAGGCAGAGAGCTCTTACTGAACAGGAGCCAAACCTCCAGACAGAAGAAGCATAATGTCAACTAGAGGGTAGCCTTAGGAAAGATCCTGCGGAGCAAGGCCTGAACACGCGCATACACTCACTCACACACATACAACTTCCCTGACAACCCCTGTCTGCATAATCTCTCCCCGTGGGGGGGGGGGGGGAGAAGCACCGGAGATACAGGGGCAGCCAGACGGATCTTGCATACCAACAATGGGGCACCTCGGCCGGAATCCACAAAGCAGAAGTTAGAAGTATGGACCGTCAAGAAGGCAGGGCAGTCTCAAAGAGCTGTAAAGTACCCCAGGCACCACTACGCATGACACATCACCTCCCCTCCCCCCGGCAGGAATAAGCCCACCTGACACGAAGGGGCAGGCATAAGCCCCACCTGACCAGGCAGGGGCGGGAGAGTGGGAAAACCGGGGTAGAAAGCCCCTCTCCCCACCCCCTGGGGGTTGTTGGGAACACGGGTGCGCTGACATCAACTCCGTCCAGCTGTGGCTGGAGCAAGCTGTTCTCTTCCCCGGGTCAGACGGACCTGGAGCCGGGCTGGAAATCAACCAACGTAGAGGCTGGGGACTAAGGCAACTTCCTCCCTCAATACACTAGCCTGGGAACCTATCATTCATAAAGCCTGAGGTCACGCTCAGGTCTTGTTGACGCATAGTATTCCTAGAAAGCTATTAGTTACGCTCCATTTAACTACTGGTAAACAAAGCCTTATTTGGGCAACGAAAGGCTCGGAGTGCTTTCTTCTCGCCGCGTAAGAGTTCTAGTCAATTTAACTTGCTTTAACGGGCTATATCTCAGCCGTGGTTAACCCGTTAAGTGCCGAACTCACGCCAAAGACCCAGTTGTTGGTCTTCCACAGATCCTGTATGGATATGGTTTACTGTAGAAGTAAATTTTGTCTAGGCTTCAGTTTAACAGGAAGGGCTAAAAAGGCAAGTCAGACCTTGTGAAGGATCACTAACAGGATCCTTTGCGTGAGTTCGGCGCTTAACGGGTTAACCAGCACTGAGCTATAACCCGAACTAGCGCTGGAGACCGCCTGGGAGGCTTTCGCACACAAGAGGAAACCAAAGTCCTTTAAATGATCAAATAAGGCTTTTATTTGTTTACACAAAACACGGAGCGGAACTAACAGCTTTCCAGGAATACTACAATGTCAACACAACCTTAGTTGACCCCTGCGTTTATCAATGAAACAGGCTCTTAGGCTAGCGCATTGAAACTGGTCAGTTACCTTAGATCAGAGACGTTACGCTAGTCAGTTTCAGCCTGGCTCCGGGTCGGGCAATCCGGGAATGGGAGTGGCTTACTCCGGCTGCCGCTTGGAGGACGAATCTGGCCCCGAAGTACCCTGGGTTCCCAACAACCCTTTACCGGAAGGGAGAGGGGTTTTCTACCCCTGAGTTCCCGCTCTCCCCACCCTCCAGGTCAGGTGGGGGCTTATGCCTGCCCCTTCGTATCAGGTGGGCTTATTCCTGCCCGGGAAGAAGGTGACGTACGGTACTGGTACTTTACAATCAAAATCCTGCAGGGCTAAACTCCACCGCAACAACTTTTGGTTGGACCCCTTCACCCTATCCAGCCAACACAAGGGGGAATGGTCGGTCTGCAACAGGAACCGGCAGCCCCACAGATAGGGGCGAAGCTTGGTCACTGCCCACACTATTGCCAGGCATTCTTTCTCGACAGTGGCCAAGTTCCGCTCCCGAGGTAAAAGTTTTTTGCTCAGATAGGCGACAGGGCACAGCCCTTGCCCTGGCCGCTCCTGCAGCAAGACGGCTCCCATCCCTGCTTCCGAGGCATCCGTCTGCAGGACAAAAGGGGCTTCAAAATCTGGTGCTTGCAGCACAGGGGCTGCCATCAAGCAGGTTTTTAATCCCTCGAACGCTGCTTGGCAAGCGGCGGACCACTGGACCTTAACGGGTTGCCGCTTCTTGCACAAATCTGTCAGGGGGGCGGCTAGCTGGCTAAAATGGGGCACAAACTTATGATAATAGCCAGCCAGCCCTAAAAAAGCCTGAACCTGCTTCTTCGTCTGGGGTTGGGGCCAGGTGCAGACCGACTCTATCTTGGCTTCTAGAGGTTTGACACTACCTCCCCCCACCTTATGTCCTAGATATTCTACCTCCCCCCGCCCAACCTGACACTTTTTAGCCTTCACAGTCAGCCCGGCGTCCTGAATCCTCTGAAATACCTGGCGGACATGTTGCAAATGCTGTTCCCAGGTGGAACTAAAAATGGCGATATCGTCCAGATATGCACAGGCGAACTCCCCCAACCCATTCAGCATCCCATTCACCAGCCTCTGGAAGGTAGCCGGACTGTTCGGGACTCCGAAGGGTAGGGTGGTGAATTGGAACAACCCTAGGTGGGTCACAAAAGCGGATTTCAAGGCAGCATCCGAATCAAGCGGGACCTGCCAATAACCCTTCGTCAGGTCCAGGGTAGTAATGTACTTGGCCCCCCCTAGCCTTTCCAACAGCACATCCATGTTGGGGATGGGGTATGGGTCAGGGACACAGTCACTTTGTTTATTTTTCGGTAGTCTACACAGAACCGAACACCCCCATCTTTCTTGGCTACTAACACTATAGGGGAGGACCAGGGGCTAGAGCTGGGGACAATGACTCCAAGGTCCAACATGGCTTGCACTTCATCGGCAATGACCTGGGCATGGGGTCCCACCGCCCGGTAGGGTAGGGACTGTATAGGGGGGTTATTCCCCGTGTCAATGGTATGTTGCGTGAGTGTGGTGCATCCCGGACGGTCAGAGAACATAGGCTGGAAGTCCTCTAAGACCTGGATAACCTGCCGCCGCTGCTGTTCCGACAGAGAGGGAGACAGTTGGATCTCATCCATTCCTCCCCCTTCCCCGCATTCGGCCAACAAATCCCCGTCAGAGGTTCCCTGGTCCACACATTCCTGCACTCCCCCCACCTTCGTCCCCCGTTCCACATACAGTTTTAACATATTCACATGAAATACCCTTTGCCTCCCTGGCTGTCCAGGAAAAGCCACTTGATAGTTCACCTCCCCCGACCTTCCAATCACGGTCCCCGGACCCTCCCATTTCAAGCACAATTTGTCCGTTTTTTGGGGGCGCAGTACCAACACCTGGTCCCCCACTTCAAAAGTCCGTGGCACAGCCGTCCGGTTGTACCACGCACTCTGCCGCTGTTGTGCTGCTCCGAGATGCTGTTGTGCCATCTCCCGCACCTTCCGAAGGACAGTTTGGAGGTGTTGCATGAAGGTATGCACCGGCATGGAAGATTCTGCGGCAACCCCCTCCCATTCCGCCCGTAAAAGAGCCAAAGGTCCCCTTAGCTCCCTCCCAAACATCAGTTCGTTGGGGGAGAATCCCAGGCTCTCCTGGGGGGAGTCCCGGTACGCGAACAACAGGTAGGGGAGAGCTTGATCCCAAGTCCCGGGGTGCTTAGCCGCATAAGCTCTGATCATTTTCTCAAGAGTCTGATTGAAACGCTCCACCAGCCCATTTATCTCGTGATGATATGGCACCGAAGTCAGATGCTCCACACACCCCAATTCCCACATCTTTTTAAACAATTTGGACACGAATCCCGTGCCACAGTCCGAAACCACCGTGTGGGGCATTCCTAGGCGGGCGAAAAGAGAAAGGAGAGTCTTAGCCAGGCTGGTAGCGGAGATGGAGGCTAGGGCAAAAGCCTCGGCATAGCGAGTGGCAAAGTCAACAACAGTCAGTATAAACTTCTTCCCCGTCTTGGTGGGGGGATTCAAGGGTCCCACAATATCCAACCCTATCCTTTCAAAAGGGGTGCCCACAATGGGTAGGGGTTGAAGGGGGGCTTTCGGGTGGTCCCGGTTATGCCCCACCCGCTGGCAGACATCGCAGGACCGGCAATATTCTCGGACTTCATTTGCCACCATGGGCCAGTAAAACCCCTCTGTCACCCTGGCTAATGTCCGTTTCTGTCCCAAGTGACCCCCCCACGCTACGTCGTGGGCTAACTGCAGCACAGCCTGGCGGTACCTTGCAGGCACAACTAATTGTCTTTTCTTTGGCTGGGGACCCAGTTCGGTTTTTGGACAGAACTCTCGATAAAGGGCTCCTGCTTCCCACAAAAACCGTTCTGACTGGTCCCCTGCCCCCAACACTTGACCGGCCCGATCCCGGCATTCTCGGAGGGACGGGTCGCACTGCTGCTCTTCCTGGAACACCTTTTGAGTCCCAAAATCTCGGGCCATTGGGGCGAACCCCCCTTGGTCCTCCTCCCTCACTGAAGCAGAGGGGAGCGGCAGAGAACAGTCGGTTGCCGGGGTCACTTTACCGCGACCAGGATGGGGAGTCGGGGGGCTGGGAGGCTGTGGGGCAGGGGCTTGTTTGGCCTGACATCGTGTCACCACCCCCACCTTGACCTGGGCAGCCCGGAACGCAATGTCGTTCCCAATGATGATCCCCCATTCTTGTTGTCCATGTACTATAACATCCACCTTCCCTTCCCATCCCTTGTACTTGACCCAGACCCGGGCAAGGGGAACAGCTATGTTGGGGGAGTTATAGGGCTTTATGGCACAGGTACGCCCTTTTAACAGCTGTCTCTTCTTTACCTTACTCCGAGGTAAAGCAGTTATGTCCGCCCCGGTGTCCCTATACCCCACATGGGAAACATTGTTCACAGAGATGGACTCACAGAATTTGCTCTGGCTCCAACGCACGCAGTTGCTCCAGCGAGGCAATGCGCATCAGGGATGCTTGCGAGATGGCCCCAAGGGAATGCTGTCCTCCGCTCATCAGGGGCCGCGCTGAATCCTCTACTTCCTCCTCTAGGGACGAGATCGATTGCTGATCCTCCTCGTGTTCCTCCGGTTCGCGGGACTCTGGAGCGAGCATCCTTCCCACCTTGCCCGGGGCTGTTTTGGAGTTGCGGTTCTTTGCGAGGAGCTTGGGGCAACTCCTCTTGAGGTGACCCGGTTCCTTGCAGTAAAAACAGCCACTGGCGCTGGGGCTCTCTTTGGGCATGCTTGGGGCTCCCTCCCGAGGTTTGGGATTGCCCTTCTCCGCGCTCCCTCTGGCCCCGCCATGACTGAGGTTGCCCCCCTTCACTCCTTTGGGCTGCCGATACAGCCCCATTTGGTGTGCCAACTTGCCCATCTCCCGACAGTTTGGGGGGTCCCGGTCCCTCACCGCTGTAGCCAAATCCTCTGGGATAGTGGCACAAAATTGTTCCTGGATTAGGAGCTCCCGCACCTCCGCCAAGGTGGTTCTCCCGGTGGCCCCAATCCACGCATCCCAAACCTGCCCCAGGTGCGCCATCCAGGAGGCATACGTGTCCCCTGGGGAAGGCTGCCCGTAACGAAATTTACGGCGACAATGTTCAGCTGTGAGGGCAAACCGCTCCCTCACAGCCTCCTTAAATGCAACATAGTCCAAAGGGGCAGTTTGGGTGTGAATGCCCAAGAGGACAGCCAGTTCCCCGCTGACCTGAGTCCTCAAGGCGGACATTCTCAAATTGTCCGGCACCTTCTGCTCCAGGCAGGCAGCTTCGAACAGGGTGAAGAAGATCAACACGTCCTGCCTGGGCTTGTAGGTGGGGAATTGCTTCCGGTCCCATTTAGGGGTCGGAGTGCTCCCACTCTGGGGTGTAGGGGGTCCCCCCTGTCCGGCGCCCGCGGTCAGCCTGGCCAACTCCAGCTGCATCTGCAGCGCCGCTTGCTGATGCTGGATTATTTCTTGTTGATGTCGCATCACCTCCCTGGTCTGCTGCCAATTAAGTTGGGGGAAGAGGGCATCTAAACCTCCTCCTCCTATGGCGCCACCAGCAACCCCTCCATTGAGGTCTTCCTCTAACTCGGGGTCCCTCCTCCCGCTTTTCCTGAGGCTACTCGTAAAGCTGGGGCTACCCCATTGCTTGGGTTCCTGCCCCGCCAGCAAGGATGAGGGGGCTCCCTCCCCCTCTTGGTGTGTAATCTTCGGCCGCACTACCCACTCCATTGTGGAGATCTGGCTCCCCTCTCTTGTTGGGGTCTCTGGACTGCTCCCTAGCTCCAGCTGTTCCTGGCTCAGGCTATTTATTACTTTGGTCTAAGCACTTTCCAGCAATCCGCTAGCCTGCCCTAGACCCTATTAGTTCCGTCCGTTAATTGTGGTTTCCAATTGTCCCGTCGTCTGCCACCATGTGAAGGATCACTAACAGGATCCTTTGCGTGAGTTCGGCGCTTAACGGGTTAACCGGCACTGAGCTATAACCCGAACTAGCGCTGGAGACCGCCTGGGAGGCTTTCGCACACAAGAGGAAACCAAAGTCCTTTAAATGACCAAATAAGGCTTTTATTTGTTTACACAAAACACGGAGCGGAACTAACAGCTTTCCAGGAATACTACAATGTCAACACAACCTTAGTTGACCCCTGCGTTTATCAATGAAACAGGCTCTTAGGCTAGCGCATTGAAACTGGTCAGTTACCTTAGATCAGAGACGTTACGCTAGTCAGTTTCAGCCTGGCTCCGGGTCGGCCGATCCGGGGATGGGAGTGGCTTACTCCGGCTGCCGCTTGGAGGACGAATCTGGCCCCGAAGTACCCTGGGTTCCCAACAACCCTTTACCGGAAGGGAGAGGGGTTTTCTACCCCTGAGTTCCCGCTCTCCCCATCCTCCAGGTCAGGTGGGGGCTTATGCCTGCCCCTTCGTATCAGGTGGGCTTATTCCTGCCCGGGAAGAAGGTGACGTACTGGTACTTTACAGCTCTTTGAGACTGCCCTGATAGTTTGATGGTTCTTGATGGTCCTTCCTTGGTTTTGTGGATCTCCACCGAGACTCTTCTTTGTTGGGGATGACGGTCTGTCTGGCTACTTCTCCTGTGACTTCATCCCCCCTTCCTCGCCCCCCTCCCTTGGGCGGAGACTGTGTGTGTGTGTGTGTGTGTGTGTGTGTGCAGACTTGTGTTAGGCTTTCTCCACAACCTTTCCTTGGCCTTTCTAGAACATGTCCTGACAAGTCAGACCTTCCATGAACAACCCTGTTGGGCAAATCTCTCATGTGCCTAGCCCAGTGCTTCTCAAATAGTGGGGTGGGCCCCCCAGGGGGGGCGCGAGGCTCCGTAAAGGGGGGCTCGTTTGACCTCAGTTAAAAGTTTTTTTTAATATTGTGTTCCTTTAAATCCTGTGCTCCTTTAAATCTTTTCTGCTACAGTTAATAAAGCTATTTTTTGTTGTAAATTGATCCACATTTCTTTCTTTTTTTATTCTCTTATACGTTAATAAGGATACAGTGTTATGCAGAGTTGTACTTATAACAATTTTATAGACAAATGATACTATTTACAGTCGCGCGGGGGGCGCGAAATGTTTTCTTCTTCCTAGGGGGGGCATGACAGAAAATAATTGAGAAGCACTGGCCTAGCCTCTGCTCTATGCTAAAGAGTACTGTGGTAGGCATGCAAATGTCTGGGGTCTTTGCGTTCACATACGGCTCGAGCTGTTCACCTTTCCCACATACTCGCAAACCTTGAGATGAACAACTAGACAAAGGGAGAACTATCATGAACGATTGCGAACAGCTGAACAAAGCAAATTCTCGCTTGCTGAACAGCACTTTCGAAATTCTCATACAACCCTATAATGTCAGACCTAAGTGTTTCCTTTTGAATTGTCTCTCAGTTTCCTTGTACTGACTGGTTGTTACCTGATCTCTATGTGATACTATTCAATATAAATGGAAGTGTCTCCCTTGCATTCTTGTTGGCATTCCTGACTGTGCTCAGATGCCATCCGTGAATTCACTAATAAACTTTCCTCTCTAAGAACCTCTCCAAAACACAACGCAGTAGATCAATTTTTCCACAACAATCTTGGTGCCGTGACTCGGATCGCTTCAAGGGACTGGACCTGCCTGAAACAGGGAAACGCCACTGAACTCCCAGGTGCAAAACCCAGGAAGAGACCTTTTGAAATCTCTTTTGGGTTTTTGGTGTGTGTCCTTCTGTTTCTCGCAGACCATCCTTTCCCTCCAACGCGATCTGAACTTTGAGTCCATGAGGCTTTAGAGACGAAAGAAATTTCCTATACGATTGTATGCATGTCTGTGAAAGTATGCTTGTTAGAGTCATGAATCTGCTGATCAGGACTGGGACTTAAACCACATACTAAACCAGTGTGTGGTAGAACCCTGTGTCCCAGTGGAGCAACTAAATTCCTTTCCCGTTTCCATGACTCATGAGTCCCATTTGAAATCATAAGACTGACTGAGCCGACAAAAAGGGATTGTGCCGCAGTTGGAAGACTGAGCGAGCCGATCAAGGTGTTGAGCCTCTGACTGAGACTCAAATGAGGAACATCCCTCAATAAGTTTTCCCTGGACGAGTGTCCTGTATGAATGTGAGGAATAGGGGTATGGATATGGTTTACAGAACTTCCTCCATCAGAGAAAAATAAGGGTGTGAGAGCAAAATGCAAAAGCTGTGGCAAGGAAATGCAAGGACTAGCCACTCAACTTGAAGGATCACGTACAGAAGAGTGTCTAAATGGAGGTTGGCCTTTCACAAAGGTTCCATGGACTTTGAAGAAGCCCGAGTGCAAGATGAAAGGGAGAAACGTGCTAAGCGAAAAGCACGTCAAATGAATCCTTTACAGGACCATCTTCTATCTGGTAACCTCTGTCCTCACTGTGGGAAGCTGTGTGGATCTAGAATTGGCCTCCACAGTCACTTACGGACCCATCACTAGAGTCTACACAATCTTCTTTAGAATTTCCTCCTTTTATCCCGGAAGACAATCTTACTCGGTCACGAGTAATCGCCTGATGATGATGACTACAGACCCAACAACACAGCAAGAGGAACCTGAACTGATGTGTGAAGAAGAATCAGAAAATGGAGGTAGGCAAATTTAGTTTACTCCTGCGAGTAGAAGCTGTAAAAAGTTACAATGTTTATTTTATGGAAGGTTAAAAAAAATGTGAAATTAATGTAAAGTTGAATCCTCCCCCCCCCCCGAATTTTCATTTAATGTATTACTTTAATACCTTAGCAATAACTGCCTGCAAGGAACCTAACATTAGTTTAAAAATTATTTACTATAAAAAAAATACACTGTCAAACTCAAACAGCATTAAAACTTTTAAATTGATGTGTAGTGTAATAGCAAAGTTAAAGGAAGTTAAATCATGAAAATTGTCAAACACTGTTGTAGAAACTATTGCGCTACCTATTTTACTATACCACCATTTTTCATTTAGATTTTGCTGATGTGGATGATGTGGCTCTAAGTCTAAATCCAACGGCCATAGAGGTAGAAGAGAGCCCTCACCCTCATTCAGACACTTCATCTAGGCCTAGCAGTTCAAGGAATCTCACATCTCCAACTCCATCACTGAATTCAGTTGCATTGCAATCTAGTCATTATGAAAGTTTGAAAAGGAGTGTCACTGCTTCTTCATCATCAAGGGCGAAAAGACCTACTTTAGACCCCTAGTAAGGAACAAAAGAATGCACTGGATATCCAAATTGCCTGCAGTATATGTGCAACAAATACTCCATTCACAGCTGTGGAACATCCAGAGTACAAATGAGCAATAGAGATGTTAAGGCCAGGCTACAGCCCACCTTACAGAAATGACATTGGCAACAAATTACTGCATGAAGTTTATGATAAACAACTGCAAGAGTCTGGGAAAGACCCAAAAAATAAGACAGTCTGTCTGAGTCTGGATGGGTGGAGCAATGTTCACAATGAACCTGTAATGTGTGCATCACTGCATCAGTAACAACTTCTGATCAAACCACTTATTTGAAAGATACCATAGACACATCTGGACACGCTCATACCACGCTTACAGAGGTAGCCAGGAAGGCTATTGGTGATTGCAGGGGAAAATTCAATTGTCATGTAGGTAGCCTAGTAACTGATAATACTGGTAATGTAAAAAAGAAGAGGAGACCCTTAACCTCATTACATATGGATGTAGTGCCCATCTAATGCATCTATTGGCTAAAGATGTGAATATTCCTAATGTCAAGAACCATTTCGTTGCTATTGTGAAATGGTTGTTTCTGAAGTACTTTACATCAGCTGCTTGTTCGCTGGAACACTGTCGCCAATTGTTTAGAAGCCTACATCAAAAACTGGCCCATCATCATGCAAATCTGTGAGGAAAATCGAGAGACGATCGATGCAGACATCAAAAACAAGGTCTCTAAGTTGGGAATCAAAAGAAATGCTGAAGATCTCCTCAAAAAGCTCAGACCTATTGCTGTGGCATTGGACAAATAACAAAGAGATTCATGTACTATTGGTAGGGCAGTTGACATTTTGAAGCAACTTTTGGAAGATCTGACAGCTTGCGGAGTATTGACTGCAAATGATCGGAGCAATCTACAAACCCGTTTCAAGCAAGCACTAACACCTGCTCACTATCTGGCTAACATTATGACTCCATCTGTCATGGGCAAAAACTCATGGGCAGAAGAGGAGTATGACTCGGGGATGGATTGGGCCAATGAAAACCATCCAAATATACGGTAGTTCCAGTCCTAATAAAGTACAAAGCTAAAGCCAAGCCATTTTCTCAGTATATTTTCAGCAAAAACGTCATCAATTCAGTCCAGACTCTGGAATGGTGGACTTCACAGCAGAACAAACTGCATCAGGAGGTGATCGATGTGGCAGAACAGTTGCACACAGCGACTGCCTCCACAGCAGATGTGGAAAGAGTGCTTTCATCATTTGGACTGGTACAATCAAAACTGCGAAATCGTTTAGGCTTAGACAAAGCTGTCAAATTAAGTGTTTTTGTTTAAAGCCATGAATCAAAATCAAAAGGGAAAGTGAAGGAAAAATTAAGTGAAAGTGATTCATGTAAGTTAAGTAACATGCAGTGTATGACAAATAATTACTGTTGAAGTCGCTTTAAATGTGCAAGAATGCAACAATACTTTATTAAACGAAACCTGTTCTAATTAATGTTTTCTGCATATTTTCGTGTTCCTAACTATTAAGTGTAGGCTATTTGTATATGTGGTTGCCTGAAACTTTGAAATTAATTTTAATTAAAAAAAATTGGGGGGAAATTGATTAAATTAAAAAAACACATGGATTTAAATTTTTTAAAATCGATTTTTATTTTTTTTTGCAAAAAATCATGATTTTTTGCAACCCTGTTTCCTGCCAAGGTCCACATTACCTTGGTTGAAAGCTGTCACAGTCCTCATTCCAGTAATTTGCATGGTGAGAGCCATGAGTGGGTGGAATTATAGATATGACTCACCTTTGTTCAATTCACAACAACAACAACAAAGACATTTGCATCCAGGCATTTTCCTTCTTCAACTGGTGCAAGGGTTCTCCCTCAGCTTTGTAGCTGGGGAAGAGAACATGGACTGCGGAGAGTCCAGGAGTCCAGACTGAGAGGCCAGAGGTCCACATTTGGCCTGGAGGACTTACTTCTGAGTACACATGCATAGGATTGCACCATTACTCTGTTTTCAGAGCAGTGGTAAATTTTACTTGGCAATACCTGTGTACCCCATGTGAACCTGTGTACCCCATGTGAACGTCTTTTTCTAACACATGCTGAAGTGCCGTGGAGAAAGCTCTCTACAGTTATGTAGGATTATTCTGCAGGGATTTTGGATTGTATTTTTTTTTTAATGCATTAGAAATTATATATATATATATATATATATAGTGTGTGTGTGTGTGTATATATATATATATATTTATATAAGCAGAAAACACACCCTCAAGAGAAAGAAAGAAAAAATCCCAACTACCTCAAATAGCAGCAACAAACATCATCATTCCATTTTGGCATTATTGTTCAATCACAGTGTTGTTCTTGTACAATAGAGCCCACATGTTTTTTTTCTGAGTGGAGAAAATAGGAGAGCTTGCAAGGTGGGCCTGTGAACCACTTTGCACACTCAGAGATATCTAAATGTTAAATATTATTATTTCTTTGGCAAACTACTAATGAGAACAAAGCCACCAGGGAGGGATTGGATCCATTTCTAAAGTGGCGGGTAGATCTTTAAAAGAAGGAGTTTCCTGCACAATGTGGGGAAATTAGGCTGAAAGTTATGTTTGACTGACATGATGGCATATTCCTCTCCGGTTTACCCCTTCCTACCATTTGTTGTCGCCTCTATGTTACATTTTAGATCGCAAGCTTTTTGGGGCAGAGAATTGTTCTCTTATACTGGGTAAAGCACCATGCACATCGATGGTACAATAATAATAATAATAATGACAACAGCGATCACCATCATCATCATCATCATCATGGGTCTCTGGATGATGGTGGCTTCAGAGTGGTCAGAGCCCTTAACCGGTCAGAGCAGTGTTCTCCAACCTTGGGTCCCCAGCTGTTTTTGGCCTACAACTCCCAGCATGCTGGGAGTTGTAGGCCAAAAACAGCTGGGAACCCAAGGTTGGAGAACACTGGGGTAGAGCATCCTAGGGTGGGTGGCCATACCCTTGGCCACGCCCTCATGTTGCCTGGCCACACCCTCTTGATCACACCTTCATGTTGCTTAACCATGCCTCTTACAAATTCACATGTGTGTCCCTATTTTCATCTGTGAAATGTTGGAGGGTATGCTAGCAGCCATGTCTTTTTCTTTCTTTCCACCTTACTCCAGAGTAGCCACAAGAGGCTCAGCCAAGAGCTTAAAAGCCCCACGACTCCCCAGGCTTGCCAATCTGGATTGGGGCCCTGCACCTACACCAGAGTAAAAATCTAATTAAATTAGCCACACTTCCCATCACGCCCCACTCCCCCCTTTTTCTAGGCAACCTGCTGTCTCTCAGCGGTTGCCGCTCAGGTCGAGGGGACTACATTTCCCATCGTGCCTCAATCTCACGTCCGGTATCGAGCTCGTCCTCTTCCGTAACAGCTACTGCTGGCCGAGAAAAGACATTCAGCCCCCCCAGCAGCCGTTGCTGAAGAGCTCCAGGAGCAGAGTTTACGTTTCCTGTCATACCGGTATCTAGGCCGCCTCCCACCACTCTAGCGTCCGCTACTTCCGTCGTTCCCTGCTCCACTTCCGGTGGCTAGGCCGCTTCCCCCAAACACCTGCCGCGACCGATACTGCCAGGAGGGGAGGGGGAAAAGACAACATTTCCCGTCATGATCAACACCACTTCCGGTACCGAGGCCGCCTCCGTTTAACGCCCGCTAAGACTACATTTCCCGTCGTGCCCCAGCCCCACTTCCGGCGCGCCGCGCTTTCCCTCAGCCGCTGCCGGGATGCTGCCGGGGCTCCTCGGCCGGGCCGCCCTCTTCTGGGGTCGGGGCCGCCCAAGCCCAGCGCCCCTCCTGGCTGCCCCCGCGCGGGGCCGGAAATCCCGCACGGACCCGCCTGCCAAGTCCAAGGCCGACAGGATCAAGGTGCCGCCGCCCGTCGACCCGGCCGAGCTGCTGGTGGTCACCGGGCGCTACCAGCAGTACCGGCGGGTCATGCGCGCGCTCAGGTGAGGCGCCCGTTGGCCGGGCGGGCCCGTCCCTCAAGCCCAGCAGCCAATCCGCGTGTGGAGGCGGGGCCTTGAATGAGCCGGTCGCGGGGGGGGGGGTCGGTCAAGGGCATCGCACCCCCTGACGGAGGAGGAGGCCTTGGGCCAGCCCCCCCCAGCCCACCCCCCTTCTTACGCCTTTGATAGCTCGGTGTCAGGCAGAAGTTCAACCGGTGCGGCTTAGCTGCTGGCCATGCGCCCCTGAAGCCCTGGGTCCCCAGGCCCACCCAGGGTGGCCCCTTGTGGGTCGCCCAGAAAGAGTGCACCTGCTTGAGTAAAAGCTGCATATGCTAATTCATGCCTAGAAATAATTACTGTCATTTAAATGGGAATACGGAGCGTTTTACCCTCGTGTGGGATGTGGTGGCCAGGTGACCTCTGTTCAGGGCTCGGCCTGCTGACCAGCTGTTAACTGTTTGGGGGGGCGGCTTCAAGACCCAGCAGCTCTTCCTGGGGGGGGGGGGTTTCCTTTATTTTTATTTATTTATTTATTTCTTATATTTATTAATCGCCCATCTGGCCGGTCACCCGGCCACCCTGGGCGATGTACAATTAAAATACAATAAAACAATACAATAAAATATAATAATAATTAAAACAATATAAAAAGTTCTTTTAAAAACCTAACCCACCCCATATTCCCGCCTGAACAGCCATGTTTTTAATGCCCGGCGGAAGCTCATCACGGAGGGGGCATGGCGAAGGTCACTAGGGAGGGAGTTCCATAATGTGGGGGCCGCCACAGAGAAGTCCGTCTTCCTAGTCCCCACCAGCCTGGCTGCTCTGGCTGATGGGATAAGGAGAAGGCCGTCTGTGGCAGACCTTGTTGAGCGGCCTACTTGATGTTGCTGGAGGCGCTCCTTGAGATAAACTGGGCCGGAGCCGTGTAGGGTTTTAAAGGTCAAAACCAACACCTTGAATTCGGCTCGGCAAGCAACTGGTAGCCAGTGCAACTCATTAAACACTGGCGTGATATGATCATGCCGGCAGCCGCCCTTAATCAGGCGAGCCGCCGCGTTCTGTACCAGCTGAAGCTTCCGAACCGTCTTCAAGGGTAACCCCACGTAGAGCGCATTACAGTAGCCTAGGCGAGAGGAGACCAAGGCATGAACCACTGATGGGAGCAGGTGATTAGGAAGGTAGGGGCGCAGCTGCCGTATCAGATGGTTGATACAGCGCCGCCCGGCTCACAGCTGCCACCTGAGCCTCCATGGACAGCTGGGAGTCTAGAATGACCCCCAAGCTGTGGACCTGGTCCTTCAGGGGTAGATGTACCCCATTCAGCACCAGGTCAACATCCCCTAACCTCCCCTTGTCCCCCACCAGAAGTACCTCGGTCTTGTCGGGGTTCAGTTTCAGCATGTTCCTTCCCATCCATCCAGCCACTGTCCTCCAGGCACTTGGACAGGGTCTCAACGGCCAACCTCGGTGAGGACTTAAAACAGAGGTAGAGCTGCGTGTCATCCGCATACTGATGACACTGCACCCCAAACCTCCTGATGATAGCTCCCAGCGGCTTGAGGTAGATGATGAATAACATCGGGGAGAGGATGGAACCCTGCGGAACTCCACAAGTAAGCAGCTGAGGGTCCGAAGCCTCCTCCCTGAGAAATACCCTCTGATACCTTCCAGAGAGGAAGGACCGGAACCACTGCAATACAGTGCCTCCTAAGCCCAACCTCTCCAGACGGTCCAGGAGGATACCGTGGTCAACAGAATCAAAAGCCGACGAGAGATCGAGGAGGACTAGAAAGGAGCATTCGCCCCTATCCAAGGCCCTCCTCATATCATCCACCAAGGCGACCAAGGCCGTCTCCGTCCCATGTCCAGACCTGAAGCCCGACT
This sequence comes from Shinisaurus crocodilurus, assembly GCA_021292165.1. Classification (NCBI taxonomy): domain Eukaryota; kingdom Metazoa; phylum Chordata; class Lepidosauria; order Squamata; family Shinisauridae; genus Shinisaurus; species Shinisaurus crocodilurus. The sequence goes on from CM037876.1 coordinate 10,255,817, forward strand.
AGCACGGATCTAAATAATCAGCTTCATCCAAGTGTGCCTTCAACTGAGCACCCACCACCCGCTCGATCACCTTGCCCAGAAATGGTAAATTGGAGACTGGGCGATAGTTGTTTAAATTCTGGGGATCCAAGGAGGGCTTCTTTAGAAGCGGTTTTATTACTGCCTCCTTGAGGGCTGATGGCATCACTGCCTCCTCGAGGGAGGCATTCACCACCACTTTGATCCCCTCACCCAGTCTCTCCCTGCAGCTCATTATGAGCCAGGACGGGCAAGGATCAAGCAAGCAGGTGGTCGGCCTCACAGATGAAAGCACCTTGTCCACTTCATCAGAAGGAAGAAGCCGAAACCGATCCCACAAAACCGGTCTGCCATTGGCCTCCTCCCGCTCACTCCCTGTGTCCATGACACACGATATCCCACTCCTAATCCGATTGATTTTATCTGTGAAGTGCTTCGCTAAAGCCTCACAGGAGGCTTTAGACTGTTCCAGTGGGTCCGGAGCAACTGGACCGACCAGACTCCGGACCACTTGGAACAGCCTCCTGGGGCAGCACTCCGCAGACGCAATGGAGGCAGCATAGAAATTCTTTTTTGCTGCCTTCACCGCCACCCGGTAGGCTGAAGATGCAGCTCTAACCCGTGTTCGATCATCTTCGGAGCGGGAATTTCGCCATCGGCGCTCTAGCCTTCTCACCTCTTGTTTCAGAGCTCGCAGTGACGGAGTGAACCGTGGCGCCGCGCGAACTCTGTTTAGGCGAAGAGGGCGCTTCGGGGCAACTCGGTCTAATGCCCTGGTGATTGCAGCATTCCAGTCATCCACCAGCTACTGTTTGTGTGCTCCAATTCCCCAAGCGCGTTCAGGAATCCATCCGGATCCATAAGACACCAGGGGCAGACCATCCTAATAGGTCCCTCACCCCTGCAGAGGGGTTGTGGCACCGAGAAATCCAACCCCACCAGATAGTGATCTGACCATGACAAGGGGGTGGTGGATATACCCCCGATTTCCAGATCATTTCCCCCCTCTCCAGAAACAAAAACCAAGTCCAGTGCATGACCGGCTACATGGGTAGGTCCAGTTAATACAGGGTGCAGCTCCCAGGAAGCCATGGTCTCCATGAAGTCCCGAGGTGCCCCCATGAGGACAGCCCCCAAATGCACGTTGAAGTCCCCCAGCACCAATAGTCACTGAGGAGCAGTTCTTTATACTGTACTTGGGCAGGACGGCCTCAGAATAGAGGACTGTCCTCTGTAAAATAGGACACCTGGCCACCCTCGAGGAACTCCTGTGGTTGTCGTACAGAAATCCCAATCGGCAATCGGGATCCTGCCATGCAGGGCCGTTGCAACAAGTACAACAAAATAATGTATGAAAAATGCCTTGAATGCTCCAAACGGCTATATAAATATAGAGCCTGTGGTGGTTAGCGTGTCGGACTGGGACTCGGGAGATCCGGGTTCTAGTCCCCGCTCAACCATGAAGCTCACTGGGTGACTTTGGGCCCGTCACTGACTCTCAGCCTAACCTCCCTCACAGGGTTGTTGTGAGGATAAAATGGAGAGGAGGAGGAGGAGGAGGATTATGTAAGCCGCCTTGGGTTCCTTGCAGGAAAAAAGGCGGTGTATAAGTATAATAAATAAATGTGAGGTATTACACGGGGAAATCCCATAAGGTGTTGCATCATAAAGAGCAGCAAATGTCTCGTGGCATAAGCCCCTGCTGGCTAGGACACTGGCTTTTGACTTGCCTGGTGAAGCCCCTGTGTATTTGCCATGTGGAGCTCTTGTGTGCTGCAGAGCATTCTGACTCCTGCCGCGCCCCTTACCTCCATGTGTATGTATAGCTGCTAACTGAGGATAACACTTCAGTCATCTGTTGAAGTAGACTTTAGACCTCCAGGCTTATGCCAGAATGAATTCATTAGCCTTTAGGTGCTACAAGACTTTTTCGTTGTTAGGGGATTGTGAGTGTGTGTTCTTGGATCATGTTGGAAACACGGAAGTAGTCCTCCTAGTTGAACCAAGGGCACGCTCAGCATGCCCTTCTGCCAGCACACTGCAGGGGAAGATGGATGGTGGTGGGCCAGCTCCCTTCCAGAGAGTCCCAGGAGCATGGGATAATTTGTACCTATTGAGCTTCTACCTCTCATTCAGCAATTGAAGGCACAGAGATGGTCAGCGGAAATTTATTGAGAGCTCAACCATTGATGTGGGCCGGGAACATTACTCAATTTTATCACATGTGTATCCCTCTTCCCTCTGTGTATCCCACACATCCACTTGTATGTCTCCTTCCCCCTTTTATAATTGCAACAACCCTGCGAAGTATGTTAGACTGGGAAAGGGCTGGCAGACCTTAGATCACCCAATGAATTTCATGGAGAGACTTGAAGCCAGCTCCTCCAGTCCAGCACTCTATCCACTACATCACACTTGCTCACCGGGGGGGCGGGATATTTGGGGGAGGATGATATGAGGAACCTAGAGCAGAGGTGGCCAGAAAGTCAGTCTCCAGATATTTTGGACTTCACCTCCCAGCATTCTTGACCATTGGCCATGCTGGCAGGGTCTTCTGGGAGTTGAAGTTCAAAACATCAGGAGCTCTACCTTCTGCCCACCCCTAACCTAGAGTGTTAAAATGCTGCAGGCACACTGGGGGAGGGGAGAGAATGCGGCGTCTCCTGCCGTTTGTAGAATAAGTTGTGTGTGCCCCATTTTCTGCGTTCAGTTTGTGGCCAATGACTATTTTGGCAAGAACCTGTTGCAGTTGCGCACATACTACTATTGCTAGGTCGTTTGCTAGTATCCCGCGCAGTGCCTGTGCATTTTGAATTGCTATAGGCACTTGGGGACATGGTCACTATGTCTCTGCAGAGAAGATATTGCTAGCGAAGGGTGAAGGTGCTCCTTTAACACTCCCTTGTATGCCCTCTGCTAGAGCGACGTTCAAGGAAGAGATGCTGCAGCGACACTATGACGAGAAGTTCGGGGAGGTGTGGAAGCACAGGAAGGAAGCTGCCACTGAGGAGCATCAACGGTTGATGGCTTGGAATGATGCAGAGAACAAGCGTCTACAAGAACAGAGGTGAAAACAAGGAGTGCCTGTCTCTCTCTCTACAGCAGGGGTGGGCAACTTCAGAGGGTCTGGGAGCCAGTTTCTGACCCTTGGAACCCACTGGGGGCTGCACAGACGGCCTGCGGCTGAAATCCCCCCCCCCCCCCGCATGCCTTGTTTTAAAGTGAAAATGTGGCTTTTTTGCTGCCGCAGTTTGATGGCAATTTGGCAGTGGTGACTTGGGGGGGGGGGGCGGCAAGGGCTGCAAAAAAAAAAAAAAAAGGCCGGGGGGGCAGGCCATCTGCAGGCCGTATGTTGCTCACCCCTGGTCTAGAGACTGAGCAGTTGTAAATATGCTAGTGATTTTTCCCACTTCTCCCTGTTGGGCCAAAAAAAAAAAAAAAAAAGACAAGTTACGTCATGCTATTCTTGTCATGCCAAGGATAGTGAGTGCTCTGTTCCCTTTGTGGTCCTACTACCCTAGGAAGGAACGCCTCCGAAAAGAAGAAATAGAAAACAAAGAACGCCGGTTGCGAGGGGCCCAATCCCAGGCTATGCTTATGGAGGAATTCCTCAAGGAGAAGGAGAGAGAGGTGCTCCAGTTGCAGGTAAGAAAGCCTGTGTGCCTCAAACCGTCATCTTGACTTTTGTCACCTCCCTCAGGGATAATATTTTACTGTTCATACTGGTTAGACGTCAGATTGGGTGACTTGCGTTTTTAAAGGAGGGCAGCAAATAAAGGAGGGCATTCAGGGGGGAGTGGCCGGTGCTTGAATTGCCTACTGTTAGCTACTTGTTTTGGAAGGGCACGGGGGGGGGGGGGGGTTAAAGCTGGTAGGAACAGCTAGTGGATTGATTTCATTCAGGCCGCCCAGTCTGTTCCCTAATACTTCGAGCAGGGTTGCAAAAAATCATGGGGTTTTTTTTGCAAAAAATTGAAAAAAATTATTTTAAACATTTAAATCAATAAAAAATTTTTCATTTAATCAATTTCCCCCCCAAATTTTTTTAGTAAAATTAATTTCAAAGTTTCAGGAAACCACATGTACAAATAGCCTACACTTCATAGTTAAGAACACCAAATTATACGGAAAACACTTCCCTCATATTTTTTTTTTTACGTTCCCAGTATTCTCGGTTACTAGGCTACCTACACAACAGGGTTGCAAAAAATCATTGGTTTTTATTGATAATTTAATCATTGATTTAAATCATTCTGTTTTAAGTCATTGCAACCCTGACTTTAAGTGCTGGCACAGCAAAGGTGAAGAGTTTAAAAAGCACAGAACTGAGCATGTTGGGAGTGTCACTTTTTAACACATGCCCTTGTGTGATCCTCTTTTGTGGATGCAGGAGGAAGCCGAGAACTTCATCACGCCCGAAAACCTGGATCAGCGGATCGAGGAGTGCCTGAACAATCCACGCAACTACAATTTTGCCATTGATAAAGAAGGAAGAATAGCCAAACGGAGTACTTTGCCTTAGGGACCCTTAAAAGAGGGATTTGGGTGTCTGGGATAAATCTCTACCAGAGGGGTTAAGTGCACAATCCTGTGCACATTTAGGCAGAAAAAAGGCCTATAACTCCCAGCATGCCCCAGCCAGCATTGTCCATTTAGCCCAGTATTGTTGACTGGGCATGCTGGGAGTTGTAGGCCTTTTTTCTGTCTAAACTTTCATAGGATTGCGCCTTAACCATCCTTCCCATCCAGCCGCCAGACTCACTTTGAGCGAACAAAGGAAATGAGTTCGCTCCATAGCGTCAATAAGCCTGCCTTGAGATATTCACTTTGAATAGCATACGGTATATTTGGGGCTCTGTGGTCCCAGAGCATTGCAGCTTTTTTGAGAAGAGGAATCGTTGCTGTTTTGCAGGAATTAAAAAAAGGGTTTTGCTGAGAGTTTTGGCTCGCTCTTGTTTTGAGCATTTAATGCTCTGTTGTTCCTGCATTTAGAACTCCTGTAGTGTAGAAAAGCTCACCGGGGCGGGGGGGGGGGGAGGAGATGCAAAAAGGGAAGGGCCAAAATACCCAAACTGCCAGCATATTTTAGCATAAAGCTCTTACTGCCAGTAACTAAGCCTTAGGAGAGGCATTTCAACCATTTAGAATGGGGGGACGGACTGTTCTAAAAGCTGAAAACCACCAAATGAGCAGTGATTGGGACAAAGGGGGCACGGCCAGGAAAAGGGGCGTGGTCATTTGAGGAACCCCAGAGGACTGGATTTGGTCTGTGGGCCTAAGGTTCCCCACCTCTGCTTTATGGTACAGGTGGGGAATCTATTCACTGTACTTCTATAGCTGCCCCATAACACAAGTTCCCTGGGCAGCTCATGCAGCATTAAAATACACTATAAAACAGTACAGACTATCAACATACAGAGTTTAAGCTGAGAGGCTCAGCTGAGGAACATCGGAAGCTGCCTTATGCTGAGTCAGACCCCTGGTCCATCTAGCCCAATATTGTCGTCACTGACTGGCAGTGGCTCTCCAGGGTTTCAGGCAGGATTCTTTCCCAGCCCTCCCTGGAGATGCCGGGGGGTCGAACCTGGGACCTGCTTTATGCAAAACAGGGGCTCTGTCACTCCGAGCTTTGGTCCCTCCGGGCTACGAGAAGTAGCACTGCTGTTAGAATGTCTTTCGAAAGGCTTCACCACTGAGAGCATCAGTTGCTGGGGAACATGGGTGGGCAGGTGCTGTTGCACTCGTGTCCTGCTTGTGGGATCCCGTGGGCAGCTGGTTGGCCACTGTGTGATCAGAACCAGATGGACCCTTGGTCTGTCCGGCATGGCTCTTACGTTCAGAGTGGTGTGGCTTCCTTCCGGAAAGATGCCATGCTGCTCTGTCGCAGAGCCTTGGAGCTGCTGGCCCCCTGCTCTTTCCTGTTCTCTTCTTGCTGCAGCAGGAGGGGGGGCACTTGCTTCAGGGCTGGGGTCTCTCTAAGGCTCCCCTTTCATTGCAACAGCAGTGGTGAACTGTGGAAGGGGGAGCTCAGGAAGGGAACCGGGGCAAGCACAGTGGGTAAAGACATAGCTTGACCAGGAACACTTGTGTCTTTCATTGAACACATGCTTGTATGGATGGCTGGTGTGTGTGTGTGTGTGTGTGGAGGGGAGAGGAGAGAGGGGTGGCGGATAGTGAAATGAATGGGATGCATGCTTGTGTGGGTGAATAGACAGGATGCGCTTTGTCCATTTGCGTGAGCCAGAATATATGGACGAGGGCTCACGTGGGTGGATAGATGGGCTGTGCAGCGTGTTGGGTGTGATGTACTAGGGGGGAGAAAATGGCTGTGTGACTGCCCCACTCCCTCCTTTGCAGATATAAGCTTAAAGCTGGTGTGCCCCAGTTCCTCCTTTCTGCGGTGTGGGTTGCTGGCTGCTGGGCATTCAAGGACTCTTCCGCCTCTGTTGACCCCTCGGCTCCTCTGCTGATCTGCCCCCCCGCCCCACCAACCGGATTGGCCACCGGCTTCCACTGAGTCTTTGTCCCTAGCAAGAGTTGCAGGCAGCCCGGGAGTGGCACGGGGGTCCTCTAAACGGCACCGTGTACCTGCAGATTGTATTCCTGTCCTGGTGTAAAGGGGGGGCAGGCTGGAATGCTTCCTGATGCTCTAGGGCAGCCTTCCCCAACCTGGGGCCGCCCAGGCCTCTTGGACCACAGCTCTCGCCGTGCCCAGCCAGCACAGCCATTGGCCACGTTGCCTGAGGATGGTGACCATGGTAGTACAACACACCTGAGAGGCACCTGGTTGGGGCAGGCTGCTGGGCGGCGCTACATTCTGAGAAGCGGGGGCTTTTCTGCGCAAGGCATTTATCGTGCGCTTGTCATTCCCTGCTCACGGTGGCTTATGCTTAGATGACATTGTGACTCTCCAGTTATGCTTCTAAGAGAACTTTCTGTGAGTTTGAGCAGGGAAACTGCTTTTCCCCCCACGTGCGTATTTGCCCTCTTCCGCTATATGACAGAGCCACCTAGAGGTTGTGTAGCGGAAAAGCAGGAGAGGATACGCTCCTCGTCGTGTAGCACTCAGAACTCAATTCTGCAATGAAGTAGATACAGCGGTTTAACAACAGAGCAGCAACCACATGCCAAATCTCACACGGCTTACGCTGCCTCAGTTTGTCTGAGTGTGGAAAGCTAAGCAGGGTCAGGCCTGGTTATTACTTGGATGAGAATCGTAGAATCATAAAAAAGTAGAGTTGGAAGGGGCCTACAAGGCCATCGAGCCCATCATCATCATCAGGCGATCACTCGTGACCGAGTAAGATTGTCTTCCGGGATAAAAGGAGGAAATTCTAAAGAAGATTGTGTAGACTCTAGCGATGGGTCCGTAAGTGACTGTGGAGGCCAATTCTAGATCCACACAGCTTCCCACAGTGAGGACACAGGTTACCAGATAGGAGATGGTCCTGTAAAGGATTCATTTGACGTGCTTTTCGCTTAGCACGTTTCTCCCTTTCACCTTGCACTCGGGCTTCTTCAAAGTCCATGGAACCTTTGTGAAAGGCCAACCTCCATTTAGATCGTTCATGGGCCAGAGCTTCCCAGTTTTCGATGTTTATATTGCATTTTTTTAGATTAGCCTTATGAACATCTTTAAACCTCTTATATTGACCACCGATATTCCGCTTTCCATTCTTGAGTTGGGAGTAAAGTAACTGCTTTGGGAGACGGCAGTCAGGCATTCGAACAACATGACCAGTCCACTGAAGTTGGCGTTGAAGGATCATTTTTTCAATGCTAGTAGTCTTTGCTTCTTCCAGTACACTGACATTTGTTCGTCTATCTTCCCCAAGTAATTCGCAGGATTTTCCGGAGGCAACGTTGATGAAACCTTTCAAGGAGGTGGAAGTGACGTTTATAGATAGTCCATGTTTCGCAGGCATACAATAAAGTTGGTAATACAATGGCTTCATAAACCAGTGTTTTGGTCTTCTTACAAATATCCCGATCCTCGAACACTCTATGTTTCATTCGAGAAAATGCAGCACTTGCGGAGCTCAAACGATGCTGGATTTCACTGTCGATGTTAGCTGTAACAGAAAGATAGCTGCCAAGATAGAGAAAATGATCGACATTTTCCAATATTGTCCCGCCAAGCTGGATAGATGGCATCACCAAAGGGTTAGCTTGCACTTGCTGACCAAAGGGTTAGATTGCACTTGCTCAATGCAGGAATCCAGGTCAAAGCATCCCTGACAGATGGCTCTCCAGCTGCACCTTGAATGCCTCCAGATTGGGAGAGCCCACCACCTCCCTAGGTAGTTGGTTCCATTGTCTTATTGCTCTGACAGTCAGGAAATTTTTCCTGATGTTTAGGTGGAATCTAGGTTCCTGTAACTTGAGCCCATTATTCCGTGTCCTGCAAACTGGGATGATTGAGAAGAGATCCTGGCCCTCCTCTGTGTGACAACCCTTCAAGTACTGGAAGAGTGCGATCCTATCTCCCCTCAGTCTCCTCTTCTGAAGGCTAAACATGCCCAGTTCTTTCAGTCTCTCCTCATAGGGCCTTGTTTCCAGTCCCTTTATCATCCTTGTTGCCCTCCTCTGAACCCTCTCCAGTTTGTCTACGTCCTTCCTAAAGTGTGGTGCCCAGAACTGGACGGAGTACTCAAGATGAGGCCTAACTAGTGCCGAGTAAAGGGGAATTATCACTTCACACGATTTGGAAGCTATACTAGACCCCTCTAGTTTCCTGCATTGAGCAGGGGGGTTGGACTCGATGGCCTTGTAGTCCCCTTCCAACTCTATGATCTATGAAATCTATGTGGAAAACTCTACGACTTGTGCTGTATGAACACTTGAAAGATCAGGTGGTGTAACTGAACTCATGACATTTGTATGGGACCAGTAAAGCAGAGGCGGCCACAGGAATGTTAAAATAATAATTAAGGAAGGACAGGGAGACAGGTCTAGTGAGTTCCTGCCGGCAAATCAAAAACTCACAAAAGGGCCATGCAAATTCAGCTTGATTCTTGCCCAGAAGTTGGACTATGTGATAAAACCAAGACTGGTGAGAAGGTTGGCAGATGATTAGCATCCAGTTTAAGGTAAAACACAAACACACACAGTGACTGCAGAACAGAACAAGACTTTATTTGGAATCCGCAGAGATCAACCGACAGTTCCATGGTTTTTAAAGATGGCATTCTTATCCCTTGAAACTGTACCTCAGATTTCATTGAGGATTACGAGGAAACACTGACTTCTCCTCTGCAGGCATAAGAAATACCTGAAATTTGAAAAACATGTGCAGAGTCATTTGATCCTATCACCTGCCTGTATTTATTTATTTAGTTGCTTGCTTAAGGTGTTTCGATCCTGCCTTTCCATATCACATTTTCAAGGCATGTAACAACAAAAGTAAAAACAAATAAGTAAAAACAGTTCAGTTAAAACCATTCATTTACTAACAAACCCCACTAAGAAAGTGGCAACAGTAAAAGCAGCTGTAGTGCTAAAAATTTTTTTTAGCTAAAACAGCAAAGCAACTTTAGTGAGCATTTAAAAGCCTAGCCTGTAGAAAGGTCTTGGCGCTCATCAAACTAGAGGCCGGGCAAGCAGTCCTAGGGGGACAAGTTCGGCTGTGCTGCCACAGAGAATGCCTTTTCCTTGTTCACGACCTCTGTCTCGCCTGATAGCAGGGTACCAGGAGATGGGTCCATCACAAGAGCAGAACTCCCATTCCACACAGAATCAAGTGACTTTAAGATGATGAGCGGGAGGGGAGAATCCACATAGCCATAATAACAATGATAATGACCATAATTAAAATAAGACGTGATATTCTCGAGAGCCACACAGAAAAGCAGCCTTTGGAACACAGGAACACAAGTTCTGAAAGCGTCCAAAGATCCACATGTTTGTATATCCATCATAAACGCATCCAGCAGAGCAGGCCTGCTGAGAAGCAGCACAGTACAAAATTCCAGATCGTGCATATCTCATACGTAAGGACCGGATTGCTCAAGAGAAAGTATGGGCATCCCTTTGCATGTGGCGTGGTGGTAGTGATGATAATATCCCTTGGGTAGCCAGCAGGAACCCTTTGCAAAACACACACACCCCGTTCTCATTCACACACACACAGGGAAATGATCCTCCCTTCTCCCCCAAATGATACAAGAAGATGAGCAGACAAACAGCGGCAAGAAACATTGAAAAAGCAAGAAGATGATTGCACTGTAATCATGAAAATTGTCTCTCTCGTCTCCTCTGTCTATGTGCCTCTGAGTCATTCAAACTTCCCAGCAGCACGCCCAGTTGCCCACAGGTGGCTCTGCTTGGCCACTGACTGGTCGGCCAGTAAAGCCCACTTAAACAGTTGATTGGCTGGCTTGGCTCATCTAGCCAAGGAACCAGCCAACCAGCATTGTGCCCCTGTGCGCTCCCCCAGTGCCCATCACGACCCCTCGCAGAGGTAAAGGGTCTTCTCTCATTGAGCCCATGTTTTGTGGAATTTGCCCTGTTGACGAGGGTTCCTCACACGGCCTGGCAGACTCCAAAAGCCTTTCCACTCCAGGGAACGGCTCTGGAACAGGAGTTTGCACATGCTCAGTTTTAAAAATGAAGCTGCTACGCTAGACCAAGAGTTCCGGGTTCCAGCCTGGTAGCGCAGCAGCCAACCTCCGCAATTAGAGAAGCCAGTGGCAGCGTGGCGAAGAATCTTTCCTTTTCTTTTTTAAAGGTACAGTTGGGGGCTGGGGGCCAGTGCATTGCCAGTGGCAGTGTGGTGCCCAAAAAGCCCTCTTTAGCTGGCCGCCACTGAAACACACATTTCATATGTATCCATTGGATTGATACATCCAAATCTATACAAGCACTTTTCTTTTCTTTTCTTGAAATCTCATAATAAAAAGTAAGTAATTTTTTTTTTTTAAGGCCTACCCACGACATGGGACCAGCAGACAGGCCACAGAGGTGAGAGCTACACCATTTTCTTTTCTCCATCTTTGGGAATCCAAGCCTTCTCCTGGAAGAGAAACATAATTCATTGAATGGGACCCCATTGCAGCAAGAAGGAAAGGGTCATTCAATCACCGGGAAACTGGATTAATTCAAAGGCTCATGGGAAGCGTTCTGCTAATTGATGAGGGCTGTCGGAAGACAACTCTGCTCAGGAAGCTAGACAAGAGTTTCTAGTGCCTGCGGAACAGGAACGGAACAGCCACAGGAAAGCTCCCACCGTGCCTTGCTGCCGAGAGGGCCACGGGTCCCTCTGCTGTGCATGCCCTATTCGTCTCCATCTCGGGCCTGCCCCGCCCTGTGGCTCCGCGGGGTCCCTCCTCGGGGCGAGGCGTTGGTGGGGAGGTGGCTCTGGAGATCGCCTGTGCTGCCGTGCCAGAGAGTGCGCCTGGTGGCTCCCTGGAGTGCTGCCCACTCAGAGGCAGTCGCCACTCGCCAGGGCCAGCTCCTCACCAATGTCCCACTCTCACGAGGGACCCCTCACAGCGAGGTCATGAGAGACAGGCGGGGCGGCGAGGCTACCAGCCGGTGGGAATGGGAAGAGGCTTGTGCGCTGTAGAAGTAAATTTTGTTTAGGCTTCAGTTTAACAGAAAGGCCTGGAAGGGCAAGTCAGACCTTTCCTTCTACCTTCCAGAAACATGTCCTGACTTGTCAGACCCTTTCCTTGACCTTCAGTTGATTTGCCTAAGCCGCTTTCCTTCTTATGCTAAAAGTACTGTGAGCCATTATCACCTTGGGAAAGACTACTGATTAGCATGATGGCTGGAAGATGGGCAATACCTGATCTTGTCTAAATGTCTCCTTTTGAATTGTCTCTGTTTCCTGTGCTGACTCAATTGTCACCTGACCTCTACATGATACTATTTAGTATAAATGGAAGTGTCTCCCTTGCATTCTTGTTGGCATTCCTGACTGTGCTCAGATGCCATCCGTGAATTCACTAATAAACTTTCCTCTCTAAGAACCTTTCCAAAACACAACGCAGTAAATCAATTTTTCTACAACAGCGCTCCTCTCCTCCCTTTCCCATGTGGCTGCAGCGGCGGTGGCTGGTGTTACTCCCTCCTGGCATGGCAGTTCAGGCTCCTGTCGTCCCCCCCGTGTTGCAGTGGCTTGCGCTTTCCTCTCCCACACGTGGCTCGCGCCCCGCTTTCCCACCCGGGATGTCTTGCACTGGCCCTGCTATTTAGGAAATAGCTGGAGGTGCTTACCTTGGCTCTTACCTTATCCTTCTGCTCTTACGGTTTTCTCTCTGTGTGTGTGTGTGTGTGTGTGTGTTGCGCCTATTGCGATGATGAATCCTTTTCCTTAGCGATAGTACTTTTTCAATAATATTCTAGATTTTTGTTGCTTTAATTGTGCTGTCTCTTTTCTACCCCATGCTTAGAAGACTAAATCCACACTAGCTAAGAGTGGTTGCAAGACATTCAGAAGGCCTCTAGACTGTTTGGTGGAGGCAACCAAGGGAAAAAAAGAATGCCACCTGGTAGCAGTGGAAACTAGAAAGGTCATTGGAGGGGAAGAGCAAACAGGAGTGGGTCGCTCTATCTGGCCTGGTCTCCCTTCCACATGGGGGTCAGGGCGTAGCTGGTCCCGTGATAAGCCATGACCATTTTTATGTTTTTACACACAGAGACAGACAAAGGCAAGGTATACTCACTTCAGAAGAAATCGATTCAGAAGAAATCGCTCTCTTTCCTCCTATTGGACAATTTTGGATGTAGCATGGTTCTTCGTTTGGGTCCTCGAGACAACTAGCACAGAGAAAGCACATGATGCAAATGGCCAGGACTGTCCCCCTCATTGTGTCAGACTTGAACGGCTCACAGCTGAATCCAGAGACTGGTCTGCTCTTCCGGCTCCTGCTGAGTGAAGCTCCTTTCTGGGCCATCTCAGTATTTATACATTTCCAGCTAGTTTACGAAAGGATGACTAGAATTAATTGAGTGGGGAGATGGGCTGTGTTCTGCCAAGTCTCTTGTTTATGCTCAAGATATTCCTCTTGATAAACGTGAGCAAGGATTTGGAGTCCTGATAAGGAGGCTAGTCTGGGGCAGGTCACCACCACTGCAAGGTTGCTGATGTGGAAAAGGTCACCAAGGACTTCACCTTCAGTCTGTCCCAGCAACTTGTTAGTTAAATCAGTGTGTTGCTGTAGATCGAGCTCAGTGTCTCGGAACACGGATAAGCTGCACAGATGCTGTTTTCACCCTACGCAACAAACTGCCGGACAAGCAGAATAGTTCAGATGTTGGGTAGGCAGAAATGCGTCCACTACTCCGGGACGTTAGCTCTATTGTTGTAAGACAGTGATGGCGAACCTATGGCACGGGTGCCACAGCTGGCACGCAGGGACCTCTCTGTGGGCACTCGAGCCATTGGTCACCAGATCGTGAAAAGACTGTCCCCTTCTGCAAAACACTAATGATTTTGTTCTTTCTCACAGTATGGAACAGAATGATTTTATTCTAGAATTCCTGTTACAGAATTCTTTTCTACATTGTTATCACATTTAAAAGATTTTGAAGAATGATGCACAGAGCATGGCTTGTATGTAAAGCCCTTACAGTTGACCTGAGTGCTGCATGTGTTGCTCTCAAACTAACGGAGTATGAGCCAAGGTTTGACAAATGATCAGCATGCATGCAATAGCAAAAACCACATTAATTGTGCAAAAGCATGCCCAATGCAAACTTTTACCTAATGCAGTGTTTGCAGTCCAAGACATAAAGTGTTTAAAATGTGTTAAGCACGTTTAGTTTTCTTGTTTATCTTGCTCATCCTAGTACAGGTTGACTTTTACTTTTACTAATCCGACACCTGTAGAAGCAGGGAAAGGACCCGGGGTAAAGCTTGCCCCATACAATTTCAGTCTGGCATATAGTGTAATCATATTACAAGTTGAGAATCCCTTATCCAAAAATACATGTGCCTAATTATTTTAAAAGTTTGTATAGATTCCGTTCAGGCTATGTGTACAATGTACTACTATAATAATTTTTTGAGCTGATTTTTTTTTTCAACAAAAAACTGTTTGTATCATTGAAAGCTCTGTTATTGTGTTTTTTCTTTTAAGACAAAAGATGTTAATTAGTTCGGACAACTGTATGAGTTATTTTTCTAAAACTAAAACCTAGAATTCAGGTTTAATTGCAGTGTTGGCACTTTGAAATAAATAAGTTGGTTTTGTGTTGCAGTTTGGGCACTCGGGCTCAAAAAGGTTCGCCATAACTGTTCTAAGATCTTGGCAGCATCTGCACATGCGTGGCTTACAAAGCCTGAATTCCATAGAAGTAGAGCACTTTCGCATGTTCGGGGCTCACCCCATTTTTGCTTGGAGCTGGGACGTGCAGCGGCATTATCTGATTGAGTAAAGCTTTGTTCTTAAACTTCTTTACCTGCGTTTGGCTGATGGATTGACCTAATCGGCTAGACTCGAACCCAGGGCTACTTGAGCTCTTACCACAATTCGGGCGAGCCAGGCAGGAGCAGTCCAGCTCTTCGGCGTTCTGGTGACAGCCCTTTTCTGACAACGCCCCAGCATGCACCAGGTGCGTTCACCTAAAGGGGACTTAGAGGGAAGTGGTTGTTTCCAGGACCCCGATAAGGACTGGTCATAAAGATAGGTAACAAAGTCCTGGTTTCTGGTAGGTACTTGAGGGGTAAGGCAACGTGTGAAAGGAGGAGCTCAGGAAGAGATTTTTCTGATTGCCCCTCCACACACGTCTCACAGTGGCCAACCAGTGTAGAAGTAAAATTTGTCCAGGCTTTAGTTTAAACAGAAAGGCCTGGAAGTCAGACCTTTCCTTCTACCTTACAGAAACATGTCCTGACATGTCAAGAGTCAGACCCTTTCCTTGACCTTCTGTAGAACAACCCTGGGGGCAAATCACCCATCTATTGATTTGCCTAACCCTCTTTCCTGCTTATGCTAAAAGTACTGTGAGCCAGTATCACTTTGGGATTATCACCTTGGGAAAGACTACTGATTAGCATGATGGCTGGAAGATGGGCAATACCTGATCTTTTAATCTTGTCTAAATGTCTCCTTTTGAATTGTCTCAGTTTCCTGTACTGACTCAATTGTCACCTGACCTCTACATGATATTATTCAGTATAAATGGAAGTGTCTCCCTTGTGTTCTTGTTGGCATTCCTGACTGTGCTCAGATGCCATCCGTGAATTCACTAATAAACTTTCCTCTCTAAGAACCTCTTAAAAACACAACGCAGAAGTTCAATTTTTCCACAACAATCTTGGTGCCGTGACTCGGATCGCTTCAAGGGACTGGACCTGCCTGAAACGGGGAAACACCACTAAACTCCCAGGCGCCAAAACCCAGGTAAGAGACCTTTTGAAATCTCTTTTGGGGTTTTTGGTGTGTGTCCTTCTGTTTCTAGCAGACTATCCTTTCCCTCCAACGCGATCTGAACTTTGAGTCCATGAGGTTTTAGAGACGAAAGAAATTTCCTATAGGATTGTATGCATGTCTGTGAAAGTATGATTGCTAGATTTATGAGCTGTTGACCAGGGCTGGGACTAGGCGAAAGCTGAACCTCGTGCCCCAACAGACAGACCCTTTTCCCTTTTCCCAATTTGCCCAGTACCCATGGTTTTACTGTGTGGAAAAGGCACATCTTCCTAAAAATCTCACGGATGAGTATGTATAAGTTGCTGACCAGGTCTGAGACTTAAGCTGAGTCAAGACGCCCTGAACCTGTTCGTGAGGGTAAACCCAATGATCGGCAGTGTTTCAAAAGCAAGTGGGCTCAGTGGAACCTCGTGACCCAGTGACGTGTGACTGTTCATGAATCTGCTGATCAGGACCAGGACTTAAACCACATACTAAACCAGTATGTAGTGGAACCCTGTGTCCCAGTAGAGCAAGTAAATCCCTTTTCCTGTTTCCAAGACTCATGAGTCCCATTTGAAGTCATAAGACTGACTGAGCCGACAAAAAGGGATTGTGCCGCAGTTGAAAGACTGAGTGAGCCGATCAAGGTGTTGAGCCGCTGTCTGAGACTCAAATGAGGAACATCCCTCAATAAGTTTGCCCTGGATGAGTGTCCTGTATGAGTGTGAGGAATAGGGGGTGCAAGATCAAAGGAGATCCCCCCGAAGGGAATGCTAGCATGTTATAGGTACACACCTTATGGCCATAGGTAGGTGTGTAAATTTCTCGAGAAATGGAATGTCATGACAAAAGGATGATCCTAGTAAACAGTTCCCACTGGGAGGAACGTTTGACTTGGGACAGGATAGTGCACTTAAGGGGAGCGCTCGAGTCATGAGGAAGTAAGGTACCTCAGACTCAATGGGAAGTGTATTTTAATTGGTATGAAGAAGCTTCAAAATGCATGCATGAATCCAAGCTTTAAAAAAAACTTGAAAGATTCAAATATATATATTAAAAGATCAACTAAAATTTAAGCAGGCCTGCAGCCAACCACCACCATTGGCTCCTTTATATCCATTGCTAGCGAAGAAAAATGATTTTTTGGGAAGAAAAAGCAAGATCCTGTAGATGATTATCCTTACCTACATGAGAAGACCCCAAAATGAGGATGAAAGTAGAAGGTTTTCGCATGATGATGCTGAAACTACCCCAGTGGCCACTCCTTCACCCTAACCCACCTCTGCCTAGCCAGAAAGAGCAGTTAATAGAAGGAACTAGATGCCCAGAAAAATTAAGAACCCAGAAGCAACCACCTTGCCTGGCTCTGTTCCTTCTCAAAGACTATTAGTCACCCCAAATTATTATTACCCTGGCTCCACTAAGTAAGAGGTACCTGCAAGAGATAAGACTCTAGTGGCTGTCCATGCCCCATAGACACCAAGAGATTTAAGAAATATAGTAAAATAATTTCCTAACATATGAGAAGAACCAGTCAAATTCAAGGAAGAATTTGAGACTGTAAATATAAATATCCCTACCTAGATAGACTTAAATCAATTACTTAAGGCTTGTTCTGCCAACAGTAGTCTTAAGAAAAGAAAAAAAAAAGAAAAAAAAAAAAGAAATGGCCAGTAACTGATCCAAAGTTTAATGATCCTATTAAATTGATAGAGATGCAAATGAAATTACTTGATGCGCTTGCTTCTATGAGAAATCAGAGTCAAAGCAAAGAAGTTAAATGTTCTACAAATAGAAGGCTTCAGCAATGAAATATTCTAGAGATGCCCTTACTACAGTAGTGAAACCTAAAACTGACTAGATCAAGATTAATACCTGTAAATAAAAGAAGTATTTTTGAGATTTTTGAGAATAAGATGCCAAGAAAGAATGCCCCTCATACTATCAAGAAAGCATTTGTTGCAAGACTGTTACCTAAAGTAGGAGAGCAGCTGAAGACAGTATGTGTAGGATGGCAAACTGCAAACCTGGCAGATTTAACCAATTATGCCAACCACTGCATGGAATAAGAAGGGGGGGGGGGAAGAATGTAAAATGATGCGTTTGCAAATCCAACAACTAGATCTAAAGAGAGGCAAAAGAAGAAGAAAAAAGTCAGTGAGTGCAGCTGTCCCTTTAAAGTAAAACCCCTGCCCAGTTGCCACATTCCTAATAGATTAGAAGCCAAACACAAGATCAAAGAATGCCAAGAAGTACTCAAAGAACCCTGTGTTGTGTTAAAGAAAAACAACAACAATAACAAAAATGTTTGTGAGCTTTTTGTGCAAAGAGTTCCTGAGCATAAGCAAAGTTTTGGTGCCTTTTGGAGTCTCCACCAGTCCTGTGTTTAGTGAAGAGAGAGAGAGTGTGCTCCTAACCAAAGCACATACTTCCTCAGATCTGAACTAGAGGCGAGAAGTCCCAAAATGAAAAGAAAAATGATTTGTTATAGCTGCTAGCAAAATTAAATAAAATATTTTTTATAATGGCAGCAACACTCATGAGTGTTTGGGGCTGCATTCAAGTTTTGCCTTTAAGTTTTAGTGCCCAGTTTTGTTAGAGTGGGCTTTCCTGAATTTCACCCCTCCCCTCTTTAACACAATCCATGCTTAGTTGGTTTTTTGCCAAAGGCAAACCAACAAGGCATCGTTGGTTAATTTGGGCAATTTAATTTCAGAATTTATGCTTGGCTAGTAGCTTTATGGCAAGCTAGCAGAAAACTTTTGTTAAATAGTATTTGGGTGCAACATAGCACAGTAGCACCAAGATACTAAAAGAATTGCAATTCCTGTTTCACTTTATTGTTATTAGGCTGGTTTTCAAGAAAAGTGTTCTAGTTTAAATTACACAAGTGCTCCCTTTGTGGCTCATGCTGGCTCAGCTTGTCTGAGCGTGGGGGGGTTGGACTCGATGGCCTTGTAGGCCCCTTCCAACTCTATATGAATCCCATCACAGTTGCCACTGCATTTTAAAATTGCAGCTTCTAATTGCTAATAGTTTTGGCATCCCAGTATTTTTAAACCTTTGGTTGCATAAGTGCCTTATTTTTTTTTGGCTTTGTTGTGTTTTAAAAGGTAGCATTTGGTTAGTTTTCTAAAGCTTGGTTTACCTTGCTAAAGATTTTTATTGTTAACCCCTCCCGACTTCTTGGCAAAAGACAGGCAAGCCTAAGTTCAAAAGGTAATTTTTTCCTGCATTTATTTATAGCAATGTCACAAGCACCTGCTAATACACCTGAATTGCAAAATCTTGCTGCTATCCAGAATTTGACCCCAGAAAATGGGGGGGGGGGAGAGGGACATGGAAATTTGGCAAATTGCTTTCTCTCTAAAGACTCTATGGCATCATTCGGACGGCCGCCTAGTGATGCCCAGAGTTCTTTTCCCTAAATTACTCACATGCTCCATAGACTTGTCGCATGTGAGCAAAGGGGGGATCATTGAATTGTTTAACAAAGATTGGTTTGGATTAAATTTTACATCTGCAGCAACTCAGATGTGCCCAATGTGCGGTATGCCAGGCTCATAACAGTGGTAAGCCTGTAAAAATAAAAAATAAAAAAATAAAAAACCAAAATGAGCATGCACCCCACACCCTGGGGACCTTTTGTAAATATACAAATTGATTTTATTGAAATGCCCAAGTGTTGTTCCTATCAATATGTTCTTGTAGTTATTTGTATGTATTCTAAATGGGTTGAAGCATACCCTTGCGTGAAGGCTGACACCACAACAGTAAGCAAAAAATTGCTAAAATAATTGATCCCCAGATTCAGAATACCTAGCTCCATAAACAGTGACAGGAGATCACATTTTACTGGACAGGTGGTAAGAGAAGTGTGCAGGACATTACAAGTCCAGCAACATTTCCATTGCCTGTATCATCCACAATCTGCAGGAGCTATAGAAAGACATAATAGAATACTGAAAAGCAAACTGGCTAGAATATGTGCAGAGACAAGACTAAAATGGCTAGATGCACTGCCCATAGCCCTCATCAGTATGAGATCCACAGCAAATCAAGTAACTGGACTTGACCCCTCATGGGATATGAATGAGACACCAATCTAGACCTAGCCAGACATATACACCTGCTTGATGATACAATTCAAAATTACTGCAAGGCCCTAATGAGATGTGTGAAGACTTTTCATTCACAGATAGAGGTGGCTCAGCACCAGCCCAGCACTGAAGGACACTATTGAACCAAGTGACTGGATTCGTATTAAAATACATCAAAGAAGATCATCTGCTGGATCCAAAGTGGAAAAGCACCATACCAGGTACTTTAAAGCTGTGAAGTGCCAAGGACTCCAGACGTGGATCCAAGCCTCCCAACATCTCTACCCGCGATGAGAATGAGGACACAATAACGCCTCCACCAATTCAGGGTGAAATGTGCTAGTAACCTCTTCCCCTGAAACAGAAGAATTTGTGCCAGGACATCAATATCATCTCAGACCTCGGACGGGACGACCATCAAAGACAACACCCAGAGGATCGGACGAGAAGAACTGATGTCATCATTTTAGAAGAACACCACCTCAGCCTGAGCCAGGAGCCTTACTTATCAGCCCTTTAGTACATCAAAGTCAGAACAAGAAGAAACACCTGTAGTTGTGCTCTTGTTAGTGACTGGTGGTTCTTTTGCCTTAATTGATATATATATATATATTAATATTTGAAACAATATGGCCAAATGGAGTATGGTTATATTCTTAGAGCTCATAGTCCTCATCCAATCTGCCTTCCAGGAAAATACTTACATTCAGCTTTTTTTTTAAGTTTGCACAAAGATTTAATGCTACCAACTGCTAGGGGTATGTAGCCACATGCCAGTACATTCCCAGGGAGGAGTTCCCATGTGGCCAGTGCCCATTACACTAGTAAACTTGACCTTCACCAACAGACCCTTGTACTCTAAAGGGTCCAGTTGTTGCAAGTCACCAGCTGCCCACAGGAAACCCACAAGCAGGACATGCGTGCAACAGCACCCTCCCACCCATGTTCCCCGGGAACTGGTGTATATTGGCATACTGCCTCTGATGCTATAGGAAATATCTAGCCAATCAGGATTAGTAGCCATTGATAGCCTTCTCGTCCATGAATTTGTCCAATCCCCTTTTAAAGCTGGTGGAAAGGTGCACGGAGTCACTGCTGTTCACCTCTCTGTGCTCACATAGATTCTTGGCTTTTTGCTTTCAGATCTGTTAAGGATGACAATCTTTGTTCCGTCCCTTAAAGTGAGGTGCGTTAGTTGCCCGGCATGAAAATGGGTATGAGGGGAGGATGCGGATTGGTGTGATAGTGGTGCCTGCTGCTGTCACAAAAAAAAGCACAGATGCCTTCCTAAAGCCAGGGAAAGCAGTGGTATGACCATTATGCTATGGAATTTGCTACCACAAGGTGTTGCGATGGGCACCAACTTTGATGCCTTTATAAAAAGGGTTAAGCCAATTCATGGAGGAGAAGGCTGTTGATGGCTATTCACCATGTTCAGGGGCAGTAAGCTGCTGTGTTCCAGGTGCTGGGAACATGAGCAGGGGGATGCCATCATGTCATTCAGGTCCTGTTGTAGGCTTCCCATAGGCACCTATTCGGCTACTGTGCAAGCAGAGCACTCAACAAGACAGGCCTTTGGTCCGATCCAGCAGGGCTCTTCTAGTGTCCTTATGTTGTTCTTCCTCCTGCTGATTAAAAATCGCTTACTCTCTTATGATTCTGTTTTGTACCTCAAGGAGAATCCATTTGCAGGTAACCTGTACCATTTCATATTCTCTATCTACCTATTTAATGCAGGCTCAGTAATATTTAATAAACACAGGAGTGGTTTTTTCACTGTGCGTACCGATCGCTCAAGTGTATCAGATTTGAGCCTCATCATCATCATCAGGCGATCACTCGTGACCGAGTAAGATTGTCTTGCAGGATTAAAAAAAAATTACAAAAAGGAAATTTTAAAAGGAGGAAATGCTAAAGAAAATCGTGTAGACTCTAGCGATGGGTCCGTAAGTGACTGTGGACGCCAATTCTAGATCCACACAGCTTCCCACAGTGAGGAACCAGGTTACCAGATGGAAGATGGTTCTGTAAAGGATTCGTTTGACGTGCTTTTCGCCTAGCACGTTTCTCCCTTTCACCTTGCACACGGGCTTCTTCAAAGTCCATTGAACCTTTGTGAAAGGCCAACCTTCAGTTAGATCGTTCATGGGCCAGAGTTTCCCAGTTTTCGATGTTTATATTGCATTTTTTTAGATTAGCCTTATGTACATCTTTAAACTGTTTATATTGACCACCGATATTCCGCTTTCCATCCTTGAGTTGGGAGTAAAGTAGCTGCTTTGGGAGACGGCAGTCAGGCATTCGAACAACATGACCGGTCCACTGAAGTTGGTGTTGAAGGATCATTTTTTCAACGCTAGTCTTGCTTCAGTGCTGCAAGATGGCCAACCGTTTGAACAGCTTTAAAAGGAGATTAGATAAATTCATGGAGGCACACCTGAGGGCAGCAGGCTAGCTTTGGGGGTGCACTGCAGCCCACGCGACCCACAGCTCTCTCCCCCAACACCTTGCTGCTGCCTCCCAGCATCTGCTACCTGAGGCGACCGCTTCACACTACCTAATGGTAGGGCCGGGCCTGGATCTAATGGGGAAGCTTACATACACACAAAATGGAACCATCTTGGTGTGGTGCTGGGAATTATCTGGAAATAGTGCAGCTCTACACCAAGATGTAAAAGATAGCTCCACGCTTGACACAACAATTGTGTTCACCGTGAGCGGATGCAGGAGTTATGCTTCTTTCCCTTCTTGTGTTGGTGTTTCCCTTGCTAAATTTGCAAAGTGTGAATGGCTGGCAGACGTGGTTCTTAGCAGGGTTTAAGGGCAACAAATGCGCCTAAGATTCACTGCTTAAAAAACTAACGTTGTGATACGTGTATCAGTATATGTCTTTAAGAAGCCTGCAGCTCTTTCCTTTCTGGAAGCCTGGGCAGGGCCCCTGTTCTATTCTTTTTGTGTAGGCTTTGGAGCCAGGCCGTCTGGTGTGCGGCTCCTCAGGAGTTAGTCTCCTCTCCTGTAGATATCCACAAAGAAGGGTGTTGTGGGAGCTTTGGAGTCAGAAGCGTATTACTTGGAAAGCGGGGCCTAGGGGTGGACCGTGAGTTGAGCAGGTATGCTCACCCTCACATTAACCATGCCAAGGGCCATTACGAGTGTTGACCATAACCATGTGGAAACCCTTGAACCTTGCTGAGAATCTTCTTTCCAGGCAGCTATGAAAATCTCTGTTGATCCTCCGTCGCCACCAGTGAAGTCTGAAACACCGGTCATGCTGACAGAAATAGGCAAGCCACAGAAGTGGTTGGGTTTTCTTTCATTCCTTCTGCGAAAGGCATTTATCCTGGAAAACTGGGAGAGGGAGGAAACAGGAGCGGGCACACCAAAGTCAAGAAGACCTCCTGTTTTTCTGCTGTGGGTTGCCATGGCAACAGCAAAGCGCAGGCAGATGAACCGCAAACCTCAAGACATTGCTGTGGATTGGGCCTACATTGGTGAGGAAGGGTCAAAGTGGGGTGAGGCGTGTGTGGAGGGGCAATCACAAAAAAACTCTTCCTGATCTGACTTAGGGATACGGCTGAATGGTATGGGGCATTCCACTGGCCAAATATTCTCCAGTACGAGGTGCAGATTTGGAACACAGGCACAAAGTCCTTTCCGCCCCATGCTCTGCCTGCCACAGAGAGCCATTTGGCAGTGACCAGCAACTGGGAAACTAACCTGTACTTATTAAATAGGTACAGAGGGAAAGTATTAGATGTATTACACAATCTCACGTTCTATGAAATATGGGGTGGGCATAGATTTCATAGATCATAGAGTTGGAAGGGGCCTACAAGGCCATCGAGTCCATCATCAGGCGATCACTCGTGACCGAGTAAGATTGTGTTGCAGGATAAAAATTTACAAAAAGGAAATTTTAAAGGAGGAAATTCTAAAGAAAAATTGTGTAGACTCTAGCGATGGGTCCATAAGTGACTGTGGAGGCCAATTCTAGATCCACACAGCTTCCCACAGTGAGGACACAGGTTACCAGATGGAAGATGGTCCTGTAAAGGATTCATTTGACGTGCTTTTCGCTTAGCACGTTTCTCCCTTTCACCTTGCACTCGGGCTTCTTCAAAGTCCATGGAACCTTTGTGAAAGGCCAACCTCCAGTTAGATCATTCATGGGCCAGAGTTTCCCAGTTTTCGATGTTTATATTGCATTTTTTTAGATTAGCCTTAAGAACATCTTTAAACCTCTTATATTGACCACCGATATTCCGCTTTCCATCCTTGAGTTGGGAATAAAGTAACTGCTTTGGGAGATGGAGGTCAGGCATTCGAACAACATGACCGATCCACTGAAGTTGGCATTGAAGCTTCATTTTTTCAACGCTAGTAGTCTTTGCTTCTTCCAGTACACTGACATTTGTTCGCCTATCTCCTGATAACATTGAGGACCATTGGTCTAAGCTGAAAACCTCTATTACTGCAGCTTGTGAACAAACTATTGGATATGAAACTAAGAAACATCAGGATTGGTTTGATGAAAATGATAATGAGATTAAATATATAACTGACCAAAAAAGGAAAGCCTTCCAAATATGGCAAAATGATATTAACTTCGAATCCCACCCCCTGCTCAATGCAGGAAACTTTTCTATGATTCTACGATTCTCATCCAAGTAATAACCAGGCCTGACCCTGCTTAGCTTTCTACACTCAGATAAGCTGAGCCAGCGTAAGCCGTGTGAAATTTGACATGAGGTTGCTGCTCTGTTGTTAAACCGCTGTATCTACTTCATTGCAGAATTGAGTTCTGAGTGCTACACGACGAGGAGCGTATCCTCTCCTGCTTTTCCACTACACAACCTCTAGGTGGCACTGTCATATAGCAGAAGAGGGCAAATACGCACGTGGGGGGAAAGCAGTTTCCCTGCTCTAAAACTCGCAGAAAGTTCTCTTAGGCACAGAAGCGTAACTGGAGAGTCACAATGTCATCTAAGCATAAGCCACCGTGAGCAGGGAATGACAAGCGCACTATAAATGCCTCGCGCAGAAAAGCCCCCGCTTCCCAGAATGTAGCGCCGCCGAGCAGCCTGCCCCAACCAGGTGCCTCTCAGGTGTGTTGGGCTATCACGGTCACCATCCTCAGGCAACGTGGCCAATGGCTGTGCTGGCTGGGCGCGGCGAGAGCTGTGGTCCAAGAGGCCTGGGCGGCCCCAGGTTGGGGAAGGCTGCCCTAGAGCATCAGGAAGCATTCCAGCCTGCCCCCCCCCCTTTACACCAGGACAGGAATACAGTCTGCAGGTACACGGTGCCGTTTAGAGGACCCCCGTGCCACTCCCAGGGCTGCCTGCAACTCTTGCTAGGGACAAAGACTCAGTGGAAGCCGGTGGCCAATCCGGTTGGTGGTGCGGGGGGCAGATCAGCAGAGGAGCCGAGGGGTCAACGGAGGCGGAAGAGTCCTTGAATGCCCAGCAGCCAGCAACCCACACCACAGAAAGGAGGAACTGGGGCACGCGAGCTTTAAGCTGATATCTGCAAAGGAGGCAGTTGCTGCCTTCATTAATACTATGAGACCTGTCCTTGAGTGATATGTGTCTCCTGGCCTAAAATGTTACCACAGGAGACAAAGTACCTCAAGGCCCAAAACAGAAGATTCGGAATACATTTTTACGCTTTGTGAGAAGCTGAGGGAAGGCTCCCTGGCTGAGACGTCAGCAATGAACTATTGGAAGGAAATATCTGGACCCCAATCCAACTCCGGCTAGTTGTGGTGGTGGTGATGATGATGATGATGATGATGATGATGATGATGATGATTTTTATTTCTATACTGCCCAATAGCAAAAGCTCTCTGGGCGGCTTACAACAATGACTTCAGTCATGTAACTTCAGTCATGTATCCAATCATGACCAAGAGTTCCGGGTTCCAGCCTGGTAGCGCAGCAGCCAACCTCCGCAATTAGAGAAGCCAGTGGCAGCGTGGCGAAGAATCTTTCCTTTTCTTTTTTAAAGGTACAGTTGGGGGCTGGGGGCCAGTGCATTGCCAGTGGCAGTGCGGTGCCCAGAAAGCCCTCTTTAGATGGCCGCCACTGACACACGCATTTCATATGTATCCATTGGAACTGATACATCCAAATCTATATAGGCACCTTTCTTTTCTTTTCTTGAAATCTCATAATAAAAAGTAAGTTTGAAAAAAAAATTTTTTTAAGGCCTACCCGCGACATGGGACCAGCAGATAGGACACAGAGGTGACAGCTACATCATTTTCTTTTCTCCATCTTTGGGAATCCAAGGCTCCTCCTGGAAGAGAAACATAATTCATTGAATGGGACTCCATTGCAGCAAGAAGGAAAGGGTCATCATGCTCCGGGAAACTGGATTAATTCAAAGGCTCATGGGAAGCGTTCTGCTAATCGATGAGGACCGTAGGAAGACAACTCTGCTCAGGAAGTTAGACAAGAGTTTCTAGTGCCTGCGGAACAGGAACGGAACAGCCACAGGAAAGCTCCCACTTCTGCCCTACATACAACTAATTCCAGCACACCCCTGTGACTAAACCAGCCTTCTCCAGCCTCGTACCTTCCAGATTATGGTGGACTACAACTCCCATCATTTCTGACCCTTTGCCATGCAATCCGTGCCTATTGGCAATTCTAGTCCAATAACATCAGGAGAGAACCAGATATGGAAAATAGGGACCCAGTCTAGTGAGCAGGGCTGATCCTCCCATGAGGTGGGGTGTATCTAGAAAGATACGGCGGATCTAGAAAGGCGGCGGATGCCACGTGCCTTGCTGGCGAGAGGGCCACGGGTCCCTCTGCTGTGCATGCCCTATACGTCTCCATCTCGGGCCTGCCCCGCCCTGTGGCTCCGCGGGGTCCCTCCTCGGGGCGAGGCGTTGGTGGGGAGGTGGCTCTGGAGATCGCCTGTGCTGCCGTGCCAGAGAGTGCGCCTGGTGGCTCCCTGGAGTGCTGCCCACTCAGAGGCAGTCGCCACTCGCCAGGGCCAGCTCCTCACCAATGTCCCACTCTCTCGAGGGACCCCTCACAGCGAGGTCATGAGAGACAGGCGGGGCGACGAGGCTACCAGCCGGTGGGAATGGGAAGAGGCTTGTGCGCTGTAGAAGTAATTTTGTTTAGGCTTCAGTTTAACAGAAAGGCATGGAAGGGCAAGTCAGACCTTCTTTACCTTCCAGAAACATGTCCGACTTGTCAGACCCTTCCTTGACCTCAGTGATTTGCTAAGCGCTTCCTTTATGCTAAAGTACTGTGGCCATATCCCTTGGGAAAACTACTACATGAGGGGAATGGGCATACCTGATCTTGTTAAATGTCTCCTTTTGAATTGTCTCTGTTCTGTACTGACTCATTTCACCTGACCTCTACAGATACTATTTAGTTATGGAAGTGTCTCCCTCATTCTGTTGGCATCTGACTGTGCTCATGCCATCTGATTCACTAATAACTTTCCCTCTAAACCTTCCACACACAGCAGTAAATCAATTTTTCCACACAGCGCTCCTCTTCTCCCTTCCCATGTGGCCGCATCGGGCGGTGGCTGGTTGTCACTCATTCTGGCATGGCAGTTCAGGCTCCTGTCGTTCCCCCCCCCCCGTGTTGCAGTGACTTGCGCTTTCTTCTCCCACACGTGGCTCGCGCCCCACTTTCCCACCCGGGATGTCTTGCACTGGCCCTGCTATTTAGGAAATAGCTGGATGTGCTTACCTTGGCTCTTTTCTTATCCTTCTGCTCTTACGGTTTTCTCTGTGTGTGTGTGTGTGTGTGTGTGTGTGTCGCGCCTATTGCGATGATGAATCCTGCAATAATATTCTAGATTTTTGTTGCTTTAATTGTGCAGTCTCTTTTCTACCCCATGCCTCGAAGACTAAATCCCCACTAGCTAAGAGTGGTTGCAAGTGATTCAGAAGGCCTCTAGGCTGTTTGGTGGAGGCAACCAAGGGAAAAAAAGAATGCCACCTGGTAGCAGTGAAAACTAGAAAGGTCATTGGAGGGGAAGGGCAAACAGGAGTGGGTTGCTCTATCTGGCCTGGTCTATCTTCCACATGAGGGTCAGGGCGTAGCTGGTCCCGTAATAAGCTATGACCATTTTTATGTTTTTACACACACACACACACACACGGACAAAGGCAAGGTATACTCACTTCAGAAGAAATCGATTTAGATTCAGAAGAAATCGATTTAGATTCAGAAGAAACCGATTCAGCAGAAATCGCTCTCTTTCCATCTTTTGGACAATTTAGGAAGAAGCACTGTGGAGGAAGGGGGGGCTGGCTGGCCCGCCACACCCCCACCCTTTCCTATCTTAAAGGAACCAAGACCCTCAGAGATCTCAAGGTACCAGATTGCCAGCCTCAGCTGTCTACAATCCTACTTGAATCTCTGTTGAGGGACTCGCCTTCAATTCTGTAACCTGGATTTAGATACTGAGCTCACAGAGTACTACAAAACCCATGTGGGGTAAACCAAGACAAGGTTTATTCTGGTAGCATTTTACAACAAGATTAGGGAAATGAGAGAAGCACACAAAATAAGAGAGAGACACTTTAGTACACAGTAAAACTGCAAAACAAGAAAACCTGATTCCTTAAGATCTCTCAGGCACACACCTGTTACCTGAGGGTGTTCTCTTCAAGGGTTAAATCCAGCACAGCCTCGCTGCCCGAGGGAGATTACCACACCTACCCGAAGGTCCGAGATGGGTAAAACTCCCACAAGGCTTGCCTTTACTAGAGCCCTCAATCCAGCTAATTTTACCAGGAGCTGCCTGGGGTCCTTGGCTTACCGCCATCACCACAGCCGGGTAGAACAAAGACAAACCAAAAACCCCACTTTGGGAAATATACCTTTCCCCCCCTCCCCAGCCTCTGCTGCCTCTCAGCCAATCATAATGCATTTCACCTGGCCAGGCAGGGGGAAGGGAACTCATGACTTATTGGGTTTGAATTACATCTGCATATGAATGCTTTCAGCCTGGCTCCTCCAGACCTCCGGGCGCCAGGCCCCATCCTATGTTTTATGTACCTTTCGCTTCCTCCCAGCCCCCTCAACTGGCCCTACTTGGTTTACACGAGGAGGCGCGTGCGTGTGTGTGTGCTACACCAGGGCTAGAGGGTGCAGCTCCACCTATTGCCGCCTGGGAGATCAGCATGACGTTTAGTTCCTCTGCTGTTTTCTCCTCCCATGGCAAATTGTCCTTTTTGCACTGCTCAATCAGGGCAGTTTTATTCATTGAGAGATACTGGCTCATTTTGATTGCCTCACTGGGTCCCTATTCTGCAGTCCTGAAGTTAAAACACACACACTGCTTTTACCAGCTCTATAAGTAAAACCCAATCCCTGTTTGGAGTGCTTAATTTCCCTGTTCAGGATCGCTCCGCTGCCACCATCTGTCAAGGTTCCACTGCTGTTGGGACCCCTTGATCTGCCCTTGGGAGATATCTGCCTCTCCCCAAAGACCCAGTCCTTTGCCTGCTTCCCCCAGTAATGTGGGTGTAGGCTGTAGGCGTGTGAATAAGTCACTCCAAACTCCAGGGTACACAACAAACTTTACTTATAGTAGTAGGGAAATTACTTAATAGAGTGGTTTTAAATCAAAAGCAGGTATGATAAAATAAAACAAACAAACAAACAGTCCAATGAATGATCTCTAGTTTAACTTCAGTCTACCTAATTCCTATGCAATCAGTTTCTCTTTCTCTCTCTCTGCTGGTTCTCTGCTGCCAGCTCTGCTGCTGCTTCCCCAGTCAGGCTCCCACTGCTCCTAGCCTGCAGTCTGCTAGCTGACCACACCCCACACACATATATAGCCTTCCCAGGAATGGAAGGTTACAATCATGTGACCTTGCACTGGAGAACTGATTCTAAACTTCTATTGGGTAACTTAAAACTCTCAAACTCCCCCTCCCATCGTGGAGTGTTTGGGCCTTCAGGCTTCAACAAACTGAAGCCTGTGTAGGCCTCAATAAACCAAATCCTGTGTAGGCCTCAAACCCTCACAGTGGGGCTCTCCAGAGAAACCAGAACACCATCCAGCTATTCCTCTGAGGAGAAATAATCCTAGGCCCAACAGAATGGGAGGGATTATATGTTTTTACTGCAACCAAGAGGGGCATGTAAAATCTCAATGCCCCAAACTCGTAAAACCCAGTTACCAGAATCCTGTCAGAAATGTTCCCGCCAAAACTGTAAAGCTGGTGAACAAGCCAGAACCAGTGCAAACTGAGTCTAAACTACACTCTCCCAATGAAGAACCAATTCTAACTGAAAAACCATCAAGAGTATTACAGGTCTGGAAGGTTAAAGAAGCATTAAACCAAGACTATAGGGAAGAGGTGTTAGCAAATGACAAAAAGTTAATGAGACTTAGAGATACAGGAGCTGAGGTGACCTTAATCCAGCCAGAGTTTGTGAACAAAGAACAGTACTTACCTGGCAGATTTTATAAGATCAAAGGCATTAGTGGTCTTGAGTTTGAAGTGAAGCTAGCAAAGATTCCCCTCCAATACAGAGACTTTCAAGGAGACATTGTTGTGGGAGTCTGGCAAGAAATCGGAGTGCCCATATTGCTTGGGAATGATTTGGCCAGGCGGGCTGCTTCAGTAAAAATAATAAGGAGTAGGCCTCAGGCCTCAGAAAGCCAGACAGAAGTAGCGGAGCTGCAGACCAGCATAGCTGAAGAGAGAGACCAAGATGCAGACTCGAACCACAGCAAGAGATACAGCTGCATGAAACAGAGTTTCAAAATGAGCAGAAGCAAGATGTATCCTTAGCTGATCTCTGGGAACAAGCTAGAAAAACTCCCAGTGAATTGACAGTAGAAAATCCCTGCATAATGGCTATTAAGAATCAGAAGTTGTACCGGGTGTCCAAGCGACGAAAATCTGCTGCTCTGTGGGAGACCAAAAAGCAGTTGGTGATCCCAAAAAGATACAGATTGCAAATCCTTCAATTGGCCCATGATAACCCCATGGCTGGACATTTGGGGATAAATAAGACAAGAGATAGAGTCCAGGAAAGGTTCTATTGGCCAGGGATGGGTAAAGACATTAAAGTATTCTGTCAATCCTGTGAGGCTTAGTTGCCAACTAGTAGGAAAAGCCCGGGACAAAACAAAAGGATTTTTACAACCCATACCCATAGTAACTGAACCTTTTTCGAAAATCGGTGTGGACATCATAGGACCAATCTCTAGAGTGACCAGAAGAGGGAATAAATGTATCTTGATTATTGTGGACTATGCAACAAAAAAATATCCAGAGGCAGTACCACTATGAGATATAGAAGCCAGAAGAGTAGCCCAGGCGTTACTATCCATGTTTTCCAGGTTAGGCTATCCTGATGATGTGTGTAATGCAAACCTGTAAGCTATTGATATTGTTGTTTTGATGTTGAACTGAGTCCCTGCAGATGCAAAATTAAATTCAAACCACTTTTTTTTTTTTTTTACCAATTAAACCAATAACTAAATCTGCTTTTCTGAATGATGCTGTACAGAGTCTTTAGCAGGAAAGCAACTTGCTAATTTGTGACATTGCTATAAAGAATGCAGGAGAAACTGACTTGTTTTTGCCTATCTTTTGCCAGGAAATCGGGAGGGGTTAACAAAAATCTTTTATAGGATTTTAGAGTTGGAAGGTACTCACAAGGTCATCAAGCCTAACCCCCCCCTCAATGCAGGAAACCAGAGGAGGGGCCTCCCATCCAAGCAACACCCAGGCCTGACCCTGCTCAGCTTTCTACACTCAGATAAGCTGAGAGCCAGCATGAGCCACAGACTTTAATCTTTCGCAAGGCAAACCAAGCTTTTTGAAAATCACATAAACACAACAAGTCATTTGTACAACTTTTTGAAAACTACCGTAACTTAACAACAACAGAAGGATTGCAATTCTTTTGGTATTTTGGTGCTATTGTGTTATGCTTCACTTAAATGCTTATTTCATAAAAGTGCTCTGTTAGCTTGCTATAAAAGCCACTAGACAAGCATACATTTTGCAACTAAACTGTTCAAATTTACCAAAGCTGCCCTGTTGGTTTGCCTTTGGCAAAAACTAACTAAGCATACAGCTTAAAAAAGACAATAAAGAGGGTAAAATTTCATGAAAGCCTATTTCATCAAAACTGGGCACTAAAACGTACAAAAACTGAGTTAGTAGTTTAGATTTATCTTTGATAGCTGCACTTTTATTGCTAGTAAATAATCATGCCCCCCCCCCTTGCCTACCCTTCCCTTCTGTTGGGAGCAGCAGCGAGGTGGAAAGTTTTTAAGTGACACAGCATTTTACAATTTTTTCTGGATTTTTCTCTTTACAACAACCCTTTGAGGTAGGTACAGCTGAGAGTCTGTGACTGACTCAAAGTTAGCTAATGAGCCTTATAGCATTTATTGCTTCTCGAGAGAGGAGATATTGCAGCATATCTCTTTTTTCTTCTATTTGAACCAGAGAAGCAGACTTTTAAGAGTCTCACTTCTTTTTAGTTTTCCGCCTAGTATTCTGCTGGTACCAAAGCCAATACTGGGGGAAAGCCCTGTTTTCTTCAATCCCAAGAGACTCAGCAAATGCCAGGAGACTGCCAAATGGCATTGAGACCCAGATTTCATTGGGACTACATTCTATTGTAGCCCTTAGTTTACATACCGTAATTACTCATGACTTAACAGAACCATTTCTCTTTTTTTTCTCAAGAAGACAAGAAAACTTTTGATTTCTAATCTGCATTGTTAAGAACAGGACTGTACATCATTTATTAGTTTTGGCACTGCTTTACACAATTTTCGTTTAAATACCGTAGCTTTTTTTTTCTTTCAAAATTCTTACTTCTTATCACATTTTTTACAACTTTCTTTTGCATGCATACCTTGGGCAGAGAGGGTTTTATTTCCTTTTCTATGCCCTTCTTGCCTGCAATTCTGTTTCTGTTGCGTCTGCCCTTGTCCAACTTTTCCCTTTGCCTAGTCCTTTCCCCCCCCTTATTTTCTTTCTTTTCCACATTTTCCTAAACTTTCTACCTGCCATCTCTTTCTCTATGGCCTTCCTCTTTCCCCCCCCTCCTCGGGGCAGAGGGGACAGTCTACATGCCTTTAAATAATCATCTCTTTCCCCTTTTTCAAAAACTTCTTGGCTCCACTCATTGGTGAAGCTCTTGACTCTGCTGTGAAAAATAGTTAACCATTTCTTTTTGAGCTTATCTTGCATCAGCTGTAGTGTCAGAGAAAAAACCTGCCTTGATCAGGGGCAGACTCTTTCTGACCTTTTAAAGCTAATACAGTTCAATTCCCAAACGACACTAACACTTTGCTTATGCTCAGAAAACCTGCATTCTCAATACTCAAACTCTCTCAATGACAGTTCTTAAAAAAAACACTTTAGTATCGTTTTTCGCTCTAGTGGTTAGCTGCTGATTCTCTGGGAGCGTGATTGGCCAATTCTTGCATACTAGGAAACCTGGTCCTGCAGTCACTTGAGAGTTTTTGTTTGTTTTCGAGGTGCAACAGAGAAACCTCTTTCTCAACCTTCTTTTCCACCTTAAAATCTTTGCAATTCG
Organism: Shinisaurus crocodilurus; assembly: GCA_021292165.1. Classification (NCBI taxonomy): domain Eukaryota; kingdom Metazoa; phylum Chordata; class Lepidosauria; order Squamata; family Shinisauridae; genus Shinisaurus; species Shinisaurus crocodilurus. The sequence goes on from CM037876.1 coordinate 10,288,853, forward strand.
TGGCTGCTACCTTAATCTTTTCACCTCTCTGGTTGCTTTTTTTTTTTTAATTATTTTATTTTTAAATTAATTTTAAATGAGCACACATACAAAAGAACATAAACCTACAAATCATAACTCCAAGTGCACCCGTCACCTCGGGGCCAAAACCAATTCTATCCACATAATCCATCATTAATCTATATTCCAAAAATACATCGTATCATGACATGGCTTACTCCCTTTTCCCTTTACTAAAACATATTCTAAAAATGGTCCCCATATATCCTTAAAATTATTTTCCTTTAATTGTCCCCTTTTACATTTAATACTACATGTTAGTTTATCATTTAAAGCAATATCCCAAACCTCTTTATACCAATCTATTATTAAGTACTGATGTTGAACTTTCCAATTCCTTGCTATCAATAATCTCCCTGCCGCTAATAAACTTACAATTAATTCCTTTTTCTCTTGGGAACACAAAAGTTTCTCCGTTATTGATAACAATGCTAATTTTGGACAGACCTCCAAATTAATGCCCATAATTTCTGAAATTTCTACAAAAATTATATTCCAAAAATCCAATACGCTTTTGCAACTCCACCACATATGACCATAAGTACCAAGTTCCTGACATCTTCTCCAACACAAAGGAGCACAATTACTATCTATTTTGTTTAATCTTACTGGAGTCAGATACCATCTCCAAACAGTTTTTAAAAAATTCTCTTTTATCCTTACTGACATATTTCTTAATATACGTCCGCCCCAAATATTTTTCCACCCCACATTCGATATCTCCTCCTCAAATTCCATTTCCCATATCATCTTAGGGTTATCTTTTTTCGCTTCAATCCTCTGAAACATTTTATATATCTCCTTAGTTAACCCTCTGGAAGAAACATTCCCTTCTATAAGTTCTCTAGACAACATTTTCTTTTCAAATCCAGTAAGCTCCCTCTCATGCTCATTTCTCTTCTTCCATTTCTTGGTCCACTGATCTAATTGCATTAAATTTAACCACGAACTTCTACCTGGCCCAATCATTTCAGATATTTGTTGTCTAGTCTCAATTTTTCCCATCCAATCCATTAATTTGATAACCCTATTTCCCCTAAATATAGCTTCCCAATGCTGTGCATTTTCTGGAAAGTCCTCCATTGCTACCACTGGAATTAACGGGGATATCTTTGGTATAAAAATCTGTCTATTACTATTCCAAATCCCTACCATATTTTTCAAGAAGGGATTTTCTATTCTTTCTACCCTACTATTAGGTTTTTTTTAAAATAAAAATTTTTCCATCCCAATTTCTATTTCCTCCATTTCTATTTCTAACCACAAAATATTCTTCTTAACTAAAATGTCCATTATAAACCTCAACTGATTAGCTATATAATACCACTTGATATTAGGAAGGCCAAGCCCACCTTCTTTTTGGGATTTATACCATTTACTCTTAGTAATCCTCGCCTTTTTCCCCCCGTTACAAAAATTATTAATTATTGCTTGCCATTCCTTAATTTCTTTCTCTGATAAACAACTTGGTATCATTCTAAATAAAAAAAATTATCTTTGGTAATATCTTCATTTTTATCAAAGCTATTCTACCAAACCATGAAAGACCAATTTTTTAATATTCCTCTACCTTTTTTTTTTACCTCATTCTTTAACTTTCTAAAATTTTGTTCTCCTATTTTTTCTAGCTCTCTTAAAATATCTATACCTAAATATTTAATTATACTTTTTACCTTAATATTTGATCTTTTTTAAATCCCTTCTAGCTCCTCTATTTTACTATAATTAAACAACATAATCTCAGATTTATCCCAATTTACTTGCAACCCCGTAACATCCCTAAACTCCTTTAAATGATTCTCTAGCCTATCACTTCCATGGGATTTTCAATTGTTAACAAAGTATCATCTGCAAAAAGATTAATTTTTATCTTATCCTTTATCCCTATCCCTTTTAAATTATTATCCTCTCTAACTACATTTGCCAAAACCTCCATGACTAACACAAATAAGATTGGGGAAAGGGGGCAGCCCTGTCTGGTACCTCGGCCTAGAAAAATTTGATCCGTTATACCATCATTTACTACAACTGACGTCATATTTTGAGCATATAATTGATCAATAACTCCTCGAAACTTTTCACCAAACCCCATAGTTTTGATTATCCTCTTTAATGCTGGCCATTCCACGCAATCAAAGGCCTTGAAAATATCTAATGCTAAAACCCCTGCCTTCAAATTATTTTTTTTAATTAAATGTATTATATTTAACACTCTTCTAGTCAAATCTGCCATTTGTCTACCTTGTACAAAACCACATTGATCTACGCCAATATACTTACTAACAAAACTATTCATTCTTCTAGCTAATATTGCAGACATTAATTTTGCATCTTGATTAATTAATGAAATTGGTCTATAAGATCCTGGGTCTGCCGGATCCTTATTTGGTTTCAGGATTAAAATGGTCAACGATGGTTTCCAAGAAGGAGGAATCTCTCCCCCCTGTAAAATATCATTAAACAAGTTTTTTAACTTGGGAATTATCATTTTCTTACAAACCTTATAATATTCAGCCCCTAAACCATCTATTCCGGGAGTTTTACCATTTTTTAATTTATTTATAGCAAACTCTATTTCTAACTCCGTAAAAGGTTGTTCCATATAGTCTCTATCCTCTTCTAATATTTTTATTTTCAATTTTTTTTCAATATATTCTTTAATCCTTACTTCAGAGCATAAACCAGCCTTATACAATTCGGAATAAAATTCGTGAAATATTTTTAATTTATCCTTCATTAAATTGTATTCCTTACCCTTCTTATCTTTAATCACCCCCACTAAATTCCCCCCCTTTTTTTGCGCAGATCTAGCTAACATTTTAGAATTTTTATTACTATTCTCAAAAAAGTCTCTTTTCATATATATCAAATTCCTTTGCACTTAGTCTATATCTTTATTCTCAAATTCTTTCCTCTTAGCTTGCAATTCAGCAAATACCTTCTTATCCCTATTCTTTACAAAAGATTCTTCTAACTCCCTAATCTCTTCTTCTATCTGTTTATTAAAAGCCTCCTGTTGTTTTCTTAAATTAACTCCCTCTCTTATTCCTATACCTCTCATAACACTTTTCATAGTATCCCATATTATAGCTTGACTACAATCCTCAGTTTGATTAAATTCCCAAATTAATTTCCCTCATCTCTTTCTCTATCTTTTCAGTTATATGTTTTACTTTAAAAATATTACAATTCAACCTCCATCTTCTAGCCTCTCTATAATCCTTCCCTATCTTTAAATCCATATTGACCAACGCATGATCCGTAACTTTTATAATACCTATCTCAGTACTCATGACCCTAGAGACCAAGCTCCTAGACACAAATATATAATCTATCCTAGAAAAATTCTTAAAGGCTGATGAATAATACGTATATCTTCTATCTTGCCCTTTAACTTCTCTCCAAACATCCACCAACCCTTCCTTTGTGATCACCTTATTCAAAAACGTGATGTTATTTTTCATCTCCCCATCCGTGGGGTTTGATTTATCTATCCTTTTATCCATCACCATATTAAAGTCACCCGCCATAATAACCCTCTTATTCTGTATAACACCCATTTCCTTAAACACCATTTGATAAAATTCCCCTTGATTCTGGTTTGGTGCATAAACATTAATTAATACAAATTCTTCTCCCCCCATGGTACCATTAATTAAAATATATCTCCCTCTGGCATCCTTCTTAACCTTTAAAACTCCAAAACCACAGTTTTTAGAAATAATAATTGCCACTCCTCTTGAGTTAGAAGATCCAAATGCCGTTTCATACAAACTGGACCACCTCAGCTTTAATTCGTTCACCCCTTTCTTTGACTGATGCGTTTCTTGCAGAAAAATAATGTCCGCCTTGTCTTTCTTTAGGAGTGCTTCAATGCGCCGCCTTTTAATAACAGTTCCCAGGCCTTTAACCTTTCTATGTAGAAATTCTCAATTTAGGATCCATCAAAAAGAATATATATTTCTTTTCATTTTGGGACTTCTCGCCTCTAGTTCAGATCTGAGGAAGTATGTGCTTTGGTTAGGAGCACACTCTCTCTCTCTTCACTAAACACAGGACTGGTGGAGACTCCAAAAGGCACCAAAACTTTGTGTATGCTCAGGAACTCTTTGCACAAAAAGCTCACAAACGTTTTTGTTGTTGTTGTATTTCTTTAACACAACACAGGGTTCTTTGAGTACTTCTTGCCATTCTTAGATCTTGTGTTTGACTTCTAATCTATTAGGAATGCGATTAGCTAGTCTGTGTTTTTCTTTCCTAGGCAACTGGGCGAGCAGGCAGAGGTTTTACTTTAAAGGGACAGCTGCACTCACTTATTTGTTTCCCCCCCCCCCCATTTTTTTTCTTCCTCTTCTTCTGCCTTTCTTTTGGTCTGGCGCGTTCCTCTTTTCTGGGCCAGGGTCCATTATGCATGCCACCTCCATCTTGCACTCCTTTTTAACCATGGGGGGGGTCTTCTACAATTTGTTGCCACTGGTCTATGTATGGAAATTGGTCTGGGTGTCTTCCTGGAGTCTGAGTCACCTTTTGGTGTACTCGCTCGATGATATTGAGGTCGAAGGAGCCTTGTGCTGGCCACCCTACTCCCATGGATGGCCACTCTACCTCGCACAGGGTCCGGAGAGTTTGGCCTTCAAGAAGGGTGGGGTACAGACAGGAGAGTAAGGGGTCTCTCCTCTTAGACGTTAAGGGATTTCACACACACGCTCCGCTGACCCGCGGCCCTGGACGTTCCATGGTCACCTACGGGAACTGCAGCGGCATTCACACCACTACACATACCAACACATTCCCTCCCGAGATCTCTTGTATTCCTTTACCAAAAGGGAGCAGACCAGTTCAGCCTTTTTCAGCTGCCTTGTAGGTCCACTCGCCGGAGGATGGCGAATCCTCCTCCCCTTGTTTCTATTCTCTCCTGTAGGAACCTTAGAGTATACTCGCCTGTTCCACCGGTCTGGCCCCCTTGGTCCTAGTTCCACACCGAGTTTTTGGTTCTTGGAGTCACCGTCTGACCGCTGCTCCGTCAGGTCCCCTGTTCGGATTCCCTCACAGCCAAGTGCTGTGATGCGCGCTGGGAACTCCGCAAGGCCTCTCCTTAGGGGGCAGCGGTGGGCTGTGCCCCGAGCAAGCTGCAAAGCTTCCTCGTCTGTCCTGCCACGGTCACCAGATGAAGTAGTCACCTCTTAACTCGGATAAGGACAACGAGGACCAACTCGGGTTATTGGAAAAAGGTTTATTGTGCACAATTGGTCCTGCGGACTGTGTCGCAAAGCAGAACCCTGGGCGGGGCTTTACAACCACTTTTATAGCATACCTAAGTCTGGTAATTTGGCAACAGTTCTTACATTGGTCAGCAACGGTCAAGACAAAAGGGGGTTTTCTTTAGGGGAGGGGGGATTTCCTTACAAGGAGACAAGAAGATGATCTTACAATCAAGCGGCTGCTAGGTATTATCTTATCTAGGCAGGGTGAGGCAACAAAGCATCTCAACATTTGTGAGTCATCAACAGCCATTGACGGCCATTGTCAATCATTACCAGCCATTGAAGAATCTCTTGTAAGTTTTTCTTTTAACTATTTCGTTCCCTTCAACACCACTGTTCCAAATCTTTATTCAACCATCATCCCAGTTGGGAGGCTCTGGTTCAATCATCAACTGTTTGCCCATCTATAAAATGTGAAGTGCAGTAACCTACCCCACAAGCAATTTTATGTGGACATAAGAACATGAGAAGAGCCCTGCTAGATCAAACCAAGGGTCCATGTAGTCCAGCATTCTGTTCACACACTGGCCAAGCCAACCAGCCGCCTACGGGATTGCACAAGCTGAACATGAGGGCAAACATATAAAATGCGTGTGTCATTGGCGGCCATCTAAAGAGGGCTTTTCTGGGCACCGCACTGCCACTGGCAATGCACTGGCCGCCAGCCCCCAACTGTACCTTTAAAAAAGAAAAGGAAAGATTCTTCGCTACGCTGCCACTGGCTTCTCTAATTGCGGAGGTTGGCTGCTGCGCTACCAGGCTGGAACCTGGAACTCTTGGTCATGATTGGATACATGACTGAAGTTACATGACTGAAGTCATTGTTGTAAGCCGCCCAGAGAGCTTCTGCTATTGGGCAGTATAGAAATAAAAATCATCATCATCATCATCATCATCATCATCATCATCATCATCATCATCACCACAACTAGCCGGAGTTGGATTGGGGTCCAGATATTTCCTTCCAATAGTTCATTGCTGACGTCTCAGCCAGGGAGCCTTCCCTCAGCTTCTCACAAAGCGTAAAAATGTATTCCGAATCTTCTGTTTTGGGCCTTGAGGTACTTTGTCTCCTGTGGTAACATTTTAGGCCAGGAGACACATATCACTCAAGGACAGGTCTCATAGTATTAATGAAGGCAGCAACTGCCTCCTTTGCAGATATCAGCTTAAAGCTGGTGTGCCCCAGTTCCTCCTTTCTGCGGTGTGGGTTGCTGGCTGCTGGGCATTCAAGGACTCTTCCACCTCCGTTGACCCCTCGGCTCCTCTGCTGATCTGCCCCCCGCCGCACCAATTGGATTGGCCACCGGCTTCCACTGAGTCTTTGTCCCTAGCAAGAGTTGCAGGCAGCCCGGGAGTGGCTCGGGGGTCCTCTAAACGGCATCGTGTACCTGCAGACTATTCCTGTCCTGGTGTAAAGGGGGGGCAGGCTGGAATGCTTCCTGATGCTCTAGGGCAGCCTTCCCCAACCTGGGGCCGCCCAGGCCTCTTGGACCACAGCTCTCGCGGTGCCCAGTCAGCACAGCCATTGGCCACGTTGCCTGAGGATGGTGACCGTGATAGCCCAACACACCTGAGAGGCACCTGGTTGGGGCAGGCTGCTGGGCGGCGCTACATTCTGAGAAGCGGGGGCTTTTCTGCGCGAGGCATTTATCGTGCGCTTGTCATTCCCTGCTCACGGTGGCTTATGCTTAGATGACATTGTGACTCTCCAGTTACGCTTCTGTGCCTAAGAGAACTTTCTGCGAGTTTTAGAGCAGGGAAACTGCTTTCCCCCCCACGTGCGTATTTGCCCTCTTCCGCTATATGACAGTGCCACCTAGAGGTTGTGTAGCAGAAAAGCAGGATAGGATACGCTCCTCGTCATGTAGCACTCAGAACTCAATTCTGCAATGAAGTAGATACAGCGGTTTAACAACAGATCAGCAACCTCATGCCAAATCTCACACGGCTTACGCTGGCTCAGCTTATCTGAGTGTAGAAAGCTAAGCAGGGTCAGGCCTGGTTATTACTTGGATGGGAGACCCTTCCTCTAGTTTCCTGCATTGAGCAGGGGGTGGGACTCGATGTTAATATCCTTTTGCCATATTTGGAAGGCTTTCCTTTTTTGGTCAGTTATATAGTTAATCTCATTATCATTTTCATCAAACCAATCCTGATGTTTCTTAGTTTCATATCCAATAGTTTGTTCACAAGCTGCAGTAATGGAGGTTTTCAGCTTAGACCAATGGTCCTCAATGTTATCAGGAGATAGGCGAACAAATGTCAGTGTACTGGAAGAAGCAAAGACTACTAGTGTTGAAAAAATGATCCTTCAATGCCAACTTCAGTGGACCGGTCATGTTGTTCGAATTCATGTTGTTCGAATGCCTGACTGCCGTCTCCCAAAGCTGTTACTTTATTCCCAACTCAAGGATGGAATATCGGTGGTCAATATAAGAGGTTTAAAGATGTTCTTAAGGCTAATCTAAAAAAATGGAATATAAACATCGAAAACTGGGAAGCTCTGGCCCATGAACGATCTAACTGGAGGTTGGCCTTTCACAAAGGTTCTATGGACTTTGAAGAAGCCCGAGTGCAAGGTGAAAGGGAGAAACGTGCTAAGCGAAAAGCACGTCAAACGAATCCTTTATAGGACCATCTTCCATCTGGTAACCTGTGTCCTCACTGTGGGAAGCTGTGTGGATCTAGAATTGGCCTCCACAGTCACTTACGGACCCATCGCTAGAGTCTACACAATTTTTCTTTAGAATTTCCTCCTTTAAAATTTCCTTTTTGTAAATTTTTATCCTGCAAGACAATCTTACTCGGTCACGAGTGATCGCCTGATGATGGACTCGATGGCCTTGTAGGCCCCTTCCAACTCTATGATCTATGAAATCTATGCCCACCCCATATTTCATAGAACGTGAGATTGTGTAATACATCTAATACTTTCCCTCTGTACCTATTTAATAAGTACAGGTTAGTTTCCCAGTTGCTGGTCACTGCCAAATGGCTCTCTGTGGCAGGCAGAGCACGGGGCAGAAAGGACTTCGTGCCTGTGTTCCAAATCTGCACCTCGTACTGGAGAATATTTGGCCAGTGGAATGCCCCATACCATTCAGCCGTATCCCTAAGTCAGATCAGGAAGAGTTTTTTTGTGATTGCCCCTCCACACACGCCTCACCCCACTTTGACCCTTCCTCACCAATGTAGGCCCAATCCACAGCAATGTCTTGAGGTTTGCGGTTCATCTGCCTGCACTTTGCTGTTGCCATGGCAACCCACAGCAGAAAAACAGGAGGTCTTCTTGACTTTGGTGTGCCCGCTCCTGCTTCCTCCCTCTCCCAGTTTTCCAGGATAAATGCCTTTCGCAGAAGTAATGAAAGAAAACCCAACCACTTCTGTGGCTTGCCTATTTCTGTCAGCATGACCGGTGTTTCAGACTTCACTGGTGGCGACGGAGGATCAACAGAGATTTTCATAGCTGCCTGGAAAGGTCAAGAAATTTCTCAGCAAGGTTCAAGGGTTTCCACATGGTTATGGTCAACACTCGTAATGGCCCTTGGCATGGTTAATGTGGGGGTGAGCATACCTGCTCAACTCACGGTCCACCCCTAGGCCCCACTTTCCAAGTAATACGCTTCTGACTCCAAATCTCCCACAACACCCTTCTTTGTGGATATCTACAGGAGAGGAGACTAACTCCTGAGGAGCCGCACACCAGATGGCCTGGCTCCAAAGCCTACACAAAAAAAATAGAACAGGGGCCCTGCCCAGGCTTCCAGAAAGGAAAGAGCTGCAGGCTTCTTAAAGACATATACTGATACACGTATCACAACGTTAGTTTTTTAAGCAGTGAATCTTAGGTGCATTTGTTGCCCTTAAACCCTGCTAAGAACCACGTCTGCCAGCCATTCACACTTTGCAAATTTAGCAAGGGAAACACCAACACAAGAAGGGAAAGAAGCATAACTCCTGCATCCGCTCACGGTGAACACAATTGTTGTGTCAAGCGTGGAGCTATCTTTTACATCTTGGTGTAGAGCTGCACTATTTCCAGATAATTCCCAGCACCACACCAAGATGGTTCCATTTTGTGTGTGTGTAAGCTTCCCCATTAGATCCAGGCCCGGCCCTACCATTAGGTAGTGTGAAGCGGTCGCCTCAGGTAGCAGTGCTTCCTGAGGTAGCAAGGTGTTGGGGGAGAGAGCTGTGGGTCGCGTGGCCTGCAGTGCACACCCAAAGCTAGCCTGCTGCCCTCAGGTGTGCCTCCATGAATTTATCTACCGGTAATCTCCTTTTAAAGCTGTTCAAACGGTTGGCCATCTTGCAGCACTGAAGCAAGACTAGCGTTGAAAAAATGATCCTTCAACACCAACTTCAGTGGACCGGTCATGTTGTTCGAATGCCTGACTGCCGTCTCCCAAAGCAGCTACTTTACTCCCAACTCAAGGATGGAAAGCGGAATATCGGTGGTCAATATAAACGGTTTAAAGATGTACATAAGGCTAATCTACAAAAATGCAATATAAACATCGAAAACTGGGAAACTCTGGCCCATGAACGATCTAACTGAAGGTTGGCCTTTCACAAAGGTTCAATGGACTTTGAAGAAGCCCGTGTGCAAGGTGAAAGGGAGAAACGTGCTAGGCGAAAAGCACGTCAAACGAATCCTTTACAGAACCATCTTCCATCTGGTAACCTGTGTCCTCACTGTGGGAAGCTGTGTGGATCTAGAATTGGCCTCCACAGTCACTTACGGACCCATCGCTAGAGTCTACACGATTTTCTTTAGCATTTCCTCCTTTTAAAATTTCCTTTTTGTAATTTTTTTTTAATCCTGCAAGACAATCTTACTCGGTCACGAGTGATCGCCTGATGATGATGATGAGGCTCAAATCTGATACACTTGAGCGATCGGTACGCACAGTGAAAAAACCACTCCTGTGTTTATTAAATATTACTGAGCCTGCATTAAATAGGTAGATAGAGAATATGAAATGGTACAGGTTACCTGCAAATGGATTCTCCTTGAGGTACAAAACAGAATCATAAGAGAGTAAGCGATTTTTAATCAGCAGGAGGAAGAACAACATAAGGACACTGGAAGAGCCCTGCTGGATCGGACCAAAGGCCTGTCTTGTTGAGTGCTCTGCTTGCACAGTAGCCGAATAGGTGCCTATGGGAAGCCTACAACAGGACCTGAATGACATGATGGCATCCCCCTGCTCATGTTCCCAGCACCTGGAACACAGCAGCTTACTGCCCCTGAACATGGTGAACAGCCATCAACAGCCTTCTCCTCCATGAATTGGCTTAACCCTTTTTATAAAGGCATCAAAGTTGGTGCCCATCGCAACACCTTGTGGTAGCAAATTCCATAGCATAATGGTCATACCACTGCTTTCCCTGGCTTTAGGAAGGCATCTGTGCTTTTTTTTGTGACAGCAGCAGGCACCACTATCACACCAATCCGCATCCTCCCCTCATACCCATTTTCATGCCGGGCAACTAACGCACCTCACTTTAAGGGACGGAACAAAGATTGTCATCCTTAACAGATCTGAAAGCAAAAAGCCAAGAATCTATGTGAGCACAGAGAGGTGAACAGCAGTGACTCCGTGCACCTTTCCACCAGCTTTAAAAGGGGATTGGACAAATTCATGGACGAGAAGGCTATCAATGGCTACTAATCCTGATTGGCTAGATATTTCCTATAGCATCAGAGGCAGTATGCCAATATACACCAGTTCCCGGGGAACATGGGTGGGAGGGTGCTGTTGCACGCATGTCCTGCTTGTGGGTTTCCTGTGGGCAGCTGGTTGGCCACTGTGAGACGTGTGTGGAGGGGCAATCAGAAAAATCTCTGCCTGAGCTCCTCCTTTCACACGTTGCCTTACCCCTCAAGTACCTACCAGAAACCAGGACTTTGCTACCTGTCTTTATGACCAGTCCTTATCGGGGTCCTGGAAACAACCACTTCCCTCTAAGTCCCCTTTAGGTGAACGCACCTGGTGCATGCTGGGGCGTTGTCAGAAAAGGGCTGTCACCAGAACGCCGAAGAGCTGGACTGCTCCTGCCTGGCTCGCCCGAATTGTGGTAAGAGCTCAAGTAGCCCTGGGTTCGAGTCTAGCCGATTAGGTCAATCCATCAGCCAAACGCAGGTAAAGAAGTTTAAGAACAAAGCTTTACTCAATCAGATAATGCCGCTGCACGTCCCAGCTCCAAGCAAAAATGGGGTGAGCCCCGAACATGCGAAAGTGCTCTACTTCTATGGAATTCAGGCTTTGTAAGCCACGCATGTGCAGATGCTGCCAAGATCTTAGAACAGTTATGGCGAACCTTTTTGAGCCCGAGTGCCCAAACTGCAACACAAAACCAACTTATTTATTTCAAAGTGCCAACACTGCAATTAAACCTGAATACCGAGGTTTTAGTTTTAGAAAAGTAACTCATACAGTTGTCCGAACTAATTAACATCTTTTGTCTTAAAAGAAAAACACAATAACAGAGCTTTCAATGATACAAACAGTTTTTTGTTGGAAAAAAAATCAGCTCAAAAAATTATTATAATAGTACATTGTACACATAGCCTGAACGGAATTTATACAAACTTTTAAAATAATTAGGCACATGTATTTTTGTATAAGGGATTCTCAACTTATAACATGATTACACTATATGCCAGACTGAAATTGTATGGGGCAAGCTTTACCCCGGGTCCTTTCCCTGCTTCTACAGGTGTCGGATTAGTAAAAGTAAAAGTCAACCTGTACTAGGATGAGCAAGATAAACAAGAAAACTAAACGTGCTTAACACATTTTAAACACTTTATGTCTTGGACTGCAAACACTGCATTAGGTAAAAGTTTGCATTGGGCATGCTTTTGCACAATTAATGTGGTTTTTGCTATTGCATGCACGCTGATAATTTGTCAAACCTTGGCTCATACTCCGTTAGTTTGAGAGCAACACATGCAGCACTCAGGTCAACTGTAAGGGCTTTACATCCAAGCCATGCTCTGTGCATCATTCTTCAAAATCTTTTAAATGTGATAACAATGTAGAAAAGAATTCTGTAACAGGAATTCTAGAATAAAATCATTCTGTTCCATACTGTGAGAAAGAACAAAATCATTCGTGTTTTGCAGAAGGGGACAGTCTTTTCACGATCTGGTGACCAATGGCTCGAGTGCCCACAGAGAGGTCCCTGCGTGCCAGCTGTGGCACCCGTGCCATAGGTTCGCCATCACTGTCTTAGAACAATAGAGCTAACGTCCCGGAGTAGTGGACGCATTTCTGCCTACCCAACATCTGAACTATTCTGCTTGTCCGGCAGTTTGTTGCATAGGGTGAAAACAGCGTCTGTGCAGCTTATACGTGTTCCGAGACACTGAGCTCGATCTACAGCAACACACTGATTTAACTAACAAGTTGCTGGGACAGACTGAAGGTGAAGTCCTTGGTGACCTTTTCCACATCAGCAACCTTGCAGTGGTGGTGACCTGCCCCAGACTAGCCTCCTTATCAGGACTCCAAATCCTTGCTCATGTTTATCAAGAGGAATATCTTGAGCATAAACAAGAGACTTGGCAGAACACAGCCCATCTCCCCACTCAATTAATTCTAGTCATCCTTTCGTAAACTAGCTGGAAATGTATAAATACTGAGATGGCCCAGAAAGGAGCTTCACTCAGCAGGAGCCGGAAGAGCAGACCAGTCTCTGGATTCAGCTGTGAGCCGTTCAAGTCTGACACAATGAGGGGGACAGTCCTGGCCATTTGCATCATGTGCTTTCTCTGTGCTAGTTGTCTCGAGGACCCAAACGACGAACCATGCTACGTCCAAAATTGTCCAAGAGGAGGAAAGAGAGCGATTTCTTCTGAATCGATTTCTTCTGAAGTGAGTATACCTTGCCTTTGTCCGTCTCTCTGTGTGTAAAAACATAAAAATGGTCATAGCTTATCACGGGACCAGCTACGCCCTGACCCCCATGTGGGAGGGAGACCAGGCCAGATAGAGCGACCCACTCCTGTTTGCTCTTCCCCTCCAATGACCTTTCTAGTTTCCACTGCTACCAGGTGGCATTCTTTTTTTCCCTTGGTTGCCTCCACCAAACAGTCTAGAGGCCTTCTGAATGTCTTGCAACCACTCTTAGCTAGTGTGGATTTAGTCTTCTAAGCACGGGGTAGAAAAGAGACCGCACAATTAAAGCAACAAAAATCTAGAATATTATTGAAAAAGTACTATCGCTAAGGAAAAGGATTCATCATCGCAACAGGCGCAACACACACACACACACACACACACACACACAGACAGAGAGAGAAAACCGTAAGAGCAGAAGCATAAGGTAAGAGCCAAGGTAAGCACATCCAGCTATTTCCTAAATAGCAGGGCCAGTGCAAGACATCCCGGGTGGGAAAGCGGGGCGCGAGCCACGTGTGGGAGAGGAAAGCGCAAGCCACTGCAACACGGGGGGTGGGGGCCGGATCCTGAACTGCCACGCCAGGAGGGAGTGACACCAGCCACCGCCGCTGCAGCCACATGGGAAAGGGAGAAGAGGAGCGCGCGCCTCTTCCCATTCCCACCTGCTGGTAGCCTCGCCGCCCCGCCTGTCTCTCATGACCTCGCTGTGAGGGGTCCCTCGTGAGAGTGGGACATTGGTGAGGAGCTGGCCCTGGCGAGTGGCGACTGCCTCTGAGTGGGCAGCACTCCAGGGAGCCACCAGGCGCACTCTCTGGCACGGCAGCACAGGCGACCTCCAGAGCCACCTCCCCACCAACGCCTCGCCCCGAGGAGGGACCCCGCGGAGCCACAGGGCAGGGCAGGCCCGAGGTGGAGATGTATAGGGCATGCACAGCAGAAGGACCCGTGGCCCTCTTGGCAGCAAGGCACGTGGCATCCGCCGCCTTTCTAGATCTGCCGTATCTTTCTAGATACACCCCACCTCAGATACTACACATGATCTTAGCCAAAAGGCCGAGAAGCGATTTAATTGAATTAATTTCAGGAATTAATTGAAAGCCTGGATCAATGACCATGATATCTTAGGGGAGGAGCAAATTGGGTTTCAATCTGGCCACTCTACTTTTGATCACTGTTTGGTTCTGTCCCATTTAATACACAAATACTCCACCCCAAAAGGAGGCAAATTATTCACTGCTTTTATTGATCTAAAGTCTGCTTTTGATTCTATATCCCGTGACCTCCTTTGGAGCAAATTGGAACAGCTCTCTATTGATAGGAGGTTATTGTTTCTAATCCGTGCCCTACATCAAAACACATCTGCCCAGGTGCGCTGTAGTAACTATGGCCATTTCTCTCAGGAGATTTTCTCCTCTCGTGGTGTTAGACAAGGCTGTGTTCTTGCTCCCACTTTATTCAATCTGTACCTGGCTGATCTTCCCACCCACCTACAGTCAATAGCCTCCCACCCTCCTAAGATTTGCTCCACAAGAATATTTATCCTCCTCTATGCAGATGATGCCGTTTTAATTTCGCAGACACGACTAGGTCTCAAGCGTTTGCTATCTGGATTTGCTGGGTTTTGTAATAAAAATCTTTTAACAATTAACTACTCCAAATCTAAAGTTATGGTATTTGCAAGGAGGAAGGTTAGATACTCTTGGTTCATGGATAATAGCAGGCTTGATCAAGTTGACTCCTACAAATATCTGGGTATTTGGTTTCACGAGGCAACAAACTGGAGAGTTCAGGCAAGACGTGCGAAGGTTAAAGCTGAACAAAATTTGGGTGCTATATTACGGTTCTTTTTTACTAAAGGTGGGAATTTCATTCCAGCTGCTACCCGTGTTTTTCAAGCCAAAATAGTATCTCAGATTCTTTTCGGAGCCCCTATCTGGTTTCCTGACCTTAAAGACTCTCTTGAAGGTGTTCAATCCTACTTTCTAAGAGCGATATTTGGCATGCCCAAGTGTGTGGCTAGTGCTGTTCTCTATCTGGAAGCTGGCCTTAATTCTCTTGGCTGTATGGCTTGGATACATTCTATTCACTTTTGGCTTCGCTGCTATTCTCTGCTTAAGCTTAACTCTTTTGCATTCCAGGTGATGTTAGATTCCCATGTGTCTGCTTGGAACAAAGCAGTGGTGGAAAAGGTTGTCTCAGCCGGGCTGTCACCCTCCTACTTGTTATCCATGCCTTGGGAGAAAGCTAAATTTCTTGTTAAGCAAAGATTAATTGACATCGACTTCCAAGAGCTCCATGGAGCGGCTCAGGGCCCATGCTCCCCCTTGTCGATGGGTCTGTCAGACCTTTACTCTACAAATGGGATGCTATACTTAGATTGGTTATCTATTCCAAAATATAGGAGAGCGTTTTCCTTGGCTCGATTTAATGTTCTACCCTCCAAACTTTTGGATGGTAGATTCAATAAAATCCCAATGGAAAACAGGTGTTGCCCCTGCAATAATGAGGAGGTGGAAACTGTTGCACATGTCCTTTTTAATTGCAGCTTCTATCGAGGGGCTAGAGAAAACATAATACATCCAATCACCCAGACTTTCCCTGGACGATCCTCAGAGTTTCTTTTGTCCACTCTGCTTGACGGCTCAGATAGCTCAATTACCAAGAAAGTTGCAAAATTTTTGAATATTGCTATTGTGACTAGGCCTTTTATGCTTGTCTGATTCTGTTTTTATTTTCTAAGTTTTTATTTGAGTGTATAAATAAGAGCTGGTGTATCTTGTTTGTATTGTATTGTTTTACGTATTGGTGTGGTCGGTAGACCGTAAATAAAATATTCACCTTCACCTCATGGGAGGATCAGCCCTGCTCACTCGACTGGGTCCCTATTTTCCATATCTGGTTCTCTCCAGATGTTATTGGACTAGAATTGCCATTAGGCACGGACTGCATGGCAAAGGGTCAGAAATGATGGGAGTTGTAGTCCACCATAATCTGGAAGGTACGAGGCTGGAGAAGGCTGGTTTAGTCACAGGGGTGTGCTGGAATTAGTTGTATGTAGGGCAGAGGTGGGAGCTTTCCTGTGGCTGTTCCATTCCTGTTCCGCAGGCACTAGAAACTCTTGTCTAGCTTCCTGAGCAGAGTTGTCTTCCTACGGTCCTCATCGATTAGCAGAACGCTTCCCATGAGCCTTTGAATTAATCCAGTTTCCCGGTGATTGAATGACCCTTTCCTTCTTGCTGCAATGGGGTCCCATTCAATGAATTATGTTTCTCTTCCAGGAGAAGGCTTGGATTCCCAAAGATGGAGAAAAGAAAATGGTGTAGCTCTCACCTCTGTGGCCTGTCTGCTGGTCCCATGTCGTGGGTAGGCCTTAAAAAAAAAATTACTTACTTTTTATTATGAGATTTCAAGAAAAGAAAAGAAAAGTGCTTGTATAGATTTGGATGTATCAATCCAATGGATACATATGAAATGTGTGTTTCAGTGGCGGCCAGCTAAAGAGGGCTTTCTGGGCACCGCACTGCCACTGGCAATGCACTGGCCGCCAGCCCCCAACTGTACCTTTAAAAAAGAAAAGGAAAGATTCTTCGCCACGCTGCCACTGGCTTCTCTAATTGCGGAGGTTGGCTGCTGCGCTACCAGGCTGGAACCCGGAACTCTTGGTCTAGCGTAGCAGCTTCATTTTTAAAACTGAGCATGTGCAAACTCCTGTTCCAGACCCGTTCCCTGGAGTGGAAAGGCTTTTGGAGTCTGCCAGACCGTGTGAGGAACCCTCGTCAACAGGGCAAATTCCACAAAACATGGGCTCAATGAGAGAAGACCCTTTACCTCTGCGAGGGGTCGTGATGGGCACTGGGGGAGCGCACAGGGGCACAATGCTGGTTGGCTGGTTCCTTGGCTAGATGAGCCAAGCCAGCCAATCAACTGTTTAAGTGGGCTTTACTGGCCGACCAGTCAGTGGCCAAGCAGAGCCACCTGTGGGCAACTGGGCGTGCTGCTGGGAGGTTTGAATGACTCAGAGGCACATAGACAGAGGAGACGAGAGAGACAATTTTCATGATTACAGTGCAATCATCTTCTTGCTTCATCCATGTTTCTTGCCGCTGTTTGTCTGCTCATCTTCTTGTATCATTTGGGGGAGAAGGGAGGATCATTTCCCTGTGTGTGTGTGAATGAGAACGGGGTGTGTGTGTTTTGCAAAGGGTTCCTGCTGGCTTCCCAAGGGATATTATCATCACTACCACCACGCCACATGCAAAGGGATGCCCATACTTTCTCTGAAGCAATCCGGTCCTTACATATGAGATATGCACGATCTGGAATTTTGTACTGTGCTGCTTCTCAGCAGGCCTGCTCTGCTGGATGCGTTTATGATGGATATACAAACGTGTGGATCTTTGGACGCTTTCAGAACTTGTGTTCCTGTGTTCCAAAGGCTGCTTTTCTGTGCGGCTCTGAGAATATCACGTCTTATTTTAATTACGGTCATTATCATTGTTATTATGGCTATGTGGATTCTCCCCTCCCGCTCATCATCTTAAAGTCACTTGATTCTGTGTGGAATGGGAGTTCTGCACTTGTGATGGACCCATCTCCTGGTACCCTGCTATCAGGCGAGACAGAGGTCGTGAAGAAGGAAAAGGCATTCTCTGTGGCAGCACAGCCGAACTTGTCCCCCTAGGACTGCTTGCCCGGCCACTAGTTTGATGAGCGCCAAGACCTTTCTACAGGCTAGGCTTTTAAATGCTCACTAAAGTTGCTTTGCTGTTTTAGCTAAAAAAAATTTTTTAGCACTACTGCTGCTTTTACTGTTGCCACTTTCTTAGTGGGGTTTGTTAGTAAATGAATGGTTTTAACTGAACTGTTTTTACTTACGGTATTTGTTTTTACTTTTGTTGTTACATGCCTTGAAAATGTGATATGGAAAGGCAGGATCGAAACACCTTAAGCAAGCAACTAAATAAATAAATACAGGCAGGTGATAGGATCAAATGACTCTGCACATGTTTTTCAAATTTCAGGTATTTCTTATGCCTGCAGAGGAGAAGTCAGTGTTTCCTCGTAATCCTCAATGAAATCTGAGGTACAGTTTCAAGGGATAAGAATGCCATCTTTAAAAACCATGGAACTGTTGGCTGATCTCTGCGGATTCCAAATAAAGTCGTGTTCTGTTCTGCAGTCACTGTGTGTGTTTGTGTTTTACCTTAAACAGGACGCTAATCATCTGCCAACCTTCTCACCAGTCTTGGTTTTATCACATAGTCCAACTTCTGGGCAAGAATCAAGCTGAATTTGCATGGCACTTTTGTGAGTTTTTGATTTGCTGGCAGGGACTCACTAGACCTGTGTCCCTGTCCTTCCTTAATTATTATTTTAACATTCCTGTGGCCGCCTCTGCTTTACTGGTCCCATACAAATGTCATGAGTTCAGTTACACCACCTGATCTTTCAAGTGTTCATACAGCACAAGTCGTAGAGTTTTCCACATAGATTTCATAGATCATAGAGTTGGAAGGGGACTACAAGGCCATCGAGTCCAACCCCCTGCTCAATGCAGGAAACTAGAGGGGTCTAGTATAGCTTCCAAATCGCGTGAAGTGATAATTCCCCTTTACTCGGCACTAGTTAGGCCTCATCTTGAGTACTCCGTCCAGTTCTGGGCACCACACTTTAGGAAGGACGTAGACAAACTGGAGAGGGTTCAGAGGAGGGCAACGAGGATGATAAAGGGACTGGAAACAAGGCCCTATGAGGAGAGACTGAAAGAACTGGGCATGTTTAGCCTTCAGAAGAGGAGACTGAGGGGAGATAGGATCGCACTCTTCCGGTACTTGAAGGGTTGTCACACAGAGGAGGGCCAGGATCTCTTCTCAATCATCCCAGTTTGCAAGACACGGAATAATGGGCTCAAGTTACAGGAACCTAGATTCCACCTAAACATCAGGAAAAATTTCCTGACTGTCAGAGCAATAAGACAATGAAACCAACTACCTAGGGAGGTGGTGGGCTCTCCCAATCTGGAGGCATTCAAGGTGCAGCTGGAGAGCCATCTGTCAGGGATGCGTTCTCTTAGGCACAGACCTGGATTCGTGCATTGAGCAGGGGGTTGGACTCGATGGCCTTGTAGGCCCCTTCCAACTTTACTTTTCTATGATTCTACGATTCTCATCCAAGTAATAACCAGGCCTGACCCTGCTTAGCTTTCCACACTCAGACAAGCTGAGCCAGCGTAAGCCGTGTGAGATTTGGCATGTGGCTGCTGCTCTGTTGTTAAACCGCTGTATCTACTTCATTGCAGAATTGAGTTCTGAGTGCTACACGACGAGGAGCGTATCCTCTCCTGCTTTTCTGCTACACAACCTCTAGGTGGCACTGTCATATAGCGATAAAGGGCAAATACGCACGTGGGGGGGGGAAGCAGTTTCCCTGCTCTAAAACTCGCAGAAAGTTCTCTTAGGCACAGAAGCGTAACTGGAGAGTCACAATGTCATCTAAGCATAAGCCACCGTGAGCAGGGAATGACAAGCGCACTATAAATGCCTCGCGCAGAAAAGCCCCCGCTTCTCAGAATGTAGCGCTGCCCAGCAGCCTGCCCCAACCAGGTGCCTCTCAGGTGTGTTGGGCTATCATGGTCACCATCCTCAGGCAACGTGGCCAATGGCTGTGCTGGCTGGGCGCGGCGAGAGCTGTGGTCCAAGAGGCCTGGGCGGCCCCAGGTTGGGGAAGGCTGCCCTAGAGCATCAGGAAGCATTCCAGCCTGCCCCCCCCCCTTTACACCAGGACAGGAATACAGTCTGCAGGTACACGGTGCCGTTTAGAGGACCCCCGTGCCACTCCCGGGCTGCCTGCAACTCTTGCTAGGGACAAAGACTCAGTGGAAGCCGGTGGCCAATCCGGTTGGTGGGGCGGGGGGCAGATCAGCAGAGGAGCCGAGGGGTCAACGGAGGCGGAAGAGTCCTTGAATGCCCAGCAGCCAGCAACCCACACCACAGAAAGGAGGAACTGGGGCACGCGAGCTTTAAGCTGATATATGCAAAGGAGGCAGTTGCTGCCTTCATTAATACTATGAGACCTGTCCTTGAGTGATATGTGTCTCCTGGCCTAAAATGTTACCACAGGAGACAAAGTACCTCAAGGCCCAAAACAGAAGATTCGGAATACATTTTTACGCTTTGTGAGAAGCTGAGGGAAGGCTCCCTGGCTGAGACGTCAGCAATGAACTATTGGAAGGAAATATCTGGACCCCAATCCAACTCCGGCTAGTTGTGGTGGTGGTGATGATGATGATGATGATGATGATGATGATGATGATGATGATTTTTATTTCTATACTGCCCAATAGCAGAAGCTCTCTGGGCGGCTTACAACAATGACTTCAGTCATGTAAATTCAGTCATGTATCCAATCATGACCAAGAGTTCCGGGTTCCAGCCTGGTAGCGCAGCAGCCAACCTCCGCAATTAGAGAAGCCAGTGGCAGCGTGGCGAAGTATCTTTCCTTTTCTTTTTTAAAGGTACAGTTGGGGGCTGGGGGCCAGTGCATTGCCAGTGGCAGTGCGGTGCCCAGAAAGCCCTCTTTAGATGGCCGCCACTGACACACGCATTTCATATGTATCCATTGGAACTGATACATCCAAATCTATACAAGCACCTTTCTTTTCTTTTCTTGAAATCTCATAATAAAAAGTAAGTTTGAAAAAAAAAAATTTAAGGCCTACCCGCGACATGGGACCAGCAGATAGGACACAGAGGTGACAGCTACAGCATTTTCTTTTCTCCATCTTTGGGAATCCAAGGCTCCTCCTGGAAGAGAAACATAATTCATTGAATGGGACTCCATTGCAGCAAGAAGGAAAGGGTCATCAAGCTCCGGGAAACTGCATTAATTCAAAGGCTCATGGGAAGCGTTCTGCTAATCGATGAGGACCGTAGGAAGACAACTCTGCTCAGGAAGCTAGACAAGAGTTTCTAGTGCCTGCGGAACAGGAACGGAACAGCCACAGGAAAGCTCCCACCTCTGCCCTACATACAACTAATTCCAGCACACCCCTGTGACTAAACCAGCCTTCTCCAGCCTCGTACCTTCCAGATTATGGTGGACTACAACTCCCATCATTTCTGACCCTTTGCCATGCAGTCCGTGCCTATTGGCAATTCTAGTCCAATAACATCTGGAGAGAACCAGATATGGAAAATAGGGACCCAGTCTAGTGAGCAGGGCTGATCCTCCCATGAGGTGGGGTGTATCTAGAAAGATACGGCGGATCTAGAAAGGCGGCGGATGCCACGTGCCTTGCTGCCGAGAGGGCCACGGGTCCCTCTGCTGTGCATGCCCTATACGTCTCCACCTCGGGCCTGCCCCGCCCTGTGGCTCCGCGGGGTCCCTCCTCGGGGCGAGGCGTTGGTGGGGAGGTGGCTCTGGAGGTCGCCTGTGCTGCCGTGCCAGAGAGTGCGCCTGGTGGCTCCCTGGAGTGCTGCCCACTCAGAGGCAGTCGCCACTCGCCAGGGCCAGCTCCTCACCAATGTCCCACTCTCACGAGGGACCCCTCACAGCGAGGTCATGAGAGACAGGCGGGGCGACGAGGCTACCAGCCGGTGGGAATGGGAAGAGGCTTGTGCGCTGTAGAAGTAAATTTTGTTTAGGCTTCAGTTTAACAGAAAGGCCTGGAAGGGCAAGTCAGACCTTTCCTTCTACCTTCCAGAAACATGTCCTGACTTGTGAGACCCTTTCCTTGACCTTCAGTTGATTTGCCTAAGCCGCTTTCCTTCTTATGCTAAAAGTACTGTGAGCCATTATCACCTTGGGAAAGACTACTGATTACCATGATGGCTGGAAGATGGGCAATACCTGATCTTGTCTAAATGTCTCCTTTTGAATTGTCTCTGTTTCCTGTACTGACTCAATTGTCACCTGACCTCTACATGATACTATTTAGTATAAATGGAAGTGTCTCCCTTGCATTCTTGTTGGCATTCCTGACTGTGCTCAGATGCCATCCGTGAATTCACTAATAAACTTTCCTCTCTAAGAACCTTTCCAAAACACAAAGCAGTAAATCAATTTTTCCACAACAGCGCTCCTCTTCTCCCTTTCCCATGTGGCCGCAGCGGCGGTGGCTGGTGTTACTCCCTCCTGGCATGGCAGTTCAGGCTCCTGTCGTCCCTCCCCCCCGTGTTGCAGTGACTTGCGCTTTCTTCTCCCACACGTGGCTCGCGCCCCACTTTCCCACCCGGGATGTCTTGCACTGGCCCTGCTATTTAGGATATAGCTGGATGTGCTTACCTTGGCTCTTTTATCCTTATCCTTCTGCTCTTACGGTTTTCTCTGTGTGTGTGTGTGTGTGTGTCGCGCCTATTGCGATGATGAATCCTTCAATAATATTCTAGATTTTTGTTGCTTTAATTGTGCAGTCTCTTTTCTACCCCATGCCTCGAAGACTAAATCCACACTAGCTAAGAGTGGTTGCAAGTGATTCAGAAGGCCTCTAGGCTGTTTGGTGGAGGCAACCAAGGAAAAAAAAGAATGCCACCTAGTAGCAGTGGAAACTAGAAAGGTCATTGGAGGGGAAGGGCAAACAGGAGTGGGTTGCTCTATCTGGCCTGGTCTATCTTCCACATGAGGGTCAGGGCGTAGCTGGTCCCGTGATAAGCTATGACCATTTTTATGTTTTTACACACACACACACACACACACACACACACGGACAAAGGCAAGGTATACTCACTTCAGAAGAAATCAGGGCCGGATTAAGAGCATTATGGGCCTGGTGCTGAGGATTTTGGTGGGCCTTTTTATGGAAATAAATAAAATGAAGACGCAATTTTATATTAAAACAAATTAAATATTTTAATTACCATTAAAGTGCCAAAACTCAAAAACTCCTGCAGCTCATCAGTAAGGGTCTTCCCAATTTCCCCCAAATTTATTTATTAAAAAAGAAAAAGCAGCCACAACAAAAAGCCAGGAAGCTTTGCTTGACCAAGAATAATTGTGTTGTTCTTGTTGCTTTGTTTCGTTTTCGTTTTTTTGTTTATTTATTTATTTATTATTAATATTTATTTATCGCCCATCTGGCCGGCAACCGGCCACCCTAGGCGATGTACACACAATAAAATACATAAGTACAATAAAATACATTAAAACAATATAAAAATTTAAAATCTTAACCCACCCCATATTCCCGCCTGAACAACCAGGTTTTTAATGAGCGACGGAAGCTCATCAGAGAGGGAGCATTTGTTAAACTAGCATTTGAACAATTGAGCTGCGAATCAGAAAGATCTTTTGCTCGAGGCTGGAGAGAGAGGTCCCTTCTAAATCTGAATATTACAGACCCTAGCAAGCCCCCATGTGCTTCAAAGAAATGTAGTAACAGTGATTGAAATGCAAAAACCTACCGAAATGCTAATTTGAGAACAACAGTTCTTGCTAGGTCTTGCCTCAAGCCTGTAATGCAGATGTGCTTAGAACACCTTTCTAATCTTGAAAAAATCATTAATTATGCTGAATGATAACGATCAGAGCTAACTCAAATCGTGCCGCGTGTCCCTCTATTGTGGGCCTATTGTCTGTTATGGGCCTGGAGCGGCCGCTCCAATCGCCCCTATGTTAATCCGGCCCTGGAAGAAATCGATTTAGATTCAGAAGAAATCGATTTAGATTCAGAAGAAACCGATTCAGCAGAAATCGCTCTCTTTCCATCTTTTGGACAATTTAGGAAGAAGCACTGTGGAGGAAGGGGGGGCTGGCTGGCCCGCCACACCTCCACCCTTTCCTACCTTAAAGGAACCAAGACCCTCAGAGATCTCAAGGTACCAGATTGCCAGCCTCAGCTGTCTACAATCCTACTTGAATCTCTGTTGAGGGACTCGCCTTCAATTCTGTAACCTGGATTTAGATACTGAACTCACAGAGTACTACAAAACCCATGTAGGGTAAACCAAGACAAGGTTTATTCTGGTAGCATTTTACAACAAGATTAGGGAAATGAGAGAAGCACACAAAATAAGAGAGAGACACTTTAGTACACAGTAAAACTGCAAAACAAGAAAACCTGATTCCTTAAGATCTCTCAGGCACACACCTGTTACCTGAGGGTGTTCTCTTCAAGGGTTAAATCCAGCACAGCCTCGCTGCCCGAGGGAGATTACCACACCTACCAGAAGGTCCGAGATGGGTAAAACTCCCACAAGGCTTGCCTTTACTAGAGCCCTCAATCCAGCTAATTTTACCAGGAGCTGCCTGGGGTCCTTGGCTTACCGCCATCACCACAGCCGAGTAGAACAAAGACAAACCAAAAACCCCGCTTTGGGAAATATACCTTTTTTCCCCCTCCCCGCCTCTGCTGCCTCTCAGCCAATCATAATGCATTTCACCTGGCCAGGCAGGGGGAAGGGAACTCATGACTTATTGGGTTTGAATTACATCTGCATATGAACGCTTTCAGCCTGGCTCCTCCAGACCTCCGGGCGCCAGGCCCCATCCTATGTTTTATGTACCTTTCGCTTCCTCCCAGCCCCCTCAACTGGCCCTACTTGGTTTACACTGAGGAGGCGCGTGCGTGTGTGTGTGTGTGTGTGTGTGTGTGTGTATGAACCCACACAGGCTCTTTTTCTCCACAAACACAGTTTGGGGTCTGGGGCATCGAGAGAAACAGCAGTTTTGATAGGCACTTGCAGACAAGTAGAGAAAGCTCAGGAAGCAAATGGCCAGGCCTGTCCCCCTCATTGTGACAGACTTGAACGGCTCACAGCTGAATCCAGAGACTGGTCTGCTCTTCCGGCTCCTGCTGAGTGAAGCTCCTTTCTGGGCCATCTCAGTATTTATACATTTCCAGGTACGTCATCCCGCTATTGTCATGGCCAGGATGCCGCAGTTCCTCCACCCTCAGACTAGGCTAGTTTTTGAAAAGGATGACTAGAATGGGAAGTGTTCTGCCAAGTCTCTTGTTTGTGCTCAAGATATTCCTCTTGATAAACGTGAGCAAGGATTTGCAGTCGTGATGATGAGGCTAGCCTGGAGCTGGCCACCACCACTGCAAGTTTGCTGATGTGGAAAAGGTCACCAAGGACTTCACCTTCAGTCTGCCCCAGCAACTTGTTAGTTAAATCACAGTGTGTTGCTGTAGATCGAGCTCACGGTGTCTTGGGACACTGATAAGGTGCACAGACGCTGTTTTCGCCCTGCGCAACAAACTGCTGGACAAGCAGATTAGTTCAGATGTTGGGTAGGCAGAAATGCGTCCACTACTCCAGGACGTTAGCTCTATGGTTCTAAGACAGTGATGGCGAACCTATGGCACGGGTGCCACAGCTGGCACGCAGGGACCTCTCTGTGGGCACTCGAGCCATTGGTCACCAGATCGCGAAAAGACTGTCCCCTTCTGCAAAACACTAATGAGTTTGTTCTTTCTCACAGTGTGGAACAGAATGATTTTATTCTAGAATTCCTGTTACAGAATTATTTTCTACATTGTTATCACATTTAAAAGATTTTGAAGAATGATGCAAAGAGCATGGCTTGGATGTAAAGCCCTAACAGTTGACCTGAGTGCTGCATGTGTTGCTCTCAAACTAACGGAGTATGAGCCAAGGTTTGACAAATTATCAGCGTGCATCGGCTAGACTTGAACCCAGGGCTACTTGAGCTCTTACCACACTGAGGAGACAAGGAGGAACCTTTCTATGCTGCCTGTGATTTCTCTGTTGCCCTGTGCATGGCCCTTTCCCCCAAACAAAGTGGACTTCAATTATTTCTGGTATCCAACTGACCTCTATGTAATTCCAGGTGCCATTTTGAATTGCCCTTTCAATTGAGGCATGGAGTCTCCCCACCACTGGCTATTCGTTGCTATTGTTCACTGTTATCCTCAATACTTGGCATTATCATCGTCTAAGTATTACTGACTTAGCAGGTATTACTAGTATTGTTTTATTCTACTTTTAATGTACTTGAAGGGTTGTCACACAGAGGAGGGCCAGAATCTCTTCTCAATCATCCCAGTTTGCAGGAGACGGAATAATGGGCTCAAGTTACAGGAACCCAGATTCCACCTAAATATCAGGAAAAATTTCCTGACGGTCAGAGCAATAAGACAATGGAACCTACTACCTAGGGAGGTGGTGAGCTCTCCCACTCTGGAGGCATTCAAGGTGCGGCTGGACAGTCATCTGTCGGGGATGCTTTGACCTGGATTCCTGCATTGAGCAGGGGGTTGGACTCGATGGCCCCTTCCAACTCTACTTTTCTATGATTCTACCATGTAGTTCACAGAAATATTTTGGCCTCACACAGCGCAGAGTTAAACTATGTATGGACCACTTCCACAGGATGTGGTGATGGCCACCAATTTGGATGGCTTTAAAGGGGGATTGGACAAATTCATGGAGAAGGCCATTGGTGGCTACTAATCCTGATTGGCTATATACTTCCTCCAGTATCATTGGCAGTATGGCTAAGTACTCCGGTTGCTGGGGAACATGGGTAGGAAGGTGCTCTTGCCCTCATGTTCAGCTTGTGCAATCCCGTAGGTAGCTGGTTGGCTTGGCCAGTGTGTGAACACAGAATGCTGGACTACATGGACCCTTGGTCTGATCTAGCAGGGCTCTTCTCATGTTCTTATGTCCACATAAAATTGCTTGTGGGGTAGGTTACTGCACTTCACATTTTATAGATGGGCAAACAGTTGATGATTGAACCAGAGCCTCCCAACTGGGATGATGGTTGAATAGAGATTTGGAACAGTGGTGTTGAAGGGAACGAAATAGTTAAAAGAAAAACTTACAAGAGATTCTTCAATGGCTGGTAATGACTGACAATGGCCGTCAATGGCTGTTGATGACTCACAAATGTTGAGATGCTTTGTTGCCTCACCCTGCCTACGTGACCAAGATAAGATAATACCTAGCAGCCGCTTGACTGTAAGATCATCTTCTTGTCTCCTTGTAAGGAAATCCCCCCTCCCCTAAAGAAAACCCCCTTTTGTCTTGACCGTTGCTGACCAATGTAAGAACTGTTGCCAAATTACCAGACTTAGGTATGCTATAAAAGTGGTTGTAAAGCCCCGCCCGGGGTTCTGCTTTGCGACACAGTCCACAGGACCAATTGTGCACAATAAACCTTTTTCCAATAACCCGAGTTGGTCCTCGTTGTCCTTATCCGAGTTAAGAGGTGACCACTTCATCTGGCGACCGTGGCAGGACAGACGAGGAAGCTTTGCAGCTTGCTTGGGTCACAGCCCACCGCTGCCCCCTAAGGAGAGGCCTTGCGGAGTTCCCAGCGCGCATCACAGCACTTGGCTGTGAGGGAATCCGAACAGGGGACCTGATGGAGCAGCGGTCGGACGGTGACTCCAAGAACCAACAAAACTCGGTGCGGAACTAGGACGAAGGGGGCCGGACCGGCGGAAAAGGCGAGTATACTGTAAGGTTCCTACAGGAGAGAATAGGAACAAGGGGAGGAGGATTGGCCATCCTCCGGGGAGTGGACCTACGAGGCAGCTGAAAAAGGCTGAACTGGTCTGCCCCCTTTTGGTAAAGGAATACAAGAGATCTCGGGAGGGAATATGTTGGTATGTGTAGTGAAGTGTGAATGCCACTGCAGTTCCCGTAGGTGACCATGGAACGTCCGGGGCCGCGGGTCAGCGGAGCGTGTGTGTGAAATCCCTTAACGTCTAACAGGAGAGACCCCTTACTCTCCTGTCCGTACCCCACCCTTCTGTTTCTGTTCTTGTTGTCGGTCTTAGAATTAGGAGAATGGGGGGGGGGAGCAGCGTCCCAAGGACACAGCTTGAATGCATGGAAAGAGATTTCAAGGCAGGGTTTGGGAGAGATTACGGGCGAAAACCTGAAGGCCAAACTCTCCGGACCCTGTGCGAGGTAGAGTGGCCATCCATGGGAGTAGGGTGGCCAGCACAAGGCTCCTTCGACCTCAATATCATCGAGCGAGTACACCAAAAGGTGACTCAGACTCCAGGAAGACACCCAGACCAATTTCCATACATAGACCAGTGGCAACAAATTGTAGAAGAAACCCCCCCCCCCATGGTTAAAAAGGAGTGCAAGATGGAGGCGGCACGCATAATGGACCCTGGCCCAGAAAAGAGGAACGCGCCAGACCAAAAGAAAGGCAGAAGAAGAAGAAGAAGAAAAACGGGGGGGGGGGGGACAAATAAGTGAGTGCAGCTGTCCCTTTAAAGTAAAACCTCTGCCTGCTCGCCCAGTTGGCTAGGAAAGAAAAACACAGACTAGCTAATCGCATTCCTAATAGATTAGAAGTCAAACACAAGATCTAAGAATGGCAAGAAGTACTCAAAGAACCCTGTGTTGTGTTAAAGAAATACAACAACAACAAAAACGTTTGTGAGCTTTTTGTGCAAAGAGTTCCTGAGCATACGCAAAGTTTTGGTGCCTTTTGGAGCCTCCACCGGTCCTGTGTTTAGTGAAGAGAGAGAGAGTGTGCTCCTAACCAAAGCACATACTTCCTCAGATCTGAACTAGAGGCGAGAAGTCCCAAAATGAAAAGAAATATATATTCTTTTTGATGGATCCTAAATTGAGAATTTCTACATAGAAAGGTTAAAGGCCTGGGAACTGTTATTAAAAGGAGGCGCATTGAAGCACTCCTAAAGAAAGACAAGGCGGACATTATTTTTCTGTAAGAAACGCATCAGTCAAAGAAAGGGGTGAACGAATTAAAGCTGAGGTGGTCCAGTTTGTATGAAACGGCATTT
Organism: Shinisaurus crocodilurus; assembly: GCA_021292165.1. Lineage (NCBI taxonomy): Eukaryota > Metazoa > Chordata > Lepidosauria > Squamata > Shinisauridae > Shinisaurus > Shinisaurus crocodilurus. The sequence goes on from CM037876.1 coordinate 10,317,820, forward strand.
GGATCTTCTAACTCAAGAGGAGTGGCAATTATTATTTCTAAAAACTGTGGTTTTGGAGTTTTAAAGGTTAAGAAGGATGCCAGAGGGAGATATATTTTAATTAATGGTACCATGGGGAGGAGAAGAATTTGTATTAATTAATGTTTATGCACCAAACCAGAATCAAGGGGAATTTTATCAAATGGTGTTTAAGGAAATGGGTGTTATACAGAATAAGAGGGTTATTATGGCGGGTGACTTTAATATGGTGATGGATAAAAGGATAGATAAATCAAACCCCACGGATGGGGAGATGAAAAATAACATCACGTTTTTGAATAAGGTGATCACAAAGGAAGGGTTGGTGGATGTTTGGAGAGAAGTTAAAGGGCAAGATAGAAGATATACGTATTATTCATCAGCCTTTAAGAATTTTTCTAGGATAGATTATATATTTGTGTCTAGGAGCTTGGTCTCTAGGGTCGTGAGTACTGAGATAGGTATTATAAAAGTTACGGATCATGCGTTGGTCAATATGGATTTAAAGATAGGGAAGGATTATAGAGAGGCTAGAAGATGGAGGTTGAATTGTAATATTTTTAAAGTAAAACATATAACTGAAAAGATAGAGAAAGAGATGAGGGAAATCTGGGAATTTAATCAAACTGAGGATTGTAGTCAAGCTATAATATGGGATACTATGAAAAGTGTTATGAGAGGTATAGGAATAAGAGAGGGAGTTAATTTAAGAAAACAACAGGAGGCTTTTAATAAACAGATAGAAGAAGAGATTAGGGAGTTAGAAGAATCTTTTGTAAAGAATAGGGATAAGAAGGTATTTGCTGAATTGCAAGCTAAGAGGAAAGAATTTGAGAATAAAGATATAGATTAAGTGCAAAGGAATTTGATATATATGAAAAGAGACTTTTTTGAGAATAGTAATAAAAATTCTAAAATGTTAGCTAGATCTGCGCAAAAAAAGGGGGGGAATTTAGTGGGGGTGATTAAAGATAAGAAGGGTAAGGAATACAATTTAATGAAGGATAAATTAAAAATATTTCACGAATTTTATTCCGAATTGTATAAGGCTGGTTTATGCTCTGAAGTAAGGATTAAAGAATATATTGAAATTTTTTTGAAAATAAAAATATTAGAAGAGGATAGAGACTATATGGAACAACCTTTTACGGAGTTAGAAATAGAGTTTGCTATAAATAAATTAAAAAATGGTAAAACTCCCGGAATAGATGGTTTAGGGGCTGAATATTATAAGGTTTGTAAGAAAATGATAATTCCCAAGTTAAAAAACTTGTTTAATGATATTTTACAGGGGGGAGAGATTCCTCCTTCTTGGAAACAATCGTTGACCATTTTAATCCTGAAACCAAATAAGGATCCGGCAGACCCTGGATCTTATAGACCAATTTCATTAATTAATCAAGATGCAAAATTAATGTCTGCAATATTAGCTAGAAGAATGAATAGTTTTGTTAGTAAGTATATTGGCGTAGATCAATGTGGTTTTGTACAAGGTAGACAAATGGCAGATTTGACTAGAAGAGTGTTAAATATAATACATTTAATTAAGAAAAATAATTTGAAGGCAGGGGTTTTAGCATTAGATATTTTCAAGGCCTTTGATTGCGTGGAATGGCCAGCATTAAAGAGGATAATCAAAACTATGGGGTTTGGTGAAAAGTTTCGAGGAGTTATTGATCAATTATATGCTCAAAATATGACGTCAGTTGTAGTAAATGATGGTATAACGGATCAAATTTTTCTAGGCTGAGAAGAAGGTGGGGTTGGCCTTCCTAATATCAAGTGGTATTATATAGCTAATCAGTTGAGGTTTATAATGGACATTTTAGTTAAGAAGAATATTTTGTGGTTAGAAATAGAAATGGAGGAAATAGAAATTGGGATGGAAAAATTTTTATTTAAAAAAAACCCTAATAGTAGGGTAGAAAGAATAGAAAATCCCTTCTTGAAAAATATGGTAGGGATTTGGAATAGTAATAGACAGATTTTTATACCAAAGATATCCCCGTTAATTCCAGTGGTAGCAATGGAGGACTTTCCAGAAAATGCACAGCATTGGGAAGCTATATTTAGGGGAAATAGGGTTATCAAATTAATGGATTGGATGGGAAAAATTGAGACTAGACAACAAATATCTGAAATGATTGGGCCAGGTAGAAGTTCGTGGTTAAATTTAATGCAATTAGATCAGTGGACCAAGAAATGGAAGAAGAGAAATGAGCATGAGAGGGAGCTTACTGGATTTGAAAAGAAAATGTTGTCTAGAGAACTTATAGAAGGGAATGTTTCTTCCAGAGGGTTAACTAAGGAGATATATAAAATGTTTCAGAGGATTGAAGCGAAAAAAGATAACCTTAAGATGACATGGGAAATGGAATTTGAGGAGGAGATATCGAATGTGGGGTGGAGAAATATTTGGGGCAGACGTATATTAAGAAATATGTCAGTAAGGATAAAAGAGAATTTTTTTAAAACTGTTTGGAGATGGTATCTGACTCCAGTAAGATTAAACAAAATAGATAGTAATTGTGCTCCATTGTGTTGGAGAAGATGTCAGGAACTTGGTACTTATGGTCATATGTGGTGGAGTTGCAAAAGCGTATTGGATTTTTGGAATAAAATTTTTGTAGAAATTTCAGAAATTATGGGCATTAATTTGGAGGTCTGTCCAAAATTAGCATTGTTATCAATAACGGAGAAACTTTTGTGTTCCCAAGAGAAAAAGGAATTAATTGTAAGTTTATTAGCGGCAGGGAGATTATTGATAGCAAGGAATTGGAAAGTTCAACATCAGTACTTAATAATAGATTGGTATAAAGAGGTTTGGGATATTGCTTTAAATGATAAACTAACATGTAGTATTAAATGTAAAAGGGGACAATTAAAGGAAAATAATTTTAAGGATATATGGGGACCATTTTTAGAATATGTTTTAGTAAAGGGAAAAGGGAGTAAGCCATGTCATGATACGATGTATTTTTGGAATATAGATTAATGATGGATTATGTGGATAGAATTGGTTTTGGCCCCGAGGTGACGGGTGCACTTGGAGTTATGATTTGTAGGTTTATGTTCTTTTGTATGTGTGCTCATTTAAAATTAATTTAAAAATAAAATAATTAAAAAAAAAAAAAGCAACCAGAGAGGTGAAAAGATTAAGGTAGCAGCCACGAATTGCAAAGATTTTAAGGTGGAAAAGAAGGTTGAGAAAGAGGTTTCTCTGTTGCACCTCGAAAACAAACAAAAACTCTCAAGTGACTGCAGGACCAGGTTTCCTAGTATGCAAGAATTGGCCAATCACGCTCCCAGAGAATCAGCAGCTAACCACTAGAGCGAAAAACGATACTACAGTGTTTTTTTTAAGAACTGTCATTGAGAGAGTTTGAGTATTGAGAATGCAGGTTTTCTGAGCATAAGCAAAGTGTTAGTGTCGTTTGGGAATTGAACTGTATTAGCTTTAAAAGGTCAGAAAGAGTCTGCCCCTGATCAAGGCAGGTTTTTTCTCTGAGACTACAGCTGATGCAAGATAAGCTCAAAAAGAAATGGTTAACTATTTTTCACAGCAGAGTCAAGAGCTTCACCAATGAGTGGAGCCAAGAAGTTTTTGAAAAAGGGAAAAGAGATGATTATTTAAAGGCATGTAGACTGTCCCCTCTGCCCCGAGGAGGGGGGAAAGAGGAAGGCCGTAGAGAAAGAGATGGCAGGTAGAAAGTTTAGGAAAATGTGGAAAAGAAAGAAAATAAGGGGGGGAAAGGACTAGGCAAAGGGAAAAGTTAGACAAGGGCAGATGCAACAGAAACAGAATTGCAAGCAAGAAGGGCATAGAAAAGGAAATAAAACCCTCTCTGCCCAAGGTATGCATGCAAAAGAAAGTTGTAAAAAATGTGATAAGAAGTAAGAATTTTGAAAGGAAAAAAAAAAAGCTATTTAAACGAAAATTGTATAAAGCAGTGCCAAAACTAATAAATGATGTATAGTCCTGTTCTTAACAATGCAGATTAGAAATCAAAAGTTTTCTTGTCTTCTTGAGAAAAAAAAGAGAAATGGTTCTGTTAAGTCATGATTAATTACGGTATGTAAACTAAGGGCTACAATAGAATGTAGTCCCAATGAAATCTGGGTCTCAATGCCATTTGGCAGTCTCCTGGCATTTGCTGAGTCTCTTGGGAATGAAGAAAACAGGGCTTTCCCCCAGTATTGGCTTTGGTACCAGCAGAATACTAGGCGGAAAACTAAAAAGAAGTGAGACTCTTAAAAGTCTGCTTCTCTGGTTCAAATAGAAGAAAAAAGAGATATGCTGCAATATCTCCTCTCTCGAGAAGCAATAAATGCTATAAGGCTCATTAGGTAACTTTGAGTCAGTCACAGACTCTCAGCTGTACCTACCTCAAAGGGTTGTTGTAAAGAGAAAAATCCAGAAAAAATTGTAAAATGCTGTGTCACTTAAAAACTTTCCACCTCGCTGCTGCTCCCAACAGAAGGGAAGGGTAGGCAAGGGGGGGGGCATGATTATTTACTAGCAATAAAAGTGCAGCTATCAAAGATAAATCTAAACTACTAACTCAGTTTTTGTACGTTTTAGTGCCCAGTTTTGATGAAATGGGCTTTCATGAAATTTTACCCTCTTTATTGTCTTTTTTAAGCTGTATGCTTAGTTAGTTTTTGCCAAAGGCAAACCAACAGGGCAGCTTTGGTAAATTTGAACAGTTTAGTTGCAAAATGTATGCTTGTCTAGTGGCTTTTATAGCAAGCTAACAGAGCACTTTTATGAAATAAGCATTTAAGTGAAGCATAACACAATAGCACCAAAATACCAAAAGAATTGCAATCCTTCTGTTGTTGTTAAGTTACGGTAGTTTTCAAAAAGTTGTACAAATGACTTGTTGTGTTTATGTGATTTTCAAAAAGCTTGGTTTGCCTTGCGAAAGATAAAAGTCTGTGGCTTATGCTGGCTCTCAGCTTATCTGAGTGTAGAAAGCTGAGCAGGGTCGGGTCTGGGTGTTGCTTGGATGGGAGGCCCCTCCTCTGGTTTCCTGCATTGAGTGGGGGGGGGGTTTAGGCTTGATGACCTTGTGAGTACCTTCCAACTCTAAAATCCTATAAAAGATTTTTGTTAACCCCTCCCGATTTCCTGGCAAAAGATAGGCAAAAACAAGTCAGTTTCTCCTGCATTCTTTATAGCAATGTCACAAATTAGCAAGTTGCTTTCCTGCTAAATACTCTGTACAGCGTCATTCAGAAAAGCAGATTTAGTTATTGGTTTAATTGGTAAAAAAAAAAAAAAAGTGGTTTGAATTTAATTTTGCATCTGCAGGGACTCAGTTCAACATCAAAACAATAGCTTACAGGTTTGCATTACACACATCATCAGGATAGCCTAACCTGGAAAACACGGATAGTAACGCCTGGGCTACTCTTCTGGCTTCTATATCTCATAGTGGTACTGCCTCTGGATATTTTTTTGTTGCATAGTCCACAATAATCAAGATACATTTATTCCCTCTTCTGGTCACTCTAGAGATTGGTCCTATGATGTCCACACCGATTTTCGAAAAAGGTTCAGTTACTATGGGTATGGGTTGTAAAAATCCTTTGTTTTATCCCGGGCTTTTCCTACTAGTTGGCAACTAAGCCTCACAGAACTGACAGAATACTTTAATGTCTTTACCCATCCCTGGCCAATAGAACCTTTCCTGGACTCTATCTCTTGTCTTATTTATCCCCAAATGTCCAGCCATGGGGTTATCATGGGCCAATTGAAGGATTTGCAATCTGTATCTTTTTGGGATCACCAACTGCTTTTTGGTCTCCCACAGAGCAGCAGATTTTCATCGCTTGGACACCCGGTACAACTTCTGATTCTTAATAGCCATTATGCAGGGATTTTCTACTGTCAATTCACTGGGAGTTTTTCCTAGCTTGTTCCCAGAGATCAGCTAAGGATACATCTTGCTTCTGCTCATTTTGAAACTCTGTTTCATGCAGCTGTATCTCTTGCTGTGGTTCGACTGCATCTTGGTCTCTCTCTTCAGCTATGCTGGTCTGCAGCTCCGCTACTTCTGTCTGGCTTTCTGAGGCCTGAGGCCTACTCCTTATTATTTTTACTGAAGCAGCCCGCCTGGCCAAATCATTCCCAAGCAATATGGGCACTCCGATTTCTTGCCAGACTCCCACAACAATGTCTCCTTGAAAGTCTCTGTATTGGAGGGGAATCCTTGCTAGCTTCACTTCAAACTCAAGACCACTAATGCCTTTGATCTTATAAAATCTGCCAGGTAAGTACTGTTCTTTGTTCACAAACTCTGGCTGGATTAAGGTCACCTCAGCTCCTGTATCTCTAAGTCCCATTAACTTTTTGTCATTTGCTAACACCTCTTCCCTATAGTCTTGGTTTAATGTTTCTTTAACCTTCCAGACCTGTAATACTCTTGATGGTTTTTCAGTTAGAATTGGTTCTTCATTGGGAGAGTGTAGTTTAGACTCAGTTTGCACTGGTTCTGGCTTGTTCACCAGCTTTACAGTTTTGGCGGGAACATTTCTGACAGGATTTTGGTAACTGGGTTTTACGAGTTTGGGGCATTGAGATTTTACATGCCCCTCTTGGTTGCAGTAAAAACATATAATCCCTCCCATTCTGTTGGGCCTAGGATTATTTCTCCTCAGAGGAATAGCTTGATGGTGTTCTGGTTTCTCTGGAGAGCCCCACTGTGAGGGTTTGAGGCCTACACAGGATTTGGTTTATTGAGGCCTACACAGGCTTCAGTTTGTTGAAGCCTGAAGGCCCAAACACTCCACGATGGGAGGGGGAGTTTGAGAGTTTTAAGTTACCCAATAGAAGTTTAGAATCAGTTCTCCAGTGCAAGGTCACATGATTGTAACCTTCCATTCCTGGGAAGGCTATATATGTGTGTGTGGTGTGGTCAGCTAGCAGACTGCAGGCTAGGAGCAGTGGGAGCCTGACTGGGGAAGCAGCAGCAGCAGCAGAGCTGGCAGCAGAGAATCAGCAGAGAGAGAGAAAGAGAAACTGATTGCATAGGAATTAGGTAGACTGAAGTTAAACTAGAGATCATTGGACTGTTTGTTTGTTTGTTTTATTTTATCATACCTGCTTTTGATTTAAAACCACTCTATTAAGTAATTTCCCTACTACTATAAGTAAAGTTTGTTGTGTACCCTGGAGTTTGGAGTGACTTATTCACACGCCTACAGCCTACACCCACATTACTGGGGGAAGCAGGCAAAGGACTGGGTCTTTGGGGAGAGGCAGATATCTCCCAAGGGCAGATCAAGGGGTCCCAACAGCAGTGGAACCTTGACACCCACACTTTGCTTTTCTTGAAGGAGGGTGGAAATAAGGTTCCCCCCATATCTCCTATCTCATCAAACAGTACAGCGTCTTCCCCCACAGTTTTTAATTTCTTGTCCCTCAGAAACCAGCCCAGTTGTGAAGGTGCATGCTTTAAAAACTGTTCCAAACCAATCAACTGTTGTAATTGTTCAAAACTTGTCACCTTGCTTCCCTCAATCCATCTCCTTAGAGCTCGGTCCAACCAACAACCTAACTTTGCGAATGTTTCATTAGGTTTTCTTTTTAGTTCTCTGAACGTTTTTCTGCTTTGTTCAGCAGTCAGCCCAAATCGTACCCTCACTCAGTCTGTCCTTAAATAAAAAGTAATCTGAGGTTTCTTCCTCACGCATCTCAGAATAAACCTCACTGAGGGCTCCACAGATTTGTGGGCGTAAATACATCATCTTTTCCTCATCAGGAATATTTAGATCTTTACATGTTCTTTCAAAGCTAAATAGGAATGCTTCTACATCATCATCCTTTTGGTAACGAGGGAATCTCTTCTGATCTCCTGAGGTACTTTCTCTTGGTCTTGATGGTTCTGGATATTGTGACCTTAATTGAATCATGTCTCTCTCATGTTCCATCTTAGCTAATTGTTGTTCTTTCTCTGTTTGAATTCTCTCTCGATCCCTTCTCTCATCAGATTGAATTCTGGCCATCTCATTTTCTGCCTGAATCTTAGCTAGCTCTTGTTCTGCCTGAATCTTAGCTTTTTCTGCTTCATTTCTAGCCATCTCAAGCTTTATTTTCATTATCTCTAACTCTTGGTTAGTTTCCTCAGAAACTCCCTCAAGGGATGTTCCCTGAGCATCTCCCCGTGCTTCTGCTGACCTTCTAGGATTAGGCATTTTCTGACAGGAAATTTGTTTTTATTTCTTTTTAAACTTTACAAATACTTGTTTGTATTTGGTTATTAACTTTGTGGGTAAACTATTTTGTGGGTTATTTCGAATCACGGCGCTGCCACCACTGTAGCGGACGGGACCCCTCGCTCCAAAGCCCACACCCTCGACGTGTACTTCGCTCTCTCCAAGTGCCCCCTTGTATGGGTCACTTCAGACTTGAAGCTGTCTTTTTAAGTTGCGTTTGCCGATTATATGTCTTAGGTCTTATATGTAGCTGTTCACCCACGTTTGTTTGTCTTAAGAGCAGTTTGTTTTATTTAATTACTTGAAGCAGGGTGCCCCTCCGTTAATTCACTTCTTACTTTCCTGTCACCAGTCAGACTCTGGAGAATTAGAACTTTGAATAAAAAGGTTGATTTATTGTTCTAACAAAGTCTCTAAACTGATACTCAACTCAGGAACAGATAACTTGGAATTTTCAACAGTTACATTCAAACTTGTCCTTTGCTTAGATTCAGGTTAAAGGCAGGCAGATGTTATACAGTGCTCTTTGTATCAATTTGGCTTGGTTACTTGAAATTTACTGTATTAGGCTAGGGAATTTAACTGTCCCTCACACTAGTCCAGAGTTTCTCCTTCTTCCTCAGACAGAAGGTCCTTCACTCCCTAAGTGGAGACTCCTGTGAATTGTTCTATACTAACACCTTCACGTTTGCTTTCTCACAACTTAGTTACTAGATCTCCTGTCTGAACTCTTCAGTACCACCTTTCCCTACCTACGCTATTAACCTTCCACTCCCTCTCTCACTCCAACCCACTCTCTTCCCCAACTGACAACCAACTCCCTTTAACTGCCAACTCCCTGGGGTTCTACTTCTATGCTCTCGGCCTCAGCCAATCAGAGCCTCTGGAATGTTCAGGTTGGTCCCCACCCTGGGCTTCTGCCTGTCACTCCGCCACTGTCACTCATTGAACGCATGCTTGTACGGATGGCGTGTGTGGGTGTGTGGGTGTGTGGAGGGGAGAGAGGGGTGGCGGAGAGTGAAGTGAATGGGATGCATGCTTGTGTGGGTGAATAGACGGGATGTGCCGTGTCCGTTCGCGTGAGACAGAATATATGGACGAGTGCTCACGTAGGTGGATAGATGGGATGTGTAGCGTGTTGGATGTGATGCAGGGGGAGAGAAAATGGCTGGTGTGCCCCAGTTCCTCCTTTCTGTGGTGTGGGTTGCTGGCTGCTGGGCATTCAAGGACTCTTCCGCCTCTGTTGACCCCTCGGCTCCTCTGCTGATCTGCCCCCCGCCCCACCAACCGGATTGGCCACCGGCTTCCACTGAGTCTTTGTCCCTAGCAAGAGTTGCAGGCAGCCCGGGAGTGGCACGGGGGTCCTCTAAACGGCATCGTGTACCTACAGACTATTCCTGTCCTGGTGTAAAGGGGGGGCAGGCTGGAATGCTTCCTGATGCTCTAGGGCAGCCTTCCCCAACCTGGGGCCGCCCAGGCCTCTTGGACCACAGCTCTCGCGGTGCCCAGCCAGCACAGCCATTGGCCACGTTGCCTGAGGATGGTGACCGTGATAGTCCAACACACCTGAGAGCCACCTGGTTGGGGCAGGCTGCTGGGCGGCGCTACATTCTGAGAAGCGGGGGCTTTTCTGCACGAGGCATTTATCGTGCGCTTGTCATTCCCTGCTCACGGTGGCTTATGGTTAGATCAGATGACATTGTGACTCTCCAGTTACGCTTCTGTGCCTAAGAGAACTTTCTGTGAGTTTTAGAGCAGGGAAACTGCTTTCCCCCCCACGTGCGTATTTGCCCTTTATCGCTATATGACAGTGCCACCTAGAGGTTGTATAGCAGAAAAGCAGGAGAGGATACGCTCCTCGTCATGTAGCACTCAGAACTCAATTCTGCAATGAAGTAGATACAGCGGTTTAACAACAGAGCAGCAGCCACATGCCAAATCTCACATGGCTTACGCTGCCTCAGCTTGTCTGAGTGTGGAAAGCTAAGCAGGGTCAGGCCTGGTTATTACTTGGATGAGAATCGTAGAATCATAGAAAAGTAAAGTTGGAAGGGGCCTACAAGGCCATCGAGTCCAACCCCCTGCTCAATGCAGGAATCCAGGTCTGTGCCTAAGAGAACGCATCCCTGACAAGTGGCTCTCCAGCTGCACCTTGAATGCCTCCAGATTGGGAGAGCCCACCACCTCCCTAGGTAGTTGGTTCCATTGTCTTATTGCTCTGACAGTCAGGAAATTTTTCCTGATGTTTAGGTGGAATCTAGATTCCTGTAACTTGAGCCCATTATTCCGTGTCCTGCAAACTGGGATGATTGAGAAGAGATCCTGGCCCTCCTCTGTGTGACAACCCTTCAAGTACTGGAAGAGTGCGATCCTATCTCCCCTCAGCCTCAGTCTCCTCTTCTGAAGGCTAAACATGCCCAGTTCTTTCAGTCTCTCCTCATAGGGCCTTGTTTCCAGTCCCTTTATCATCCTTGTTGCCCTCCTCTGAACCCTCTCCAGTTTGTCTACGTCCTTCTTAAAGTGTGGTGCCCAGAACTGGACGGAGTACTCAAGATGAGGCCTAACCAGTGCCGAGTAAAGGGGAATTATCACTTCACGCGATTTAGAAGCAATACTAGACCCCTCTAGTTTTCCTGCATTGAGCAGGGGGTTGGACTCGATGGCCTTGTAGGCCCCTTCCAACTCTATCTATGAAATCTATGTAGAAAAGCTCTATGACTTGTGCTATATGAATACTTGAAAGCAGGGCTTTTTTTCTGGTGGAACTCACTGGAACTGAGTTCCAGTACCTTTTCTTCTATTAATTGCATTACAATTTAATCGCCATCTACTCCCAAGGAAATGTAATCCAAGAGTTCCGGTACCTTTTTCTCCAGAAAAAAAGCACTGCTTGAAAGATCAGGTGGTGTAACTGAACTCATGACATTACGTATGGGACCAGTAAAGCAGAGGCGGCCACAGGAATGTTAAAATAATAATTAAGGAAGGACAGGGAGACAGGTCTAGTGAGTCCCTGCCGGCAGTCAAGAACTCACAAAAGTGCCATGCAAATTCAGCTTGATTCTTGTCCAGAAGTTGGACTATGTGATAAAACCAAGACTGGTGAGAAGGTTGGCAGATGATTAGCGTCCTGTTTAAGGTAAAACACAAACACACACAGTGACTGCAGAACAGAACAAGACTTTATTTGGAATAAGCAGAGATCAACCAACAGTTCCATGGTCTTTAAAGATGGCATTTTTATCCCTTAAAACCGTCCCTCAGATTTCATTGAGGATTACGAGGAAACTGACTTCTCTGCAGGCATAAGAAATACCTGAAATTTGAAAAACATGTGCAGAGTCATTTGATCCTATCACCTGCCTGTATTTATTTATTTAGTTGCTTGCTTAAGGTGTTTCGATCCTGCCTTTCCATATCACATTTTCAAGGTATGTAACAACAAAAGTAAAAAAAACATAAGTAAAAACAGTTCAGTTAAAACCATTCATTTACTAACAAACCCCACTAAGAAAGTGGCAACAGTAAAAGCAGCAGCAGTACTAAATTTTTTTTAGCTAAAACAGCAAAGCAACTTTAGTGAGCATTTAAAAGCCTAGCCTGTAGAAAGGTCTTGGCACTCATCAAACTAGAGGCCGGGCAAGCAGTCCTAGGGGGACAAGTTCGGCTGTGCTGCCACAGAGAATGCCTTTTCCTTGTTCACGACCTCTGTCTCGCCTGATAGCAGGGTACCAGGAGATGGGTCCATCACAAGAGCAGAACTCCCATTCCACACAGAATCAAGTGACTTTAAGATGATGAGCGGGAGGGGAGTATCCACATAGCCATAATAACAATGATAATGGTTGTAATTAAAATAAGACGTGATATTCTCAAAGCCAGTAAAGCCTGCTTAAACAGTTGATTGGCTGGCTTGGCTCATCTAGCCAAGGAACCCGCCAGCCAGCATTGTGCCCCTGTGCGCTCCCCCAGTGCCCATCATGACCCCTCCCTTGCGGTTGCAGAGGTGAAGGGTCTTCTCTCATTGAGCCCATGTTTTGTGGAATTTGCCCTGTTGACGAGGGTTCCTCTGCACGGCCTGGCAGACTCCAAAAGCCTTTCCACTCCAGGGAACGGCTCTGGAACGGGAGTTTGCACATGCTCAGTTTTAAAAAAGCTGCTACGCTCAGGGATGGGGACTCGGACTCCAGGACTCGACTCATGAGTCGAACTGAGTCCCCCCTCTGACTCGAGTCAGACTCGAGTCCCAATATTTTTAATGGGACTCGAGACTCGACTCGAGACCAAGGACTCGTGTTCCAAAATCGTGTTCCTCAAATGCAACATGGATAGGTTTTAGGAAGTACAGCAAGTTTATTTTTTAAAATCATTTTCCTAAAATGCAACCTTTCAGACATTTTGGGTTTGGCTGCCTCTGCCTGCCTGTTTGGGGTCCCCTGCCTCCTCTGCCTGCCTGGTCTCTTCTTAACCAGTTCCACAGTTTGAATTGTCCAAGACAAAGGCCTCTGCCTGCCTGCTTTGGGGTTCCCTGCCTCCTCTGCCTGCCTGGTTATTTTGGGTTTGTCTGCCTGGTCTGTTCTTGCCAACATCAGTTGCAGAGTTTTGAAAGAAAAAGGCACACTTGTGCCTAGAATTTATTTAAGCCACACATCTGAAATACCCTTATTTTGTTGGGGCAAACCCCAATTGATTTTAATAGGGACTCGTGGAGTCAGCTTTGGGAGTGACTCGTGAGTCACCATTTTGGACCAAGGACTCGGACTCGAGACTCGGGTCCAAAGACTCGTGACTCGACTCGAAACCAAGGACTCTTCAACATCCCTGGCTACGCTAGACCAAGAGTTCCGGGTTCCAGCCTGGTAGCACAGCAGCCAACCTCCGCAATTAGAGAAGCCAGTGGCAGCGTGGCGAAGAATCTTTCCTTTTCTTTTTTAAAGGTACAGTTGGGGGCTGGCGGCCAGTGCATTGCCAGTGGCAGTGCGGTGCCCAGAAAGCCCTCTTTAGCTGGCCGCCACTTACACACACATTTCATATGTATCCATTGGAATTGATACATCCAAATCTATACAAGCACCTTTCTTTTCTTTTCTTTTCTTGAAATCTCATAATAAAAAGTAAGTTTGAAAAAAAATTTTTTTTTTAATGCCTACCCATGACATGGGACCAGCAGACAGGACACAGAGGTGAGAGCTACACCATTTTCTTTTCTCCATCTTTGGGAATCCGAAACTTCTTCTGGAAGAGAAACATAATTCATTGAATGGGACCCCATTGCAGCAAGAAGGAAAGGGTCATTCAATCACTAGGAAACTGGATTAATTCAAAGGCTCATGGGAAGCGTTCTGCTAATTGATGAGGGCCGTCGGAAGACAACTCTGCTCAGGAAGCTAGACAAGAGTTGCTAGTGCCTGCGGAACAGGAACGGAACAGCCACAGGAAAGCTGCCACCTCTGCCCTACATACAACTAATTCCAGCACACCCCTGTGACTAAACCAGCCTTCTCCAGCCTCGTACCTTCCAGATTATGGTGGACTACAACTCCCATCATTTCTGACCCTTTGCCATGCAGTCCGTGCCTATTGGCAATTCTAGTCCAATAACATCTGGAGAGAACCAGATATGGAAAATAGGGACCCAGTCGAGTGAGCAGGGCTGATCCTCCCATGAGGTGGGGTGTATCTAGAAAGATACGGCGGATCCAGAAAGGCGGCGGATGCCACGTGCCTTGCTGCCGAGAGGGCCACGGGTCCCTCTGCTGTGCATGCCCTATACGTCTCCACCTCGGGCCTGCCCCGCCCTGTGGCTCCGCGGGGTCCCTCCTCGGGGCGAGGCGTTGGTGGGGAGGTGGCTCTGGAGGTCGCCTGTGCTGCCGTGCCAGAGAGTGCGCCTGGTGGCTCCCTGGAGTGCTGCCCACTCAGAGGCAGTCGCCACTCGCCAGGGCCAGCTCCTCACCAATGTCCCACTCTCACGAGGGACCCCTCACAGCGAGGTCATGAGAGACAGGCGGGGCGACGAGGCTACCAGCCAGTGGGAATGGGAAGAGGCGCGCGCTCCTCTTCTCCCTTTCCCATGTGGCCGCAGTGGCGGTGGCTGGTGTCACTCCCTCCTGGCATGGCAGTTCAGGCTCCTGTCGTCCCCCCCCCCCGTGTTGCAGTGGCTTGCGCTTTCCTCTCCCACACGTGGCTCGCGCCCCGCTTTCCCACCCGGGATGTCTTGCACTGGCCCTGCTATTTAGGAAATAGCTGGATGCGCTTACCTTTTCACTACTATTATACTTTTTCAATAATATTCTAGATTTGTGTTGCTTTAATTGTGCGGCCTCTTTTCTACCCCGTGCTTAGAAGACTAAATCCACACTAGCTAAGAGTGGTTGCAAGACTTCAAGAAGATTTCAAGAAGGCCTCTAGGCTGTTTGGTGAGGCAACCAAGGGGAAAAAAGAATGCCACCTGGTAGCAGTGGAAAGGTCATTGGAGGGGAAGGGCAAACAGGAGTGGGTCGCTCTACCTGGCCTGGTCTCCCTTCCACATGGGGGTCAGGGCGTAGCTGGTCCCATGATAAGCTATGACCATTTTTATGTTTTTACACGCACACACTGACGGACAAAGGCAAGGTATACTCACTTCAGAAGACATCAATTCAGAAGAAATTACTCTCTTTTTTTCAAGCGGGAGTGGTTCCTGTGGGTTAAACAGAAGTGGGTCACTCTATTTGGCCTGGTCTCCCTTCCACATGGGGGTCAGGGCGTAGCTGGTCCCGTGATAAGCTATGACCATTTTTATGTTTTTACACACAGAGAGACGGACAAAGGCAAGGTATACTCACTTCAGAGGAAATCGATTCAGAAGAAATCACTCTCTTTCCTTCAAACAGGAGTGGGTGCTGTGGGTCAAACAGAAGTGGGTCACTCTATTTGGCCTGGTCTCCCTTCCACATGGGGGTCAGGGCGTAGCTGGTCCCGTGATAAGCTATGACCATTTTTATGTTTTTACACACACACACTGACGGACAAAGGCAAGGTATACTCACTTCAGAAGACATCAATTCAGGAAAAAAGACTCTTATTTTTTCAAGCATGAGTGATTCCTGTGGGTTAAACAGCAGTGGGTCACTCTATTTGGCCTGGTCTCCCTTCCACATGGGGGTCAGGGCGTAGCTGGTCCCGTGATAAGCTATGACCATTTTTATGTTTTTACACACACACACTGACGGACAAAGGCAAGGTATACTCACTACAAAAGACATCAATTCAGGAAAAATGACTCTTATTTTTTCAAGCGTGAGTGGTTCCTGTGGGTTAAACAGAAGTGGGTCACTCTATTTGGCCTGGTCTCCCTTCCACATGGGGGTCAGGGCGTAGCTGGTCCCGTGATAAGCTATGACCATTTTTATGTTTTTACACACACACACTGACGGACAAAGGCAAGGTATACTCACTACAAAAGCAATCAATTCAGAAAAAATGACTCTTATTTTTTCAAGCGTGAGTGATTCCTGTGGGTTAAACAGAAGTGGGTCACTCTATTTGGCCTGGTCTCCCTTCCACATGGGGGTCAGGGCGTAGCTGGTCCCGTGATAAGCTATGACCATTTTTATGTTTTTACACACACACACTGACGGACAAAGGCAAGGTATACTCACTTCAGAAGACATCAATTCAGGAAAAATGACTCTTATTTTTTCAAGCGTGAGTGGTTCCTGTGGGTTAAACAGCAGTGGGTCACTCTATTTGGCCTGGTCTCCCTTCCACATGGGGGTCAGGGCGTAGCTGGTCCCGTGATAAGCTATGACCATTTTTATGTTTTTACACACACAGAGACGGACAAAGGCAAGGTATACTCACTTCAGAGGAAATCGATTCGTAAGTAATGTCTCTCTTTTTTTCAAGCGGGAGTGGTTCCTGTGGGTCAAACAGAAGTGGGTCACTCTATTTGGCCTGGTCTCCCTTCCACATGGGGGTCAGGGCGTAGCTGGTCCCGTGATAAGCTATGAAAATTTTTATGTTTTTGCACACACACACTGACGGACAAAGGCAAGGTATACTCACTTCAGAAGACATCGATTCGTAAGTAATGGCTCTCTTTTTTTCAAGCGGGAATCGTTCCTGTGGGTCAAACAGAAGTGGGTCACTCTATTTGGCCTGGTCTCCCTTCCACATGGGGGTCAGGGCGTAGCTGGTCCCGTGATAAGCTATGACCATTTTTATGTTTTTACACACAGAGAGACGGACTAAGGCAACGTATACTCACTTCAGAAGACCTCGATTCGTAAGTAATGGCTCTCTTTTTTTCAAGCGGGAGTCGTTCCTGTGGGTCAAACAGAAGTGGGTCACTCTATTTGGCCTGGTCTCCCTTCCACATGGGGGTCAGGGCGTAGCTGGTCCCGTGATAAGCTATGACCATTTTTATGTTTTTGCACACACACACTGACGGACAAAGGCAAGGTATACTCACTTCAGAAGACATCGATTCGTAAGTAATGGCTCTCTTTTTTTCAAACGGGAGTGGTTTCTGTGGGTCAAACAGAAGTGGGTCACTCTATTTGGCCTGGTCTCCCTTCCACATGGGGGTCAGGGCGTAGCTGGTCCCGTGATAAGCTATGACCATTTTTATGTTTTTGCACACACACACACACTGACGGACAAAGGCAACGTATACTCACTTCAGAAGACCTCGATTCATAAGTAATGGCTCTCTTTTTTTCAAGCGGGAGTCGTTCCTGTGGGTCAAACAGAAGTGGGTCACTCTATTTGGCCTGGTCTCCCTTCCACATGGGGGTCAGGGCGTAGCTGGTCCCGTGATAAGCTATGACCATTTTTATGTTTTTGCACACACACAAACACACTGACGGACAAAGGCAACGTATACTCACTTCAGAAGACCTCGATTCGTAAGTAATGGCTCTCTTTTTTTCAAGCGGGAGTGGTTCCTGTGGGTCAAACAGAAGTGGGTCACTCTATTTGGCCTGGTCTCCCTTCCACATGGGGGTCAGGGCGTAGCTGGTCCCGTGATAAGCTATGACCATTTTTATGTTTTTGCACACACACACTGACGGACAAAGGCAAGGTATACTCACTTCAGAAGACATCGATTCGTAAGTAATGGCTCTCTTTTTTTCAAGCGGGAGTGGTTCCTGTGGGTCAAACAGAAGTGGGTCACTCTATTTGGCCTGGTCTCCCTTCCACATGGGGGTCAGGGCGTAGCTGGTCCTGTGATAAGCTATGACAATTTTTATGTTTTTGCACACACACACTGACGGACAAAGGCAAGGTATACTCACTTCAGAAGACATCGATTCGTAAGTAATGTCTCTCTTTTTTTCAAGCGGGAGTGGTTCCTGTGGGTCAAACAGAAGTGGGTCACTCTATTTGGCCTGGTCTCCCTTCCACATGGGGGTCAGGGCGTAGCTGGTCCCGTGATAAGCTATGACCATTTTTATGTTTTTGCACACACACACTGACGGACAAAGGCAAGGTATACTCACTTCAGAAGACATCGATTCGTAAGTAATGTCTCTCTTTTTTTCAAGCGGGAGTGGTTCCTGTGGGTCAAACAGAAGTGGGTCACTCTATTTGGCCTGGTCTCCCTTCCACATGGGGGTCAGGGCGTAGCTGGTCCCGTGATAAGCTATGACCATTTTTATGTTTTTGCACACACACACTGACGGACAAAGGCAAGGTATACTCACTTCAGAAGACATCGATTCGTAAGTAATGTCTCTCTTTTTTTCAAGCGGGAGTGGTTCCTGTGGGTCAAACAGAAGTGGGTCACTCTATTTGGCCTGGTCTCCCTTCCACATGGGGGTCAGGGCGTAGCTGGTCCCGTGATAAGCTATGACCATTTTTATGTTTTTGCACACACACACTGATGGACAAAGGCAAGGTATACTCACTTCAGAAGACATCGATTCGTAAGTAATGGCTCTCTTTTTTTCAAACGGGAATGGTTTCTGTGGGTCAAACAGAAGTGGGTCACTCTATTTGGCCTGGTCTCCCTTCCACATGGGGGTCAGGGCGTAGCTGGTCCCGTGATAAGCTATGACCATTTTTATGTTTTTGCACACACACACACACACTGACGGACAAAGGCAACGTATACTCACTTCAGAAGACCTCGATTCGTAAGTAATGGCTCTCTTTTTTTCAAGCGGGAGTGGTTCCTGTGGGTCAAACAGAAGTGGGTCACTCTATTTGGCCTGGTCTCCCTTCCACATGGGGGTCAGGGCGTAGCTGGTCCCGTGATAAGCTATGACCATTTTTATGTTTTTGCACACACACACTGACGGACAAAGGCAAGGTATACTCACTTCAGAAGACATCGATTCGTAAGTAATGGCTCTCTTTTTTTCAAGCGGGAGTGGTTCCTGTGGGTCAAACAGAAGTGGGTCACTCTATTTGGCCTGGTCTCCCTTCCACATGGGGGTCAGGGCGTAGCTGGTCCTGTGATAAGCTATGACAATTTTTATGTTTTTGCACACACAGAGAGACGGACAAAGGCAAGGTATACTCACTTCAGAAGACATCGATTCGTAAGTAATGGCTCTCTTTTTTTCAAGCGGGAGTCGTTCCTGTGGGTCAAACAGAAGTGGGTCACTCTATTTGGCCTGGTCTCCCTTCCACATGGGGGTCAGGGCGTAGCTGGTCCCGTGATAAGCTATGACCATTTTTATGTTTTTACACACATACACACACACACACACACACACAGGCAAGGTATACTCACTTCAGAAGAAACCGATTCAGAAGAAACCGATCTCTTTACTTTGTGTAAACAATTTCGGAAGCACTCTTTGGGGTTTGAGTGCCCGAGACAACGAATACAGTCTAGCACGGTACTCTCAGACAAGCAGAGAAAGCTCAGGAAGCAAATGGCCAGGGCTGTCCCCCTCATTGTGGCAGACTTGAACGGCTCACAGCTGAATCCAGAGACTGATCTGCTCTTCCGGCTCCTGCTGAGTGAAGCTCCTTTCTGGGCCATCTCAGTATTTATACATTTCCAGGTGCGTCATCCCGCTATTGTCATGGCCAGGATGCCGCAGTTCCCCCACCCTCAGACTAGGCTAGTTTAGAAAAGGATGATGACTAGAATGGGAAGTGTTCTGCCAAGTCTCTTGTTTGTGCTCAAGATATTCCTCTTGATAAACGTGAGCAAGGATTTGCAGTCGTGATGACGAGGCTAGCCTGGAACTGGCCACCACCACTGCAAGGTTGCTGATGTGGAAAAGGTCACCAAGGACTTCACCTTCAGTCTGCCCCAGCAACTTGTTAGTTTAATCACAGTGTGTTGCTGTAGAGCGAGCTCACGGTGTCTCCAAACACGGATAAGCTGCCTGCACAGACGCTGTTTTCGCCCTGCGCAACAAACTGCCGGACAAGCAGAATAGTTCAGATGATGGGTAGGCAGAAATGCGTCCACTACTCCGGGACATCGTGCGTTAGCTCTATTGTTCTAAGATCTTGGCAGCATCTGCACATGTGTGGCTTACAAAGCCTGAATTCCATAGAAGTGGAACGCTTTCGCATGTTCTCACTCCATTTTTGCTTGGAGCTGGGACGTGTAGCTGCATTATCTGATTGAATAAAACTTTGTTCTTAAACTTCTTTACCTGCGTTTGGCTGATGGATTGACCTAATCGGCTAGACTCGAACCTACTTGAGCTCTTACCACAATTCTGGCGAGCCAGGCAGGAGCAGTCCAGCTCTTCGGCATTCTGGTGACAGCCCTTTTCTGACAACGCACCAGGTACATTCACCTAAAGGGGACTTAGAGGGAAGTGGTTGTCTCCAGGACCCCGATAAGGACTGGTCATATAGATAGGTAACGAAGTCCTGGTTTCTGGTAGGTACTTGAGGGATAAGGCAACGTGTGAAAGGAGCTCGGGAAGAGATTTTTGTGATTGCCCCTCCACACACACCTCACCCCACTTTTATTTATTTATTTATTATATTTATGCCCCACCTTTTTTCCTGCAAGGAACCCAAGGTGGGTTACATAATCCTGTCCTGTTGCCAGTATCAAAGTAACATTCAGATGCCGATCCAGTCACCCTCTGTATGTGGAATGGGCTGTGCAGTCTTGTCATTTATTACATTTCTATACCACCTAATCTAAAAAAATGTAATATAAACATTGAAAGCTTGGAAGCTCTGGCCCATGAACGATCTAACTGGAGGTTGGCCTTTCACAAAGGTTCCATGAACTTTGAAGAAGCCCGAGTGCAAGGTGAAAGGGAGAAACGTGCTAAGCGAAAAGCACGTCAAACGAATCCTTTACAGGACCATCTTCCATCTGGTAACCTGTGTCCTCACTGTGGGAAGCTGTGTGGATCTAGAATTGGCCTCCACAGTCACTTATGGACCCATCGCTAGAGTCTACACAATCTTCTTTAGAATTTCCTCCTTTTATAATTTTCTTTTTGTAATTTTATCCTGGAAGACAATCTTACTCAGTCACAAGTGATCACCTATTACTACTATACCACCCGGTCGCCAAAACTCGCTGGGCATAAGAACATCAGAAGAGCCCTGCTGCATCAGACCAAGGGGGTCCATCTAGTCCAGCATTCTTTTCACACAGTGGCGCACCAGCTGCCCATGGGAATCCCACAAAGCAGGGCATGAGTGCAACAGCACCTTCCCGCCCAGGCTCCCCAACAACTGGGTATGTAGGCATACTAGAGGAAGCTAGAAGAAGCACAGAGCCAATCAGGACTAGTAGTCATTGATAGCCGCCTCCTCCTCCATGAACTTGTCCAATCCCCTTTTAAAGCTCTCCAAACTGGTGGCCATCACCACATCCTGTGGAAGTGAATTCCATAGTTTAACTCTGCACCGTGTGAAGAAGTCCTTCCTTTTCCCTGTCCTGAATCTCCCACCAAACAGCTTCATGGGATGACCCCAGGTTCTACAGAAAAATGTCTCCCTGTCCACTTTCTCCTGCACCATGCAGAATTTTGTACACCTCTATCATGTACACCTCTCCCCTCACTCACCTTTTTTCTAAGGTAAACAATCACAGCCGCTGTGAACTTTCCTCGTAGGGAGTTACTCTAGTCCCTTGATCATTTTAGTCGCCCTTTTCTGCACTTTCCCCAGCTCTACAATGTTGTTTTTTAGGTGCAGTGACCAGAACTGTACACCGTATTCTAAGTACAGTCGCACTATAGATTTGCATAAGGGCATTATGATCTTGCCAGTTTTGTTTTCAGTTCCTTTCCTAATTATGCTTAACATGGAGTTTGCCTAAGTTTTTTACAGCAGCCGCACACTGGGTCGACATTTTCATCGAGCTGTCCACCACAACCCCATGAACGGTCCACCACAACCCCATAACGGTGGTGCACGCGCTGGTAACCTCTAGGCTTGATTTCTGCAATGCGCTTTACTTGCGGCTGCCTCTATACTTGGTTCGGAAGCTTCAACTAGTACAAAATATGGCGGCCAGGTTGGTCTCCGGGACACCCTGTGGAGACCGTATACCGGTATAACACCGGTCTTAAGATCTTTACACTGGCTGCCAATTTGCTTCCGGGCAAAGTATAAAGTGCTGGTTCTTACCTTTAAAGCCCTACATGGTCTAGGTCCAAGGTACCTTAGGGAGCGCCTCCCCCCTTATCTTCCATCCCGCCACTTAAGGTCTTTGGAGGGCCACCTGCTGCAGCTGCCTAACGTGAGACTGGCAGCTCCTCGTCGGAGGTCCTTCTCTTTTGCTGCCCCTCAACGGTGGAATGGCCTGCCACTTGAAATACGCCTGGCTGACTTCTTTGAATGTCTTTAGGCAGGCACTGAAGACTTTGTTATTTCAGCAGGCCTTCCTTTTATAATATTCTATCAGTGTGGCGTAGTGGTTAGAGTGTTGGACTGGGACTCAGGAGATCCGGGTTCTAGTCCCCGCTCGGCCATGAAACTCACTGGGTGACTTTGGGCCAGTCACTGACTCTCAGCCTAACCTACCTCACAGGGTTGTTGTGAGGTTAAGATGGAGAGGAGGAGGAGGATTATGTAAGCCGCCTTGGGCTCCTTTCAGGAAAAAAGGTGGGGTATAAATATAATAAATAAATAAATAAATATTACTATGGAATTTTATTGTTTTTATGGAATTTTAATGGAATTTTAATACTGTTTTTATGTTTAACAGATGTTTTTACTGCATATTTATTTGTTTAATTGATTGTTATTTTGTACGCCGCCTAGAGTAATCGTACATAGGCGGGATATAAATTGAATAAATAACAACAACAACAACTCAGTCACTGCTAGCTCAGATCCCATCAGATTATCCTTATACCTGTTGCCGAACTCGCACAGCTGCTTGTGCTGCTGACGCTTCATCGCTGGGTTTCCTCCTTGAGCTTGGAGAGCTGGCTCCCTTGCAAGCCTGCCTCCTTCTATAGCTCTGGGTAGTTTGGCTCAACTGCTGCTGCAACCAATCTGATTCAAGGGTCTCATTTGAAAAGCAGGGGAGGCTGTGCCTGAATTCCTGGTCTGTGCTAGCTTCCAGTGGGTGGAAAATAATATGTAGGTCAATTGAGCCCCCTGGGAGTGGGGATCTTGTATGTCGGTGAGAGGACCATAGTGAATAGGTTGTTTGGAGGAGACTACAGGACCATAGTGAATGGGTTGTTTGGAGTAGAGCACAGACAAAGGGTAGGTGATTTGGGAAGGGAAGTGGTTTGGAAGGGCTGAGTTCCTTTTTGTGCGTTGTTTTTTTTTAAAAACTAAGTGATAAACTGGCCTCTCAAGCTTGGGATGACTATTTCTGAGCTTTAGTTTATAAGCTTCTCTATAAGACCTAAATACCTGAACCTGCACTGAGTCCAAACTGAAGCTGGCCTGCCCTTCACTTTTTTTTTTTAATAAGCAGACTTTTCATTAGCTAGGCCTGCACAGTGGCTCTTGTCAGTATAGAGCAGTGTTCTCCAACCTTGAGAACTGGCTGGAGCATGCTGGGAGTTGTAGGCCAAAAACATCTAGGGACCCACGGTTGGAGAACACTGGTGTAGAGCTATGTATTGCCTTTATTTCCTCTTTCTAAGCTTGGGTTTAGTTTAATGTGTAATCTCTGTTTGCCCAAGGCTGCAAGAACGGCAAGTTCCTGCTGGATTCCCCCCTGGGATTTAGCTCCCAACTGTGTACGTTTGTAAAGGGTGGCCCTTCTGGGATTCAGCTCTCTTTGCTGGGCCCTTGTTTTGGCTTCAACTGATAATATTTATTTATTTATTATATTTATACCCCACCTTTTTTCCTGCAAGGAACCCAAGGCGGCTTACATAATCCTCCCCCTCCTCCTCCATTTTATCCTCACAACAACCCTGTGAGGTAGGTTAGGCTGAGAGGCAGTGACTGGCCCAAAGTCACCCAGTGAGATTCATGGCTGAACGGGGAATAGAACCCGGATCTCCTGAGTCCCAGTCCAACACTCTCACCACTACGCCACACTGGCTCTCTCCAAACTGGGAGAACGGGCATCAAAATGGCAAATGAGCTTCAATGTAAGCAAGTGCAAAGTGACGCATGTTGGGGCAAACAATCCCAACTTCAAGTATAATCTGGTCAGTATAATCTGATGGGAATCTGACCAAGAAAGAGATCTTGGGGTTGTGGTGAACAGCTCAATGAAAATGTCGACCCAGTGTGCAGCTGGACTAGATGGACCCTTGCTCTCATCCGGCATGGCTCTTCTTACGTTTTTATGGTCTGCCCAGGATTGTCTTTTCAGCACCAAAACTAAGCACACAGTCCTGTCACCCAAAAATCCACTCCTGCATCAGTGTCTCGATTCCGTAGCTGACTGTGCGCTATGTGAAGAAGTAATTCAATTAACAAAAATATTTCCGTTCAACGTATTTGCTCAAGCTCCAAAATACCAGGAAATTGCAGCTGTTCAGGGTCATAGCCTTAACAGACACACTATTTGGGCAATATGGATATGATATGGTATCCCATGCTTTGGTTAGTGCCAGCTCCACCAATACCATGGAGCTAGGTGGCTGTCAGTTGGAGAATGGTGGACCTAAGTCCCAGATTTGTGGGCAGGAATAGACACAGGAGTCTTTGAAACTGAAGCTACAATTCCATATGACAAGTCCCCAACTGACAACCAATACTGTCCACATAGAATAATAGACTTTGAAAGGACCAGAGGAGCCTTCCATGAACCAGGACCAGGGGGAGACAGGGACACCCAGAGGGGGGACCCCCCCCCCGAGACCATACCCCAGAATAATATCCCATCCAAAGGAACCTGCAGCATTAGGGGACCAAATGTGTCCCAACTGGACTCAAGCCTCAACTTTAGACACCCAACAATCAGTATTGCAGTATTTTTCCATGTATAAGACTATACTTTTTCCTAAAATTGTTAGACTAAAAATTGAGGGTCGTCTTATACACGGAAGTAAGCCGAGGAGAGAACCGCGCGGTTGCGAAACTGCCCAGTGGGGGGCGTCTTATACATGGGGGGGCGTCTTATACACGGAAAAATACGGTAAAACCTGTACGTGGTGACATACATTTGAACACACATGTAGGGCACAAATGCATACGATTGTGTCTATGTAGCAAAATATTTTAATCATCATACTGGAGTTTTACAAGGGCAGAAAGAGAACTCACAACGTTTTGTTCCAACTGGAAAACAGTACAGTAAATGTTTGCATGCTGGGAACTTGAGTAAAGACTGCTATAGTGTTCGTAAGAATTTCATAATGGTCTGGGCACATCACTTCTACAAACAGAGCAGATTAAGATGAAGAGAGGTGGGTCATCTGCTTCAATCCAAAACATGTCCAAAAATGTGCAAAGGGGGTTAACTTTCCTTCGGAGCTGGATTTCCTAGACTGTCAGCCTGTTGAAAGAAGTGCATTGACACATCAGCAATACACAATAGCTTTTTTCCAGAATGAAGTAGCATCTACTCCAGTCCAAAATGTACTATTTAGCAGGAATAATCTGCCTTACTGGCAAGCCTCCAGATGTATTGTACGACAAATCTTTCAACCCCCTGGCTGTGGATGATGGGAGTTGTAGTACAACACATCCGGAGTGTGCCGCTTTGGGGGAGGCTGGAGTGGATGTGGAGCCAGATACACGGACATGCCCAATCACGGAGCCTGTGATGATGATTCACAGTGGAACGTGTGAACTCATTCTACTAAAAAGAATTGTGTTGGAAGCAACGGGAGGCCAGGTGCTTCTGTCTGCTGTGCCTGATCTGAGAATGGTCATTCATGCACATGCAAATTGCCCCTGATGGTACCATTATCAAGGGGGTAGACTTATCCTATAAGAGAAGAGAGCTCTAACAAAAGCTATTCGTGCAGTGGACCCAGAGCTCACAGGGATGTAGCAGTAGCACTGGCACTTGTTTTATTAGCAGGGATGCTGACGTCATTTGCGGTTTTCCCACCCTGCTTGTGGCATCCTTGAAGCCTCTGGCTGCTGGTTGTTTATGTTCATGTAGATGGCCCTTTGGTCTGATCCAGCAGAAGTCTTGCTATGAGTGATGGGCATGTGTATCAAAGTTATTGATGGCTACATGTCCTGATGCCTATATGCTGCCTCTAGTATCAGAGGCAGTATGCCTATGTACACCAGGTGCTGGGGAACATGGGTGCGAGGGTGCTGTAATACTCATGTCCAACCATGGGCATCTGGTTGGCCACTGTGTGAACAGAATGCTGGACTAGATGGACCCTTGTCTGATCCAGCATGGCTCTTCTAATGTTCTTATGCATATATGGACCAGCCCATTCTTTCAAATATATATGGCTGGGGCAGAGGTTTCAGGAGTTACATGTACTCCCACTTTAGGACTATCTATTTTATCTGCAATTTTCAGATGTTAGTCTGTTGCAGCAAAAACAGCAAGGAGGCTTGTGGCACCTTAGAGACTAACAAACTTATTAGGAAAAGCATTGGTACCTATGTTGGCCTCAAGACAAAGAATCCAAAAATCATGGTTCGTGTCATACCTTTCATAAGCCCACTCATAGGTCACGAAGATGTACAAGCTTTCAAGATCTCCAGATTTCTTCATTAGTCAAGCAAGATTTTACAAAAAGGAGGTTGGGAGCTACTTTTTGGAATTTCCCTTTGCTCGCTGCTCTGAACTGCAGCTATGTCTTGTCCTTGGACAGATGCTGACTACCTCATAGGAAAAGGCATGCCTTAAGGAAGTTAGAAGAGCACTATTGGGTCTGACCAAAGGCCCATGTAGTCCAGTATCCTGCTTCCAACAGAGTTAAGTCAAGCTTCATCTAGTGTTGCCCTCCAGCTATTGGTATTCAGTGTGATATTGCCTCTGAATGTGGCACCAGCTGCCTTCCAGGAGCCAGGTCTGGCGGCAATGTGCAAACCCTGTGACGATCCAGTTCTTTCTGCACTCTCTCCCAGAGTTGCTCTCAACCTGTATGGTTGCTCCATTGCTTACCGGTACAAATTTCAAAAATTTACGGCTTGGGAAATTCAGGAAAGCGGGATCTTTCTTAAGAGACCATTTGATATCTTCAGAGACCTGAAGTCAGAGGGAAAAGAGAAAAGTGGGTTTGTGTAGCTCAGTGGGGTTAGAAAAATGAAATTGACTGGGCTTGCACAACATGACAACCCATTGTGGGTTGTTGTGCCGTGCGAACCTGGACCATTCCCTATAAGGGGGCTTGTCTATGGGCAACAAGCCACCCTGACAACCCATGGCTTGTTGTTGGGGTCCTTTTACCCACGATGGGTTGTCATATTGTCCAAACCTGGGCGACCGACCCCATCGTGGCTACTGGGAAGTGGCGAGCAAGCCACTCGGCAAGAGCGGCAAAACCCCCTTGCCGCTCGTGCCAAGCTCGCCTGGGCCATGGCCAGTGACAGCCACAACTGACCAAGCAGCACTTTTAGGCAACTGTCACTATCTTGGTGCTCCCACCACCCCACCCCGTGATTGCAACTCACGATGAGCCCGATCACCTGTCGGGTGCACTGTGGGTTGTTCAATGAACAACCCACCCACCCTGGCTTATTGCCAGGGTGGGTTGGCGTGATGTGCGAACCCACCCGTTGGCGTAAAGGCAGCACCAGTGTACCTCTGGACTCTCTGGTGAATCAACCTCTCTCTTCCCTCCAGAGTACAAAACATAGGCCGCATCCTTAGCTTCTGACAGATGCATGCTGACTGTGAGCACTATGCAGAAGAAAAGCAGGGTGGACCCCTGGCATGCCATGGTGTTGCCCAGAGCTCCAAAGTTTCAGTGAAATCTAGAAGGAAGGAAAGAGAAAATTGGTTGGAATGCTAAGCAAGGGTAGGAATCCCAAGGTATTCTTTCCTAGTATTGTACTATTCCTATGGCCAGCAGGACCACCATCAATATCCATGTGTTACAGAGAAATGTAGACAAGCACCATGGTCCTGCCCACCCATTAAGATCATCTGGTAGAGGCTTTGGTCCATGTTCCACCACCATCTGAGGTGAGGTTGGTGGGTATGCAGGACAGAGCCTTTTCAGGGGTGACCCCCCCATTCTGGAACCCATCTGGCCCCTTGCCTTTCAACTCTCAGAAGAATGGTAAAAATGCTTCTTTTGTGTTTGCTTTTCCTCTTAGTCTTATCTCCTGTTTCATTTTGTTTTTTAAATTGATACACAATTTAAATCCAGTTGTATTTGCTTTTTTTAAATTTTTATTTCTGCCTTTTCATATTTTTCTAAGCTGCTTCAGGGGACTCCTCTTGGAGCTGAAAAGTAATATGAATAAATCAATGAAACCACTAAAAAATAACCACTTGCTCATCTACAACCATATAATGCTTGCTGAATAAAATGGCCCTCCATCTTCAACCAGGGTGGGCAGAAAGTACTGTAGACCCCCAGATGTTTTGGACTTCAGCTCCCAGCATTCCTGGCCTCTGGGAGTTGAAGTCCCAAACATCTGGAGATCTACCTTCTGCCCAACCCTGACCTTACTTTAAACATTGCTAAAGAACCTGTACACAACTGTGAGTAGGGAATGATGCGTGCACGACAAATGCCTCATGTAGAAATGCCTCATGTAGGGTCTTTTCAGCTGTGGTGCCCCAGCTCTGGAATGCTCTCCGGAAGAGGAATTGCCTGGCTCCTAATTTGCTGAGGTGGCGGTCCTTATTTACCTCTTGGCTGCCGCTACTGCATTTACAGTTTCTAAGTTTTCTCTGAAAATATCTTCTGTTGTTTTGTCGACAGCTGGCTGCTTTTATTATTTTGTGATGTGCTTTTGAAATTATTTCCATTTTTTAAAAAATATTATCAGTCCCCTTCTAAATTCCTAAGGCAGGATAGAAATGTTCACAACAACAACAACAACAACAACAACGTGTCTAAAGGTTTCATGTTAGATCCACTTGCATGAATATGCATATGAAATCCGGTTACCAACCACAAAGAGTGAAGATATATTCAAGGTTGTGTAAGTGTAGACCAGCCTTCCTGAATCTGAATGTGTTCTACCCAAACTCACTCCCTTCATCATCCCCAGCCAGCATGGCTACTGCAGATGGTGGGAGTTGTAGTCCAACACCTCTGGAAGCATGACCAAGACATGGGACACAGAGTGTGGCTGTGCAGAACCGAGCAGGGCTGGGGTCCCATGGGCTGCAGTTACTGGGGGTCACAAGAGGCATCCCTCTGTGGAGATGCATCTCTGCATAGCAGTGTTTCTCAACCTTGGGTCCCCAGATGTTTTTGGCCTACAACTCCCAGCATGCCCCAGCCAGCATAGCTGGCTGGGGCATGCTGGGAGTTGTAGGCCAAAAACATCTGGGGACCCAAGGTTGAGAAACACTGCTGCATAGGAACTTGCAGGGGTTGAAGCGGCACTCAGCAGTAGCTAGATAGAATTCGTAGAGGTGAGCAAGGAGCTGCCAGGAGGTAACTGCAGCTCATCACACCATAAATCAGCAGCAGAGGGCAAAGAGCTCAGGACAAAATGGTGCATATGAAAGGCTTTTGTCTTACTAAATGTTTCCCCCAGGCTGATAGGATCAGAATAAGAATGGATTTCAGGTTCAGCTACTTAAGGTAACTAAAGACTTAATCTTTCCTTAATCCAGGCAATCTGCATAAGAAAAGCCCGTCCTAGCCAGGAATGGTGCAGGGCTGTTTGGCGCCCTAGGCCAAATTATATTTAGCGCCCCCCCCTCTCGTGCCGTGGGGGGGGGCTCCGGAGCAAAGCAGCCCTGCTCTGCAACCCCCCCCCCCCCGCGCGGCTGGAAATACCCTGGGGCTGGAGGAAATGGAACGGGCTGTATATCCATAGGCCATTGGGTGAGGGGCTCTCCACCCCAGCCTTACAACAACCCTATAAGTTAGGGTCTGTAATATTATCAGAGACAGAGAGAGAAAGAGGGAGGGAGGGGGGGAGGGAGTCTTGCCTAAGGCCCCCTGGTGAGTTCAAGGCAGAGATAAGATTAAAACCAGGAGCTCCCCTAGTTCAGGAGGTCAGTCTCTTAAGCCCTGTTCCAGCCTTCCCCAACCGGGCACCCTGCATACATGTTGGACTGCAACTCCCATGATTCTCAGCCACCATTGCCTATGGACAAGCAGGCTGGGAATCATGGGAGTTGCAGTCTAATACCTCTGGAGGGGGCCAGACTGGGGAAGGCTACTCTATGCAGCTGCCCCCCCCCGCACAAGTGATCACTGAATGCACCCGGGTTGCGATATCTTGCCCACTGGCCCTGCCTCTAATGTCAGCACACCTGCTGGCCCCACCCATGGCTGCCGTGCATCTGACAGGAAGTCGGTAGCCGGCTGCGATGTGCATAGTCCTGGTCACACATGGAAACGCCTTTAAGGCCCCCGTCAGCACACGGATGCGGCCGCAGCCGCAGCAGCCGCCACCACCACCAGCACCACCTACCACCCCCCCATGCTGGCTGCTGGTGGCGGCTGCTGCGGCGTGCTGCCGCCGCCGCCACCGCCTCCGACGCGACGGGAACCCCGCGCTTTTTTTTTTTGCCGGGGAAACCAGGGCAACAGGGCTGTTTAAGCCCTGTTGCCCTGGTTCCTCCCGCCAAAACAACGCCGGCGGGGCTCCGGGAAATGACGTGAAGGTAGGTAGGTAGGTGGCTGGCTGGTGGGCGAGCGGGCGGGGTGGCGCGGCGGAGGCGGCAGACGGGGCAGGAGCGTGCCGGCGGCGAGGAAGGAGCGCAGCGTTTCTGCGCCCTCTTCCGCCATGCGCCCTAGGCAGCCGCCTGGGTCTGCCTAGCGGTAGCGCCGGCCCTGGTCCTAGCGCAGGTCAGTTGGCATTTGAAAAGCCTGAAAAAGGCCCTAGGCCTGTAAACTTTAAATCAGCATAACAACACTTTCCGTCAATGGATTTCTTTTCTGTTTGGAAGAGGTGTTTGCTATTGTTCTTGGCTAGCAAAAGAGACTAAGAACACCTGTGCTTGGCCTCCTTTTGTTCCCCATAATTGTTTCAGTTGTTCGGGGTCCAAAAGTTCCCCATAAAGTGTGTTCTTATGGAGATTTCTGGGGAATTTTGTTCCCCGGACATGTTTGGTTTATAGAAAGAAAATTGTAAAAGGCAGGTGGCTGAAATTTGGTAATATTTTTTACTTCCCTGTTTTAGACAATGTCCTAGAACAATGATGGCGAACCTATGGCATGGGCGCCACAGCTGGCACGCAGGGACCTCTCTGTGGGCATTCGAGCCATTGGTCACCAGATCGTGAAAAGACCGTCCCCTTCTGCAAAACACTAATGATCTTGTTCTTTCTCACAGTGTGGAACAGAATGGTTTTATTCTAGAATTCCTGTTACAGAATTCTTTTCTACATTGTTATCACATTTAAAAGATTTTGAAGAATGGTGCACAGAGCATGGCTTGGATGTAAAGCCCTAACAGTTGACCTGAGTGCTGCATGTGTTGCTCTCAAACTAACGGAGTATGAGCCAAGGTTTGACAAATGATCAGCATGCATGCAATAGCCAAAATCACATTAATTGTGCAAAAGCATGCCCAATGCAAACTTTTACCTAATGCAGTGTTTGCAGTCCAAGACATAAAGTGTTTAAAATGTGTTAATCACGTTTAGTTTTCTTGTTTATCTTGCTCATCCTAGTACAGGTTGACTTTTACTTTTACTAATCCGACACCTGTAGAAGCAGGGAAAGGACCCGGAGTAAAGCTTGCCCCATACAATTTCAGTCTGGCATATAATCATATTACAAATTGAGAATCCCTTATCCAAAAATACATGTGCCTAATTATTTTAAAAGTTTGTATAAATTCCGTTCAGACTATGTATACAATGTAGTACTATAATAATTGTTTGAGTTGATTTATTTTCAACAAAAAACTGTTTGTATCATTGAAAACTCTGTTATTGTGTTCTTCTTTTAAGACAAAATATGTTAATTAGTTCGGACAACTGTATGAGTTGTTTTTCTAAAACTAAAACCTCGGTATTCAGGTTTAATTGCAGTGTTGGCACTTTGAAATAAATAAGTTGGTTTTGTGTTGCAGTTTGGGCACTCGGGCTCAGACAAAAAGGTTCGCCATCACTGTCCTAGAAGCACTTGCTGGTAGGTCTTCTTATGTGTAATTCACACAACAAAATGTGAGCTGCGGGTAGGAAACCCCCCCCCCCAGAAAGCGGGATGAGGTTTACTCCAGTTTTTAAGAGATTCTTGCTCTTTAACCTGCTGTTATTGCATTTCCTATTTCTTAATTTAATATGAATTTTTTAATGGGTGCTTTATTTTATTTTTAGATTACTGTGAGCCACCTTGAACATACTTAGACTGATAAGGCAGGAAAGAAATGTTCAGATATCCTCCCTTATGAGCCTGCCTGTACCCTGAGATCTTAAGGGGAGGCCCTTCTCTTGGTTCCGCCACCATCTCAGGCATGCCTGGCAGGAACCCAGCAGAGGGCCTTCTCGGTGGTTGCCTCAACACTCTGGAACTCCCTTCCCAGGGAGGCTAGAATGGTGCCCCCCTTGGTATGTTTCCAGAGACAGGCAAAAACTTGTTTGTTCCAGCAGACCTTTGAGAATAGCCTGGACCTGTGTGAGAATGCTATGGATTTCAATGTTTATATTGTTAATGTTTTAACTTTGATATTTTTATATAATTTTAATAATATAGTTAATTTAATTATATTTTAACTCTTGTATATTCGTATTTATATGTTTTAATTGTACAAGTTCTAATGTTATAATGCCGCCCTGAGCCCCAGTATTGGGGAAAAGGTGGGATAATAATAATAATAATAATAATAATAATAATAATAATAATAATAATAATAATAATAATAATAATATAGTAGTAGTAGTAGTAATAGAACAACAACAACAAGAACAACAACTGTATGATATAATGCCGCCCTGAGCCCCAGTATTGGGGGAAAGGTGGGATAATAATAATAATAATAATAATAATAATAATAATAATAATAATAATAATAATAATAATAATAATAATAATATAGTAGTAGTAATAGAACAACAACAACAAGAACAACAACTATATGATATAGGTTTAGAGTTAGATCCATATACATATATATATATATATATATATATTTGCAATTAACATCTTTAGAGCACATCACTGCTAACAAAAATGTTCAATGTAACACTCAGCTTGTAAAGAACGAGGTCATCCAAGTTGCTCGCAAGACATGAATTGTAAGAGAAGCTTCATGAAAGTCTACTCACCGTAACTCAATTGCTTTGCTCCTCTCCCTCTGTCCTGAAATTCCACGGATGCTCTATTTATACTATTCCGTGTGTGCTTCTTCAGGGGAAGCAACTAGTTGCCCAATTGGCTGGGGCTACATGCTGACGTTTGCTGCATCATTCATACTATATGGATGGCTACCTGCAGGCAAGATGCATGCAAGCCTCCCTCCCATCAGGTCGAAGCTCTGCTAAAATACTCTTTTGGCAATCTGCCCTCTCTCTGGCAATAAAACTTGGGAACTCTTTGACCGAAAAGCTTCCATATCATCAGCTATACAAGCCCCTGATGCATGCGGAAAAGGACATGTAATTGGACAGGTGGGACTCTTGTCCCAGATGCTGCCTAATCTTAAATTCTACCAACTCGGCTTGATCCATTATTATTATATTATAATAAATGCTCACCAAATAACAGCCGATTATTAAATGCCCACAAAACATAAGAACATAAGAAGAGCCATGCTGGATCAGACCCAGGGTCCATCTAGTCCAGCATTCTGTTCACACAGTGGCCCACCAGCTACCCACAGGAAACCCACAAGCAGGACATGCGTGCAACAGCACCCTCCCGCCCATGTTCCCCAGGAACTGGTGTATATTGGCATACTGCCTCTGATGCTATAGGAAATATCTAGCCGATCAGGATTAGTAGCCATTGATAGCCTTCTCCACCTCCATAAATTTGTCCAGCCCCCTTCTAAAGCTGGTGGAAAGGTGCACGGAGTCACTGCTGTTCACCTCTCTGTGCTCACATAGATTCTTGGCTTTTTGCTTCCAAGTACTGTCAAGGATGACAATCTTTGTTCCGTCCCTTAAAGTGAGGTGAGTTAGTTGCCCGGCATGAAAATAGGGTATGAGGGGAGGATGCGGATTGGTGTGATAGTGGTGCCTGCTGCTGTCACCAAAAAAAACCACAGATGCCTTCCTAAAGCCAGGGAAATCAGTGGTACGACCATTATGCTATGGAATTCGCTATCACAAGGTGTTGCGATGGGCACCAACTTTGACGCCTTTATAAAAAGGGTTAGGCCAATTCATGGAGGAGAAGGCTGTTGATGGCTATTCACCATGTTCAGGAGCAGTAAGCTGCTGTGTTCCAGGTGCTGGGAACATGAGCAGGGGGATGCCATCATGTCATTCAGGTCCTGTTGTAGGCTTCCCATAGGCACCTATTCGGCTACTGTGCAAGCAGAGCACTCAACAAGACAGGCCTTTGGTCCGATCCAGCAGGGCTCTTCTAGTGTCCTTATGTTGTTCTTCCTCCTGCTGATTAAAAATCGCTTACTCTCTTATGATTCTGTTTTGTACCTCAAGGAGAATCCATTTGCAGGTAACCTGTACCATTTCATATCCTCTATCTACCTATTTAATGCAGGCTCAGTAATATTTAATAAACACAGGAGTGGATCACTCAAGTGTATCAGATTTGAGCCTATGATAGAGCAGAAAAGGGACTGTGAGAACCTCTTACTGGAACATCTACGTGTGGCTGGCTAAATACACTGTACCTGTGACAGAGGTGTGTGTGTGTGTGTGTGTGTGTGTGTGTGTGTGTGTGTCTGCCTCCTTCCATTTAACATATTTCCTCATGATAAGCTTGAGCAAGGATTTACAGCACTGTGCTGAGGATGAATTGTGGCTGGAAGGGGCTGGTCTTTTGAGACCCCTGACCAAAACATTTTGGTGACCATGAGGCACCTTTCCGAAATGCTAGGGAGATTGTTGCTATTATTCCCATTTGATAGATGGGCAAATGAAGGCTGAAAGCTGCTTACTCACTCAGGGTCACCCAATAATGAGACGACCGCTGAATGGTTAGATTCAACCATTATAGTTGACAGATGGGTTTGCAACCAAAGCTCCCTGGTTCCAGCAACTCAATGGCTGCATCCACGGACCGCAATTACCCTGCACCCTGCAGATACATGGTGCGTAGTGCATCATTCATAACCCCTCTTACTTCCTCAAAGTAGCATACCGTTGGACTATTCATATGCCCAATTCTCAGTCTGGTCATTGGCCATGCTGGGTGTCATTGATGGGTTTTTAAGTTCAACAACATGTGGATGGTCACCACTGGTATAGTGAGTTGTGGTGGCTTGTTGTTGCAGTCATCAAGGGTGAGGTTTATGTGGGAGCTGATCTTGCGATGAGTCCACTACCCACCTATCTCTTCAGCCATCACTGCTGTAGCAAATGTTGGCTCTGGCTCTTTGTTCCTTATATGTGGTGGGGAGGTGTAAAAGTTGGACCTTGGAAAAAGTCATTCTATTCTATTTCTCTTTTTTGATTCTTCAAATTGTTGTAAAAATAATGGGGGAATGTGTTAGGGACACTTGGGCATTTGCAAAATGAGAACTAAGCGCTAAAAAAACACATTTTATTAGTGCATTCTCAGGTAAACCCTGGTTATATTGCAAACAGCAGTGGCAACGATGACCTAAAACCCCCCATTTCCACTACATTAACCTTCAGACTAAACTTATGGGACCATTTAAACCATTCTCTAGTTTTGACCATATACTGATTTATAAACATATAAAGACCTCATCCCAAAATTATCAGGTCCTATTACACACACACACACCTTGCCAAATGAGCTACAACTTTATCATCTGAGCTCCCTATGATCCTGTCTATGGACAAGATTAAACTAGCATACGGTGCCATCTGAAAACTGTGTGAAAATGATGCTGCAATGGTACTACACACCAGCTAAACTAGAACAAACAGGAACTTCTTCAATGTCTCTTCCTGCGGTTGGTGGTCTAGTGGAGGGCCAGCCCAAGACATTTTTTCTGCCTGAGGCAAAGGACAAGATGACGCCCCTTCCCATCCCATGTACGAAAAACAACTGGAAAGGTAGTTGAGTCTTGCTTCAGTGCTGCAAGATGGCCAACCGTTTGAACAGCTTTAAAAGGAGATTAGATAAATTCATAGAGGCACACCTGAGGGCAGCAGGCTAGCTTTGGGGGTGCACTGCAGGCCACGCGACCCACAGCTCTCTCCCCCAACACCTTGCTGCTGCCTCCCAGCATCTGCTACCTGAGGCGACCGCTTCACACTACCTAATGGTAGGGCCGGGCCGTGATCTAGTGGGGAAGCTTACACACACACAAAATGGAACCATCTTGGTGTGGTGCTGGGAATTATCTGGAAATAGTGCAGCTCTACACCAAGATGTAAAAGATAGCTCCACGCTTGACACAACAATTGTGTTCACCGTGAGCGGATGCAGGAGTTATGCTTCTTTCCCTTCTTGTGTTGGTGTTTCCCTTGCTAAATTTGCAAAGTGTGAATGGCTGGCAGACGTGGTTCTTAGCAGGGTTTAAGGGCAACAAATGTGCCTAAGATTCACTGCTTAAAAAACTAACGTTGTGATACGTGTATCAGTATATGTCTTTAAGAAGCCTGCAGCTCTTTCCTTTCTGGAAGCCTGGGCAGGGCCCCTGTTCTATTCTTTTTGTGTAGGCTTTGGAGCCAGGCCGTCTGGTGTGCGGCTCCTCAGGAGTTAGTCTCCTCTCCTGTAGATATCCATAAAGAAGGGTGTTGTGGGAGCTTTGGAGTCAGAAGCGTATTACTTGGAAAGCGGGGCCTAGGGGTGGACCGTGAGTTGAGCAGGTATGCTCACCCTCACATTAACCATGCCAAGGGCCATTACGAGTGTTGACCATAACCATGTGGAAACCCTTGAACCTTGCTGAGAATCTTCTTGACCTTTCCAGGCAGCTATGAAAATCTCTGTTGATCCTCCGTCGCCACCAGTGAAGTCTGAAACACCGGTCATGCTGACAGAAATAGGCAAGCCACATAAATGGTTGGGTTTTCTTTCATTCCTTCTGCGAAAGGCATTTATCCTGGAAAACTGGGAGAGGGAGGAAGCAGGAGCGGGCACACCAAAGTCAAGAAGACCTCCTGTTTTTCTGCTGTGGGTTGCCATGGCAACAGCAAAGCGCAGGCAGATGAACCGCAAACCTCAAGACATTGCCGTGGATTGGGCCTACATTGGTGAGGAAGGGTCAAAGTGGGGTGAGGCGTGTGTGGAGGGGCAATCACAAAAAAACTCTTCCTGATCTGACTTAGGGATATGGCTGAATGGTATGGGGCATTCCACTGGCCAAATATTCTCCAGTACGAGGTGCAGATTTGGAACACAGGCACGAAGTCCTTTCCGCCCCATGCTCTGCCTGCCACAGAGAGCCATTTGGCAGTGACCAGCAACTGGGAAACTAACCTGTACTTATTAAATAGGTACAGAGGGAAAGTATTAGATGTATTACACAATCTCACGTTCTATGAAATATGGGGTGGGCATAGATTTCATAGATCATAGAGTTGGAAGGGGCCTACAAGGCCATCGAGTCCAACCCCCTGCTCAATGCAGGAAACTAGAGGAGGGGTCTCCTGCTTAGCTTTCCACAGACAAGCTGAGCCAGCGTAAGCCACAGTTGATAACAGAAGACAAAGAAAAGGCAGACGTGTTCAATTCCTACTTCGGCTCGGTCTTCTCCCAAAAGAGAATTTATGTCCCTGGCAAACCTGAAGTGCAGACTGAAGGGGCAGGATTGCAGCTTGAGATTGATAGGCAAACGGTCAAGGAGCACCTGATTACTCTGAATGAGTTTAAATCTCCAGGGCCTGAGCTGCATCCTAGAGTAATAAAGGAACTGGCAGAAGAACTCTCAGAACCACTGTCTATTATCTTTGAGAAATCATGGAGGACAGGTGAAGTGCCAGATGACTGGAGGAGGGCAAATGTTGTTGTTCCTATCTTCAAAAAGGGCAAGAAGGAGGAACCTGGGAACTATAGGCCAGTCAGTCTGACATCAATCCCTGGGAAAATTTTGGAGCAGATTATAAAGAAGTCAGTCTGCAAGCACCTTGAAAACAATGCAGTGATTACTAGAAGCCAGCATGGATTTGTCAAGAACAAATCCTGCCAGACTAATCTGATCTCATTTTTTGATCAGGGTAACCTTCCTTGTGACTGTGGGAATGCTGTGGACATCATATATCTGGACTTCAGCAAAGCTTTTGACAAAGTGCCTCATGATATCCTGATTAGCAAGCTAGCTAAAAGTGGGCTGGATGGAACAACTATCAGGTGGATCCACAATTGGCTACAGAATCAGACTCAAAGAGTGCTTATCAATGGTTCCTTCTCAAACTGGGGAGAGGTAACAAGTGGGGTACTGCAAGACTCAGTCCTGGGCCCAGTGCTATTCCATATTTTTATTAATGACTTGGAGGAGGAGCTGCAGGGAATGCTTATCAAATTTGCAGATGACACAAAGTTGGGTGGAACAGCTAATACTCTGGAAGACAGAGACAAAATTCAAAGCGATCTCGATAGGCTGGAGCGCTGGGCCGAAAACATCAGAATGAAATTTAATAGGGATAAATGCCAAGTGCTGCACCTAGGGAAAGGAAACCAAATGCAGAGTTACAGAATGGGGGACACTTGGCTCAACAATACTACAAGTGAGAAGGAGCTTGGAATTGTTGTAGATCACAAACTGAATATGAGCACTTCCGGGTGAATATGGCACCTTGAACGTCGTTTCCTGGCCAGAGAACTTCTGGCTGGGGAATCTACTTCTGATGAAAGAAGCTAAGATTTGATGTTATCCCCCAAATTATCTCATAGGGTCATAAATTGCTTTCTGTCTGCCCTCTGACGGATACATTTGTGGCTTGCGACCTGAGGTGGGGGAAAACGGCGCTGTATTCAGAGACCGGTTTTACCTATCATTAGATGTGTTCATGCTCGTTTCCAAATGAAGGATTACATCTGGACTGGCTAATTTGGAATCTTTCTGCAGCATAGTAGGATTTATAATTAACTGTAAGTAGACTATGGGTTTATCTGGGAAGCAAAAAAGATAACGAAGAGGAAACTTGGAAGGAGGTCTATAAACCTTTTACGTTTGGAAGTGTCTTGCAAAATATACACAAGGAGACATGTTTTCAGCATTTTTAAACCTGTGGGGTGAAATGGAGAGTCAAATTCTAAACAGATTGGAGGCAAGAATTCAGAATTGGAACGTAAATCTTAAAGTGGATCTATCACATGAACAAGGGAAATCGGATATTTCTTCAGGATCGGCAAAGGAGAAGAAAGAAGAAGTAAATAAAGATTTTGGAAACTTACCAGAAATTCACAGAGGCTTTGAAGTTTTAATTGGACTGAACTGGTTTGAGAAGAAGGGTCAGCGAAAGGTTGTGACGCACTTTTTAAATCTAAGATGGCGGAGACTGGTATGCAGGAATCCACAAAACAACAGAAGAGGCTGATTCTATTCTTCGTGCAAAAACTGGAACTTAATGATTATCCGTTTGACAGAGGAAAGTGCTAAGAAAGAGACTATCTACATGTTTTTTTACTGGGAAAAGATAAAGGGTTGTTGAATACTGAATTACTGGTCTAGTTGGAGATATAAAAAAAATAATAATTCTTGACTTTAAATATTAATGGTAAAGGCAAAGGGATTGCTTATATGACTTATTTGGATTTTAAATATGAATGGTGATGTAAGAGAAATTATTATAATCAAGATATAATTGTATTTGGTCTGTTTGGAAATATTTACTTACGGTAACATTTTTTTATGTTTTGTGGAGGCTTTGAAGCATTAAAGGGGAGGTTTTTTTTGTTTTTTAAGTAAATAGATGGCTTACGTGCTTCTGCTGTTTTGTTAGCTGTCACTTATTTCTTAATTTCTAATTACTATTATTTTTAATCTTTAAAATTAAAAGTGAAGAAGTTTCTGGATAGATAGAAAGAAATAATGAGTGATTGTAATAAAGCAAAATGTGTTGGCTAGATGGTGGGGGGGAGTACTAAAAACTTTTGTTATGTGGTTATTTACTAAATAGTTTATAGTTACTTTTTATTTTTTTTATTTTTGGGATTCTTAATATACTGTATTCTGGAATTGAAAACATTATTTAATGAAACTATAGGTTTTCTTTTTTGGTTTATATATAAATGTTGAATTTAAACTAGATTAAATAGTTGATCTATATTTGGGGAGGGTGGAGACCTCTTGTGTTTGTCCTTTTTGGGGTTCTTTTTTTGCTATAACTGGAAGTGATTTTTGGTTAACAGAAAATGTTTTAAGAATAACTGGTTGCTTAAGCTGTGGAGAAGACTGGAAGTCCTTTTTAACTATGTTTATTGTTTGTTGTATATGTGTGTTAGTGTTGTTGTTTTTTAATGAATAAAACTCTAAAATTAAAAACAAAACAAACCAAAAACTGAATATGAGCCAGCAATGCGATGTGGCTGCAAAGAAGGCAAATGCTATCTTGGGCTGCATTAATAGAAGTATAGCTTCCAAATCACGGGAAGTGATAATTCCCCTTTACTCAGCACTGGTTAGGCCTCATCTTGAGTACTGCGTCCGGTTCTGGGCACCACACTTTAAGAAGGACATAGACAAACTGGAGAGGGTTCAGAGGAGGGCAACAAGGATGATAAAGGGACTGGAAACAAGGCCCTATGAGGAGAGACTGAAAGAACTGGGCATGTTTAGCCTTCAGAAGAGGAGACTGAGGGGAAATATGATTGCACTCTTCCAGTACTTGAAGGGTTGTCACACAGAGGAGGGCCAGGATCTCTTCTCGATCATCCCAGTTTGCAGGACACGGAATAATGGGCTCAAGTTACAGGAACCTAGATTCCACCTAAACATCAGGAAAAATTTCCTGTTAGAGCAATAAGACAATGGAACCAATTACCTAGGGAGGTGGTGGTGAGCTCTCCCACTCTGGAGGCCTTCAAGGTGAAGCTGGACAGCCATCTGTCAGGGATGGTTTGACCTGGATTCCTGCATTGAGCAGGGGATTGGACTCGATAGCCTTGTAGGCCCCTTCCAACTCTACTTTTCCATGATTCTATGATTCTAATAGACTTTGAAAGGACCAGAGGAGCCTTCCATGAACCAGGACCGGGGGAGACAGGGCACCCAGAGGGACTCCCCCCACCCACCCTGAGACCATACCCCAGAATAATATCCCATCCAAAGGAACCTGCAGCATCAGGGGACCAAATGGGTCCCAACTGGACTCAAGCCTCGACTTTGGACACCCAACAATCAACTTAAAACCTGTACGTGGTGACATACATTTGAACACACATGTAGGGCGCAAATGCAAACGATTGTGTCTATGTAGCAAAATAAAATATTTTAATCAACTTACTGGAGTCTTACAAGGGCAGAAAGAGAACTCGCAACTCTTCTTTCCAACTGGACAACAGTACACTAGTTAATGTTTGCATGCTTGGAATTTGAGTACAGACTTCTACAGTGTTCGTAAGAATTTCATAATGATCTAGGCACATCACTTCTACAAACAGAACAGATTAAGTTGAGGAGAGGTGGGCCACCTGCTTCAATCCAAAACATTTCCAGAAATGCGCAAAGGGGCATCATTTCTTCTTCTGAAGTTGTCTTGCTAGCATGTCAGCCTGTTAAAATAAATGCATCGACACATCAGCAATGCAGAGTAGCTTTTTTCCAGAATGAAACCGCATCTACTCCAGTCCAAAATGCATTATTTAGCAGGAAGTTTCTGCCTTGCAGGAAGCCTCCAGATGTGTTGTACTACAAACCCCTTCATCCCCAGCTGTGGGTGATGGGAGTTGTAGTACACCACCTCTAGAGTGTGCTGCTTTGGGGGAGGTTGAAGCAGATTTGTGGAGTCGCTGCCCTCCTTGAGCCAAGTCTGGTGGCATGGTGCAAAACCTGTAAAGGTCCAGTTCCTTCTGCAATCCCTCCCAGGGAGGCTCTCAACCTGTTGTTAGTGTGTAAAGCAAACTAGCTTGCTGTGTCGCTTCTGTTTTGTTTTACTGCTTATCTGGGAGCTTTCCCAGACAGGATAAAACCAGGACATGGCTGTCTGTGTTTACGAAGCTATTCTTATCGGCGGCCTTGCTAGGCATGGGAATGCTAGGCGTGAGACAGAAATGTCATGTGATGTAAATAGGCTAATGATGTGTAGTGGCCAGGCTTCGGCCATATGTATCATGCTTTTATGATTCTGAGCTGCACATGCTTTTTGCTGAGCTGGATGTACCTTCAAGGCTTTGAACTCTGCACATGGACTCTGTATATGGAATGGAAAGTAGATGTAACCTGTAGTGATACGTCGTTATAAGTTAATAAACAGTTAGAATAGAACTGTTTTTGGCTACAGTGTGATTCCTGGGTCCTGGAATGAAATGCTGCTGGGAAGGCTGAAGCTAACTGCTGCGTGGGGAGAAACTCTGCTGCTGTGTGTGTAAGGCCAGGGCTTCATTTAGCTGGCTAGCACACATACCAACTTTTCACTCCAACCCCAACATCTGTATGGTAGAACCACTGCTTACCAGTAGACTCTTCACAATTTTATCTCTTGGGATCTTCAGGTAAGTGCAGTCCTCCCCATCGCACAATTTGATATCTTCAGAGACCTGAATTCAGAGGGGAAAGAGAAAAGTGGGTTTGTGTAGCTCAGTGGGGTTAGAGAAATGAGATTGGCATAAAGACAGCACCAGTGTACCTCTGGACTCTGTGGTGAATCCACCTCTCTCTTCCCTCCAGGGTACCAGCCATGGGACCAGTGCTGAGCTTCTGACAGTTGCATGCTGACTGTGAGCACTATGCAGAAGAAAAACAGGGTGGACCCCTGGCATGCCATGGTGTTGCCCAGAGCCCCAATGTCTCAGTGAAATCTAGAAGGAAGGAAGGAAGGAAGGAAGGAAGGAAGGAAGTATGAAGGAAGGAAGGAAGGAAGGAAGGAAGGAGAAAATTGGAATGCTCAGCAAGGGTAGGAATCCCAAGGTATTCCTTCCTAGTATTGTACTATTCCGATGGCCAGTAGGGCCGCCATCAGTATCCATGTGTAACAGAGACATGTAGACAAGTACCATGGTCCTGCCCACCTATTAAGATCATTTGGAGAGACTCTGGTCCATGTTTCACCACCATCTGAGGCAAGGGTTGTGGGGTATGTGATACAGGGCCTTTTCAGGGGTGACCCCCTCAACACTGGAACCCATCTGGCCCCTTGCCTTTCAACTCTCAGAAGAACTGTAAAAAATGGTTCTTTTCTGTTTGCTTTTCCTCTTAGTCTAATCTCCTGTTTCATTTTGCTTGTTTGTTTTTAAATTGATGCTCAATTTAAATCCAGTTGTATTTGCTTTTT
The DNA here is from genome assembly GCA_021292165.1 of Shinisaurus crocodilurus. NCBI lineage: Eukaryota > Metazoa > Chordata > Lepidosauria > Squamata > Shinisauridae > Shinisaurus > Shinisaurus crocodilurus. The sequence continues at coordinate 10,360,946 of CM037876.1, forward strand.
CTTCTTCTTCTTCATTTCTGCCTTTTCATATTTTTCTAAGCTGTTTCAAGGGACTCTTCTTGGAGCGGAAAAGTAATATGAATAAATCAATGAAACCACTAAAAATAACCTCTTGCTCATCTACAACCATATAATGCTTGATGAATAAAATGGTCCTCCATCTTGAACAGGGGTGGACAGACAAGTAGACCCCTAGATGTTTTGGACTTCAGCTCCCAGCATTCCTGGCCTCTGGAGTTGAAGTCCCAAACATCTGGAGATCTACCTTCTGCCCACCCCTGATTCTTACTTTAATTTCCCATAGGAGTGCTCAAAGTGTTCTGAAAGCTGAAGCAGAACTAGCTGTGCTGTCGTAAACAAGAAGGCACAACTATTTCTGCTGTAGCAGAAAAGAATGGCTGTGCCAATCTTCAGAGAGTAAAACCTTCAACCAGAGTGGAATCTCCAATGCACAGTAAGGGCCAAGCACTCTTTTTGGAAGTTTAGCAAAGGAGCAGTCAACATATGACACACGGATGGCATGCTATCCTCCTGGGGGCCTTTTTATGGCCCCCAGTATCCCCCCCCCAACTGAATTGTCAGCAGCAAATTCAATGGTACAGTGGTGGCGGAGGGCTGGGCTGTCCCCTGCCCCTGTCCCCAAAAGTTGCTCATCTCTGGTTTACAAGATATGCAGAGACAAGTGTGGGATCCTTCTGGGGCGGCTGTCTGAGTTGGGAGTTGGGGGTACTGCATTGCAGTGGTTCCGCTCCTACTTGGATGGCCGGCTGCAGAAGGTGGTGCTTGGGGAATATTTCTCGGCCCCGATGGATTCTCCAGCATGGGGTTCCTCAGGGGTTGGTTTTGTCCCCCATGCCATTTAGCATTAAACCAGGGCTTTTTTTCTGGTGGAACTCACCGGAACTGAGTTCCAGCACCTTTTCTTCTATTAATTGCATTACAATTTAATCGCCATCTACTCCCGAGGAAATGTAATCCAAGAGTTCCGGTACCCTTTTCTCCAGAAAAAAAGCACTGCATTAAACCATTGAGTGCACTCATCTGGAGTTTTGGAGTGTGCCTGTCGTCAGTATGCTGATGACACGCAGCTCTACTTCTCCTTTTCATCCTCATCAGGTGAGGCTGTGGATGTGCTAAACCGGTGCCTGGCTGCGACAATGGGCTGGATGAGGGCTAACACAAACTGAGGCTCAATCCCGGCAAGACTGAGATGCTGTTAGTGGTTCCTCTGACCGGATGGAGGGTGCTCAGCCTGTTCTGGATGGGGTTGCACTCCCCTTGAAGGAGCAGGTCCATTGCTTGGGGGTCCTCCTGGAGCCATCTCTGTCATTTGAGGCTCAAGTGGCCTCAGTGGCACAGACTGCCTTCTAGCCAACTTTGGCTGGTGGCCCAGCTGTGCCCCTATCTGGACAGGGATAAACTGGTTCTCAGTGATCTATGCTCTGGTAACCTGCATGTTAGATTAGTACAATGCACTCTACATGGGGCTGCCTTTGAAGACTGTTCAGAAACTGCAGCTTGTGCAAAATGCAGCAGCCACATTAATAACTGGGACCAGAAGGTCTGAACGTAACGCCAATCCTGACCCACTTGCATTGGCTGCCTATATGCTTCCAAGCCTGATCCAAGGTGCTGGATTTAACCTTTAAGCTGTACACGACTTGGGGCCACAATACCTGATGGAGCGCCTCTCCCGACCTGAACCTACCCGGACACTACAGTCAACATCTGGGGCCTTCCTCCAACTGCCACAGAGGGAGGCTTGGAGGGCAGCAACAAGGGAGAGGGCCTTCTCAGTGGTGGCCCCTCGATTTGGAATGATCTCCCCACTGGATCTTGCCTGGCACCAACATTGTCATCTTTTCAGTGCCAGGTTAAGACTGCCCTATGCTCCCAGACATTTAATGGCATATGATGGGGGAATTGATGACATTGGTTTTATCAGGTTTAGTATTTTACTGAAATTGTTTTTCGCTATTTAAATTGTTTTAAATTTTGTGTATTGAATTTTTATGCTGCTTTTTATCGGTGGTTTGTTGTGAAGTGCCCAGAGAGCTTTGGATATTGGGTGATATAGAAATGAAATAAATAATATATTAAAAGAGTGAAGATTTTGAAGGTTGTGGAAGTGGAGACCAGCCTTCCCGAATCTGGATGTGTTCTACCCGAACTCCCTTCATCCCCAGCCGGCATGGCTACTGGAGATGGTGGGAGTTGTAGTCCAACACCTCTGGAAGCGAGACCAAGACACGGGACCCAGAGTGTGGCTGTGCAGAACGGAGCAGGGCTGGGGTCTCATGGGCTGCAGTTACTGGGGGCCACAAGGGGCAGGGGTCAAAGCTAGCTGCCCCCCAGCCCTGTCCCCGAGTGCTGACTCTACTTTCCCCAGTGGACTGAGTGGCAAACAGTCGTTTATACGGGAGTAAAGAGGCAAAGTTGGGGAAAGGGTTGTTCTGCTCCCCTGCCCAGCCTGTATGGAATTGAGGCACGTTTGCCTCCCTTCTCAATTCCTCTCCATGGAGAGAGCTGTCACCTTTTGATCTAGATAATGGCAGGCCCAGGGATGGTCAGGGTTGATGGGAGTTGTAACCCAGCAACCTCTGGAGGGCCACAGTTTCCCCACCCCTGCTCTAAAGCCTGCGTCAGATGCTACCATTTCCTCCATGGGGACTGTCTTATGGTTTAATCAAGTTTTCCTCAACTTAGGCAGGGATGGGGACTTGGACTTGAGGACTCGACTCGTGAGTCGGACTGAGTCCCCCCTCTGACTCAACTCGGACTCGAGTCCCCAATATTTTTTAATGGGAACTCGGACTCGAATCGGGACTCGAGATCCAAGGACTCGTCAACATTTCCTGGCTGTTGACGAGTGCTTCTGGCTGTGCCAGAGCGAGATCACGCTTAATGTGAAGAGTGCATGGAAGCGAGGAGCGCCGCAGCTGCTCGGCCACTATGGCCAGCTACCGGAGCGCGAAGCCCCAACAATGTGTGTTGAGATTTATTTTGATGTGTGTGCGTGGGGGGTTAGGGTAGGGTCAGATCATTTTGGGTTGGCTGCCTCTGCCTGCTGTGTGGGGTTTCCTGCCTCTCTGCCTGCCTGGTCTCTTCTTGACCAGTTCCACAGTTTGAATTGTCCAAGACAAAGGCCTCTGCCTGCCTGCTTTGGGGTTCCCTGCCTCCTCTGCCTGCCTGGTTATTTTGGGTTTGTCTGCCTAGTCTGTTCTTGCCAAAATCAGTTGCAGAATTTTGAAATTAAAAGGCACACTTGTGTGGCTTAAATAAATTCTAGGCACATCTGAAGTAGCCTTATTTTGTTGGGGGGAAACCCCATTGATTTTAATAGGGACTCGTGGAGTCAGTTTTGGGAGTGACTCAGGACTCGTGACTCGTGAGTCACCATTTTGGACCAAGGACTCGGACTCGAGACTCGGGTCCAAAGACTCGTGACTCGACTCGAGACTCGAGACCAAGGACTCTTCAACATCCCTGCAACTTAGTGACCTCCAGATGCATTGGAGTACCACTCCCATGATCCCCAGCCAGTATGGCCAATAGTCCAACACATCTGGAAGGTACCAGGTTGGGGGAAGGCTGGTATAGTCAAAAGAGAGCATCTGAAGCCTGCACGTGTAACTGCATTTGCTCATATTCACCGATGGTTCGTCTTGCTTCTCCCTTTCTCTTCTCTTCCCTTCTCCCTCTCCCTCTAGACGTCATTGTAATCTCCTCAGGGCAGGGACCCAACGTTCTGGCTTATGTCTCTTGATGTTTTGATCAAAATGATAAACAAAGCAACAACAAGTGCAGTGAAAAAGCGCTGTCTTTGCTAAGAGCACATGAACTGGGTGTCCACTGCTCACAACAGCTGCCTGACCTTGCAGCTAAAGAAGAACATTCCCCTTTTCGAATGCTACGCACCATGCGCTTTCCCTCCGTGGACTGGAGATGCATCTCTGCATAGGAACTTGCAGGGGTTTAAGCGGCACTCAGCAGTTGCTAGATAGAATTCGTAGAGGTGAGCAGCAAGGAGCTGCCAGGAGGTAACTGCAGCTCATCACACCAGAAATCAGCAGCAGAGGGCAAAGAGCTTAGGGCAGAAGTTGCCCCAATATTGCCTGACCAAAGCTTGTCTGGCAAAATGTTCAGTCAACTGAGCAAGTGGATATGGGAGCAGGTTTTACCCCATTCACATTTATCAGGGTCTGAAAAAGTGTCCCAAGCACAGCCCTGGGGAAGAGAGCACCACGTATGAAACTTATGTGCAATTAACATCTGTAGAACAACACAACCCCTCTCAAGGCAGCATACAAAATAAAAACACAGAAATATGCCAAAAACAAATGGGAAAGCAATCAATAAATAGTTAAAAAACAGCAACAGTATAAACATAAATAACACCAATAAAACACAACTCTTAAGAGTTGTGGTGCCCCAGTTCTGGAATGCTGTCAGAGAATTGCCTGGCCCCTAATTTGATGAGTTTTGCCTGGTGGGGGCCCTTTTTTGTTTACCCTGGTTTTTAGAGATTCTTTCTGTTTAACTTGCTGCTATTGCACTTGCAGTTTCTAAGTCTTATCTGAAAATTTTACTGGCTGCATTATTTTATCTTTATTATATTGAGAGCCACCTTGAACGTGCAGACTGATAAGGCAGGAAAGAAGTATTTCCTACAGAAACAACAATATGATGTACTGGTAAGTATAAAAGGTTTAGAGTTAACTCCATATTTGCAATTAACATCTTTAGAGCACATCCCTACCAACAAAATATTGTTCAATATAATACTCAGCTTGTAAAGAACGAGGTCATCCAAGTTGCTCGCAAGACATGAATTGTAAGAGAAGCTTCATGAAAGTCTACTCACCGTAACTCAGTTGCTTTGCTCCTCTCCCTCTGTCCTGAAATTCCACGGATGCTCTGAGTATTTATACTATTCCGTGTGTGCTTCTTCAGGGGAAGCAACTAGTTGCCCAATTGGCTGTGGCTGCATGCTGACGTTTGCTGCATCAGTCATACTATATGGATGGCTACCTGCAGGCAAGATGCATGCAAGCCTCCCTCCCATCAGGTCGAAGCTCTGCTAATACTCTTTCGGCAATCTGTCCTCTGACCCTTTCTCTGGCAATAAAACTTGGGAACTCTTTGACCGAAAAGCTTCCATATCATCAGCTATACAAGCTCCTGATGCATGCGGAAAAGGACATGTAATTGGACAGGTGGGACACTTGTCCCAAATGCTGCCTAATCTTAAGTTCTACCAACTCGGCTTGATCCATTATTATTATTATATTATTAAATGTCCACCAAATAACAGTCCATTATTAAACACCCACAAAAGGGTGGAATGGTGCATGGAGTCACTGTTGTTCACCTCTGTGTGCTGACGTCGATTCTTGGCTCTTTGCTTCCAAGTCTGTTACGGATGGCAATCTTTGTTCCATCCCTTAAGGTGAGGTGAGTTAGTTGCCAGGCATGAAAATAGGTGTGAGGGGAGGATGAGGATTGGTGTCCATGGTGGTGCCTGCTGCTGTCCTTGCAATTCTGTAACTTAAGTTAACACAGTTTTGGAAAGAGAAGTACCTGAAATTTTTTTCCAATTTTTAAAAATACTTAATTGTGGCAATTTATGGATGTGGGTCACAATTGAAGGAAGTCCAACTTCTGAACGAATCAGAGCTGGTTGAGTTCCTGGGGGCAGAACTAATAAATGCTTTCACAAAACTATTCTGTGGACTCTATCATGTTGAGATTCCAGTTTCGCAATCTGATAATCATCCCAGCCCCAAACGTCTACCTCATAAAAAAGCTGGGATGTTACCTTATTTCGAAACAATTTTAAAGCGGGATCAGTGAGAAAACCATTGTTGATGCAATAAAATTTTAGTATGGCTCCCAAAGATGTAGAAGCTGAAAGCATTTATTGTATCCATATGACTCTTTCAAGAAAGTGTATCTTTAAAGTAATGAAAAGTCTTGCGGCACCATAAAGACTTTTATTCTGGCATAAGTTTTCATGGACACCGTCCACTTCATCAGATGCATGAAGTAGAGTGTCCATGAAAGCTTATGGCACAGTATACTGTATACATTTGTTAGTCTTTAAGGTGCCACAAGATTCTTTGTTGTTTTTGCTGCCTGCAACAGACTAGCCCTCTGAAATAGCTTTAAAATGAATTCCTAAATATTGAAATTCATGACATTGTCCTATTGGTTGCACACCAATTCACTGTTGGAGTTTCTGGTGTTCTGTTCCAAAGAGCATAATCTTGACTTTTGAATAATTAATCTTCAGGTTCTCTTCTTTTACAATATCCACCAAGTCTAGCACAATTGCCTTTTTAGACCAATGTGTATAAGAGAATGAAGAGCCATATCATCTGCATCACCTTTGGGATTCTCAGCTAGAGCTGACCCCGAATAGATCAGAACAGATTTTTTAATGGAGGAATTTTCTGTGAATTTTCTATCCCACTCCCCTGGTAATGGCGATCCACTCCCCACAAGAAACTGTTGAGGAATTTCACATGCACGCACGCACGCACGCACGCAAATATTTAGCTTACAAATGAGGCAAGTAAGGGGAGAGATGATAGAGGTGTACAAAATTATGTGTGCTGTGGAGAGTCAACAGGCAGACATTTTTCTCCCCCTCTCATAATACTAGAACAGTGTTCTCCAACCTTGGGTCCCCAGATGTTTTTGGCCTACAACTCCCAGCATGCCCCAGCCAGCTATGCTGGCTGGGGCATGCTGGGAGTTGTAGGCCAAAAACATCTGGGGACCCAAGGTTGGAGAACACTGTACTAGAACCTGGGGTCATCCCATGAAGTTGATTGGTGGGAGGTTCAGGACAGATAATAAGAGGTACATCATCACACCATGCATAGTTAGACTGTGGAATTCACTTCTGCAAGATGTGGTGTTGGCCACCAGTTTGGATGGCTTTAAAAGGGGATTGGATCTATTGCTGGAGGAGGAGAAGGCTATCAATGGCTACTAATCCTGATGGCTATATGCTACCTTCAGTATCAGAGGCAGTACACCTATTGTACAGCGGTTGCTGAGCGGGAGGGTGCTGTTGCACTCATGTCCTGCTTGTGGGTTTCCCAAGGGGCAGCTGGTTGGCCACTGTGAGAACAGAATGCTGGACTAGATGGACCTTGGTCTGATCCAGCATAGCTCTTCTTATGTTCTTAATATTCTATTAAATCACACGCCATTTCCCCTCCCTGGTGCACACTTGGCTAGTTTTCACACCGTGAGTGTAAGGTCGAGCCAGGCTGTAAGGCAAGCTTGTCCACCTTTCCAGAATGCTTGGGAGCTCCACAACTAGCAATAATAGAAGCTCAGCTAGAATGTGTACCGCAGGTCAGAAAAGGAAGCATCAAGCCCAAGAGGTCATCTGCCTGGTTAACGAACAGTGTCAAGGAAGGTATTAGAGAGAAGAAGGCTTCCTTCAGAAAATGGAAGTCTTGCCCAACAAGGAACACAAAACCTGCACAAAGAAAATACAAGCAGACAATGAGGGATGCAAAAAGGATTTTGAGGAGCATATTGCTAATAACATTAAGTCCAACAATAACAATTGTTTTTAGATCAGGGATGCAGAACCTCTTTCATCCTGAGGGCTGGATTCCATCTTGAAGAAGCTCTCGGGGGCTACATTTCAGTGTTGCATGGGGCCAAAGGTGAAAGGGCTGGGGCCAAGATACAACCCCCCCCCCAGCATATTTTAGCTTAAAGCTCCTACTGCCAGTGACTAAGCCTTAGTAGAGGCATTCCAACCTTTTAGAATAGGGGGGAAACTGCACAAAATCCAGGAAACCACCAAACGCTTAGTGGTTGGTGGAAAGAGGTGGAGCCTTCTGGGAAACCCCAGAGGGCTGGATTGGGACAGCAGGTGGACCAAATCTGGCCCCAGGCCTGAGGTTCTGTACCACTGCTTTAGATACATCAGAGACAGGAAACTGGCTTGGTAGGCATTGGATGACCATGGAGTTATTGGATGACAATGGATGACATCATTGGATGACAATGGAGTTAAAGGAGTTAGGGCGCAATCCTATGCATGTTTAGACAGAAAAAAAGGCCTGCAACTCCCAGCATGCCCCAGCCAGCATGGCTGGCTGGGGCATGCTGGGAGTTGTAGGCCTTTTTTTCTGTCTAAACATGCATAGGACTGCACCTTTAAAGTACTAAAAGGAGGATAAGGAGATAAGCTAAATGAATTATTTGGGTCTGTCTTCATTGCAGAACATGTAGGGTAGATACCTGTGCCTGAACTGATATTTTCAGGAATTAACTCAAACAAATAGTGGTGACCAGAGATGAAGCTGTCGTAGATCTTACTGACATATTGAAAACAAACAAATCACTGGGTCCAGTTCCTAAAGAGCTTAGAGCGGGGGGGGGGGGGCTAAAAAATCTTTGAAGACCATTCATTACTCTTGAGGAGAAGATTGCCCAAATGAACTGAACTGAATATTCTTTTGTATTGCTCTATTTCAATCAGATTTGTGCGGCGGGGTGGGTGGGTATTTGGCAGTCAAAATGCAGTCTGGGAGCTGTTTACCGAAGGAAAATAGAGAGCGTGATCTCTCTCAAATAAGCTGGGTTAATCTAATCTTGCACACTTCCTGGTAAACAGAATGTTTGTAAATTCATTTATTTGCTGGGCACTTGAAAGGCTATGGAGACCGGAGACTATTTTTATTAGCACAAACTTTTTTCAGAGACCTCCCAACCCTTACTTTAAAATTCCCTGGTAGCAGCTTCAGTTGAGCATGTCTAAGTTTATTAGGTAAACAACTCTTTTCCCTCCCAGTTCGCACAGAATGGAAGAAATCCATACATGAATGGCAGCCTCTCTCTCTCTCTTTCTGTATGTCACATGGACTACCTGGCTACTCCCTGAGCGCACCTTCTCTTGGGTCTCGGGCTAGATGGTTCGTACACTGCTTTGAATACGTGCGTGTAGAAAAGCAGTCTATACATGACGCAAAAATCAATCAATCCTTCGGGCAGCAATGCAATGCTTCATTAAACAGTTGGTTAATCAACCCATTCAAAAAAATGAGCTGCAGTGTTATGGATGCCTGGGAAAGCATCCCAGGGGCCACAGGATGTGTCAGGTCTCTGCTTCCAAGAACGGGTGGAGTGGTCCACCCTCAGAACTCCCCTCCCAGCCACCACAGAAACCTCCGTGGCCAGAGTCTCACTGACGCTGGAACTCTGATCTCAGGGGGGTGAGCGAAGGAGGCATGATGGGACATAGCTGGGGCCTGCTGGGAGAAGCAATGGGAGAAGCAACACCAAGTAGGCCGCTCAACAAGATCTGCCACGGACGGCCTTCTCCTTATCCCATCAGCCAGAGCAGCCAGGCTGGTGGGGACTAGGAAGAGGGCCTTCTCTGTGGCGGCCCCCACATTATGGAACTCCCTCCCTAGTGACCTTCGCCATGCCCCCTCCGTGATGAGCTTCCGCCGTGCACTAAAAACATGGCTGTTCAGGCGGGAATATGGGGTGGGTTAGGTTTTTAATGAGAATTTTTTATATTGTTTTAATTATTATATTTTATTGTGTTTTACTGTATTTTAATTGTACATCGCCCAGGGTGGCCGGGTGACCGGCCAGATGGGCGATTGATAAATATAATAATAAAAATAAATAATAAATAATAAAAATCTGCAGGATCCACAGCCCTTCTGGTCCCCAGTGCTGCCCATGAACCAGCAGCAGATCCATGCCAGCTCTGGAGGCTGGTGTAGATTAATTCTCTCCCACTGAAAGCAATGGGAGGGGAATTCTCTCCCCCCACTCCCCCTTTTTTTTTTAAGGCCTGCAAAGCAGGAGCGGGGAACCAGGAAAAAACGCTGCTGCTTTACCAGTGCAAACCTGGAAGGTTCTTTAGATATTCCGGATGTCAAAGCTCTACCCGTTGACTTAAATAAGAGGCGAGTCTGCGGTTGTGAAAAGAGAGTGCTAGACTGGGTCCACTCTCTCCTCACACCCAGCTCCTGGGAGCGTGTCCTTCAGGATTTCATCAGTGGCCGTGCTAGCCACTGGAATGATGGAAGTTATAGATCAAAACATCTGGTGGGCGCCGGGTTGGGGAAGGCTGCTGTAACGAAAGTGCCTATGTGTCTCTAACTGCACATACAGGCAACTGCATCTCGCTACCACAGCTGTCTAGTTGCATATCTGCAAGATGTGAAACATCTCCCTGTGTGTTCAAGGGAGAAGGGTGCTGCTACCTGGTAAGTCCATCATGAGCCAAGACGCAAACCCCGGAAGTCTGCAACCGTCTGGGAAGGCCAGAATACTGTTAACAATGAGACTTTGGAGAAGGAGTTTGGAACGGGGTATCTCAGTCAGTCTGCACAGCTGAAATTCCCCCCGGGCTGTTTATCTGTGATCCATAAGAAGCATGGAGATCTTTGCATGAAAAGCTCATTATGAAGGGGGAAAAACAGTGCCATTAATTAACAGCTGGAAGGAGGCAGAGTGATCTCCCGAGATGAAAGATGTGCCAGAAGCAAAAGTGATTAGTGGTACTTCTGACAGCAAATCGGCTACTTCAAGACAGCAGTGACGGATTGGAGCTACTAGCATTTCCTGGGCATTTCAGTTCAATCTATAGTGATCAAAGTGGGGCACGAGCCTCGTTCCTCCAAAACAGGAAAGCTCCCAAATCCTTCCAGAAATGGAAAACTTGCAGATCAAAGTTTAAATAAGGCCACAACTAATTTGATCTCCTCTTGTCTCTTACACCCTCGGGTCTTCTACACACAAGACTTTAATTGAATGGTGGTGTTGAGAGAAGAAAGGGGAATGTATGAGAAAGAGCGGGCAGAGCTGGCTGACTGCGAGAGACAAATTGAATCAGAGGTCCAGAGTTGGGAAGCAGCTAATTTCCTCCCGTGTCCCTGTAACAATCTCATAAGTCAGGCGCTTGACGAGTGCTAAGCAAACAGTGGCCAGACAAACATTTGGCATTTTAATATTTAGCCTGTTTCAACTTGCAAAGTTATCATCCTACAGGTCAAAGTCTGCTAGTCATAATTGGGCTGAGCAAACGGAGGAGGTGTTTTGTTTTTGTTGAATCTATTGTTAAGATTTATACGGGTGCAACACACGGCACCCAATCCACACATGGTATTGTTCCTGCGTCCCCCGACTTAATTTTCAGGCCTCCATTTGATAAGCCAGCACCATAATGCGTGGGACAGAAAACCACCAGTGGTGAACTCCTATGTCAGTGGGGCTCTTCATCCATTGCAGGTTTTATTCTGAGCTTTATAGGAGCTATCCACACGGTGCTCCATGGTGGTGACCCTATTTTGGGGATAGAGTGCAGCACCATGGATAGCTCCTATAATGCTCAGAATAAACGCTGCAAGGGATGAGGAACCCCACAGACATAGGAGTCGCCAGCCTCCCCTGCAGAAAACAGACCAAACACTGGCCACGATCCACCAAAGTTAAGCACTCTGTGTGGCATTATTTCAGTGGGAGACTGAAACCATATGAAAGGCCAGCCCTGACGTTAGGCCAGCGGTCCCCAGCCTTTTTGGCACCAGGGACCGGTTCCGTGGAAGACCATTTTTCCACAGACCAGGGGGGCGCCCCCACCGCTCACCACCTGCTGTGCGGCCGCGGGGATGTATCCGAGAGTCTCGAGGGGGCTGAAGCGAGTCGAACTCGCCCCCCCCCCCGAGACTCTCGGTGACTTACCTGCTGCCGCTTGACCCAAACGCGCCGGGGAAACGACCTATGAGGTCCCCATTGCGTCACTTCCTGGTTCTCCGGCGCTGCTCTTTTTACGTAAATCCCATGGTAAAGTGCCTTAAAACGGCCACGGTTTGCTATTCACGGCCGTTTTAAGGTACTTTACCATGGTATATGTGTAAAAAGAGCAGCGCCGGAGAACCAGGAAGTGACGCAACAGGTCTCCTGTTGCGTCACGTTCTGGTTTCCTGAAAATGCTCGCTAGGAGGCGAGCAGAGGGATGAGCGGCAGGGGGTGCCCGCCAGAGCTCGTGAGCACCCCGAGAGCCAGGTGGGGTCCTCGCGGTGCATCCCGGCCGGCGTGGTGGCCAGGCGTCCTGGCCCGGTTCCTAACTGGCCACGAACTGGGACTGGTCCGCGGCCCAGGGGTTGGGGACTGCTGTGTTAGGCAGAATGAAGCGACCGCCTGACATGACAGATGCTGCAGGGCAAGCAAGGGGTGGTGAGCTGTTGAAGGACAGAGTTGGGTCTGCCACATGATCTGTCCTGCCTGTGCTCAGGTTCAGTGGAGGATGCTGTCCCAGTAACTAGTGTTGGAGTAAGAATCAACTCTCAGTCTGGTCAGTTTCTGTACATGGAAGGGGGAGGACACCGCCTTGTCCTTTGGCTCAAGTAGCAAAATGACTCGGGGCAGCCTTTCCCTCTTCGATTTACATTGTCATTATGGGACTTCAATGTGCCTAACGTTGGCTGAATCCAGAGTCTTTATTATTTACCATTTATAAAGCGCCTACAATTTGCTGAGTGCCGTATACAGATTAAACACAAGGTAGTCTCTGCCTGCAAGCTTACAATTTGAAAGGCATACCACAAAAGGAAAAAAAGGGATGTGGAAGGAAGAGGAAAGCAAGCAAACTCATGAACCAGTTCTCAAGCAAACCATGTTGTTCCATAACAACATTCCAAATGTAACGTGAGAGTTCAAAAGTGGTTTGGGGCATGCATTCTCTAACAGAATCCGCGTCACTGAGAGATATGGCCTTTTAAAAATATGTTGCTCTGTGATTTTATAAAGGCGAGAGGTAAGTACTGTGTTTTTCTCCGAGACGTCCCAACATTTTCATCGTCTGGACTAAAACCACCATTACCACCACTCTGTCAAGCTGTGGTGGCCCTCCTGAATGTATTGTCACACTCAACAGACTTTGTACACTTTGTAACATATTTTAGATTCATGACTGTGAATGTCCAGAGATTTCTGGTAATGCCCAGACACAGGCAGCACATTTCTAGTGCCTGTTACAACTGAAGCCAAAACAAACAAAACTGCTAGTCTGGATTCCTTGAGTTTTACATAATATTTGTTGGATAGGCTGTTATTCACAAGGCAGTTTTGCTGGCAATTCTACACCTTAAGTCAGTGTTCTCCAACCTTGCGTAGCTGGCTGGGGCATGCTGGGAGTTGTAGGCCAAAAACATCTGGGGACCCAAGGTTGGAGAACACTGACTTAAGTGGACCAAAGTAGCTTTAGCACAAAAACATTTGCACTGAAAAGTTGCACTTTCTCAATCCAGCTAAGGCAGCCTACTTGGATTAGTCCCACTGAAGTCTCTTAGCTGAAGCCTTATTACTTTGTCTTGTGGTTTGTAGATGGATCTGATAGGAGCAGTACACCGTCTCTTGTTTGGTTTTGCTTACAATGATCTGTAAAACCCCAATAGTACTGTAGCAATAACATAATGAATCAGTGCCCCACACAGACTCCCTCTGAAGCATCTGGCACTAACTGATGGTCCAACCCAGTAAAGCCTCACTAAAGAGCAAGCAGGGTCCATGGTCTGTTGCCGGGAGTTTGAAGTCATGACGTCTCGGTCTTAATCCGGGGGCTCCCCAAAGTATGGGGCCTAATAATGCCATAATACTGTGTTAATTGGGATGCTGGTGACATTTTAGTCAGCCTTCGCCTACACACAAATGGAAGCATTGCAAATGCAGCTCTGTAGAGACGGGGCAGCTGGGCAACGAAATGTCACAAGATCTCTCTTGTGGAGACCAGCCAGCCGGACACATTCGTCTTGCAGATGGGCAGGGTTAGTTGCTCTACCAACCTAACAGAATCTCTTAAAGTTGCTTAGTCGGGGAGGGAGTCTGTTAACCTAAAAAAAATTGCCCAGTCAAGATGAAAAAATCTAGGTTGCCATTTCTCTCTCCTTTTGTATACTCCTTACCACGTAGTAGTTCATAATTAATTATTTAATTCCTGATAAATTAAGAGAAATGCATGGGAAAATCCTATCCTCTCCCTTCGGTTTCTTGCCTTGGTGGTAGCAAGGTTCTAAGAGAGAAAGGCTTCTATCTTGTGAAGACTCCCAGTGGCTGAGTGATGCACAGCACGAGCACATCCTCAGAGTCTCTTTCAAGAGTCAAGACATAACTAATATATGTGAAGTGGTTCTGCATGCCTCAACATTGACTATGCTGGCTAGGACTGATGGAAGTTGTAGTCCACCAACATCTGGAGGGCCTCGTAGCCCCCACACCTGCTTTACCTAGTCCAGTATTTTTTGCCACTAGAGCGGCCACTTCTGAATCATCAAAAAAGAAGACACGAATCACCAAAAATGCAAAAAAAAGAAAAAAGGGATGAAAGAGGATACAGATCTGCATAAAATGTGCATGTGTGAATTTATATGCAAATTTAGAAATAATTATTATGTGTACAGATGCAAATTTAGAAATAATTATTATAATTTAAACAGAAATACAGTATGTCTCACCCTAGTGTCGAAGACTGTGAGCAGGTGACCGGTCTGTCTTGCTCCGTCTGCTGCCCGGGTGCTGCCGATGGGCAACTTCAAGGCCCCGCAGTTCTTCCTTCTGAGGGTTCTTGATCTCTATCCAGAATTTGACTGGACAACTCTTCAAACAGAGGACACCTTCAAAATATAGGACTGTCCTCCGAAGCCCTTCAAATAGAGGACTGTCCTCTGTAATAGAGGACACCTGGCTGTTTCAAAGGTGGTGGGTTGCACCACACAGAACCAAACAGACTCTGCTTTTTATAAACAAACCTCCATGTTTTATTTAAACAAAGTGGCTCATGCTGGCTCAGCTTGGTCTGAGCGTGGAAAGCTAAGCAGGGTCAGGCCTGGTTATTACTTGGATGGGAGACCCCTCCTCTAGTTTCCTGCATTGAGCAGAGGGTTGGACTCGATAGCCTTGTAGGCTCCTTCCAACTCTATGATATATGCAGGGCTTTTTTTATGGTGGAACTCACCAGAACTGAGTTCCAGCACCTTTTCTTCTATTAATTGCATTACAATTTAATCGCCATCTATTCCCGAGGAAATGTAATCCAAGAGTTCCGGTACCCTTTTCTCCAGAAAAAAAAGCACTGGATATATGAAATCTAACTAGGCCCCTCTACAGAGTTCCCTCAGGCTGTGGCCTCTCTCTCCTCCTCAGGCCAGAAGCAATGGGTGTTGGCCCATTGGCATTCTTAGCCTGAGAGATCTCCCAGAGGGCGTGGCGAATGTTGTCAAATAAAGGGATAGTTTATCCAGCTCAATATGCCAGAATCCATTTTTGACATCACAGACCAAGAATGCTCCCGCTTTTGACAGATCTGGAAATATATTTTCAATAGTGTGCAATGGAAAATGACTTCTCATTGCTTTATGTAAGGATTGTGGATCTATGGATATTCAGAGTTTCCCTGATGGTTTTCAGATCACCAGCATACTGCTTAATCAGGCTGTACTTTTTTCTACTGGTTGAATAATTCCCAACCATTGTAGACTTTGCATCTCTTCTTTCAGAGGCTGTTCTAAAGCTATTGGTACTTTCCTCTTGGATAACTGACCTGGCTTCACACTTGTATCAATCCCTAGTTTATAAACTCCATCTAGCTGTCCTTCTCCCTCAAAAACACATCCCTGAATTCCCTCTGAGTCCTTTCTTGACTCCAGCTTCATCTGAATTTTCCATCACTCCACTATCAGTATATTCTGAAATTGTGCCGTTCTCCGTTTTATAGCCTGGACTGCCTTAAAGCATAACGGTGGTACTGCTCTCTGGTCATTTACAACCAGAAACATGTTTGTCTTTGGGGTCAGAAATTTTGAGTTTGCATTTTCCCCACTGGTTTTGATGTAGTGTGATTATACATTCTTAAAGATGATTCATCTCTTCCAATGGGATATTGGGGTTCACTAGGGTGGATGGGACACCACAGTCTAATTGAAATGGTAATGCTTTATCCCCCGGGTAAACAGTTGCATACAATTGTTTATGTTGTCCTGTTGGCTTTTCCTGCAGCATGTTTACTACTTGATCCATTACCCACAGAATGTCTTCACATTCACTCTTGCCTTCCATATTTACAATGTGCAATCTAGCTTTTGAGTTTTTTCTGTTTTGATAGGCACTTGAATGCATAGTGGTTACGTTTGTCACGGTTGTGGCATTTCTTCCTATAAGCCGGGCAACTCTCTTTTTGCCTTGCATCTCTGCCCGCCCCCAGTACTTAAAAAAAAAATTAAAAAAAATTCCCCCAAATAAACACACAAAAAGAAAATAAACCCACAAATCCATATAACTCCAAAGTGCACCCGTCACCACGGGGCCAAGAAATAATTCTATCCACATAATCCGTTATTAATCTATATTCCAAAAATACATCATATCTTGACATTGCTTACTCCCCTGTCCGTTTACTGAAACATAGTCTAGAAATGGACTATGTTTATATCCTTAAAATTATTTTTCTTTAATTGTCCCTTTTTACATTTAATACTACATGTTAATTTATCATTTAAAGCAGGGGTCTTCAAACTACTACGGCCCGTGGGACACATCCGGCCCAACGTGTCCTTTCATCTGGCCCGGCGGCCGATTTAGATGCTGGCTGTGGCGCTGCTGCCCGCCCTGCCATGCTCCGGGTGGCTCGCGCCCCGCCGGCGGCGGCTCTGCCGCGCCTCCTCCACCGGAGGAGACGCTGGCAGCGGCGCTGCTGCCCGCCCTGCATCACTTGTTACGACTAGCAGTGACAAATATGGAACCGGACATTGACCATCTCATTAGCCAAAAGCAGGCCCATACTTCCCATTGAAATAATAATAATCTTATGTTGATTAAAATTGTTCTTCATTTTAAATATTGTATTGTTTTTTCCTGTTTTTTTTGCACTACAAAAAAAATAAGATTTGTGCAGTATGCAAATCAAGCCTTTCTATGCCTTTTTAAAATTTAACGTATTTCAATTTTAGACAGCAAATTAATTTATAATTAATTTATTATTAATTTATACAGTAATACCTTGGTTTGAGAGTAACTTGGTTTGAGAGCGTTTTGCAAGACAAGCAAATTTTTAAATATTTAATTTTTTTTGAGTTGCTATACGCGACTTCTTGCAATACAGTACTGTGTAAAAAAACAATGCTTAAATTAAAAAATCTCTTACAATTTTTTTGGGGGGATTTCCGTTTTTGATAAAGAGTGTTTGTGATACAGCCGTTCGAACTAATTAATGCTATCAATCCAAGGCATGACGGAATAACTTCATTTAAATCACGTAAAAAAAAAGGACCCGGGTCCTTTTTTTTTACTTGATCCATTTTGTTCATATTTTTTCAAACTATAGTCCGGCCCCCCCAACAGTCTGAGGGACAATGAACTGGCCCCTTTAAAAAGTTTGAGGACTCCTGATTTAAAGCAATATCCCACACGCCCACCCCCAGTACTTGCATTGTTCTATGGTGTTCACTGTTGTCCTTACATTAGGTTTCTTCCTCTCTTTCCTCTGTACTATATGGATAGGTTCCACTTCCAGGGCTCTATTCCTGTCTTCGAACAACTCAGGTGCCCTGCAAATCTCCAAGCTTTTATCTAAGGTAACCAGAGGAAACACATCTTTGCAAACATCAATATTTGTTCATATTTTTTCAGCATACCTTTGGCAAGTCCCATAGAAATTGGGCAAGCTGCAGGTGCCCACAACAAAATGCACATCTTCTGATCCCATCCAGATTCACACATGCAGTCACCAGGGGGATGACTGTAACATAATACCGTGACTTGTATGTCTGAATGAGAACTTTCCATATTGGACAGGGACCCAGGCTTCGCAAGAGAGTCCATTCACACATTCAGTGGCTATCAATGAGAAATCAAATGATGCATGCGCAAGTAGGTATCAGGCCTGAAGCAGCAGAGCATCTTAGACATACATGAATATTATTAAATCAAGTCTGCTAGACTTCACAAGACTTGTCACAGAGGACAACTGTGACATGTATTAGGAGCTGAAACTTAAAACTTTAAAATACTGCTAACACTTTGCTATACTAGAAAACACCTTGCAACAGGGAGAACACAAGTAGCCAGTTCACCAGTAGCCAGTTCACTTGCCGCATGCTGGCTGGGGAATGCTGGGAGTTGTAGGATCTCTTCCTGTCTAAACATGCATAGGATTACAGTAATACCTTGGACTGAGAGCATAATTCGTTCCGGAACCGTGCTTGTAATCCAAAACACTCTTATATCAATGTGAGTCTCTGGCGGGCGTGAGCGGGGCCGATTTCGGCCCGCTACGCCTGCTCGAGGTGAGTGGTTAAATCCCTACTATTGCAAGACGTCGCTTGTTTATCAAGTCAAAATTTATTTTAAAAATTTGCTTGTCTTGCAAAACGCTCTCAGACCAAGTTACTTGCAATCCAAGGTATTACTGTACACCCTTATTCATTCTCTTAAATGAAAAAACAAACAAACACAACCCTATGTATTAAGGCACAGAGGTGGCCAGGGTTAAACCTTCCTTCACCCTTGCCTTCAATTTTCCTATCTCCTCTTGCACTAATGTTGGCAGAATGTTTGTGGAGAAAGCCTGCGCACCCAGTGGCATGAACCCCAACATAGTTTCCCCTTAGCGACCACACGTAGTTCCCCCTGAGAACCCGTCTGCATAATCCCCCACCAAGGGGGAAAACAGGAGATGCAAGTCTGGCAAGACAGGTATACAATAGGGAAACATCTACCCGAATCCACAAGAGGACACATGGATCATCCGGAGGTAAAGGGCAGTCTCAAAGAGCTGCAAAGTATCCCCTGAAGGAATCGGTAACTGCCAGACGTCACCTTTCCCAGGCAGGAATAAGCCCACCTGACCGCAAAGGGGCAGGAATAAGCCCACCTGATTGGCAAGGGGTGGGAGAGGGACGGGGTAGAAAACCCCTCTGCCAGCTCCACTGCAGGTTGTTGGGAACACGGGTGAGCTGACAACGTCCAAGTCCAGCTCCTGCTGGGTCAAGCAGTTCTCTTCCCCAAGCCGGCGGGCTCGGAGTCAGGCTAGAAGCTGTACGGTGTAAAGTCTTTGGTCTAAGGTAATGCTTTGCTACAATACTGCTAGTCTGGGAACCAAGTCATTCATAGATCTGAGGTCACAACCAGGTCTTGTTTATGTACAGTATTCCTAGAAGTCTATTATTTCCGCTCCATTTAACCTGTAGTAAATAAAGCATCTATTCTTTGATGCGAATAGGCTCCTGTGCTTCCTTTAAGCCGCGTACGAGTTTAAATCGCGTACACTTGCTTTAACAGGGCTGTATCTCAGTGCCGGTTAACCTGTTAAGTGCCGAACTCACGCAGAAGACCCAGTTGCTGGTCTTCCACAGGCTTACTTCTGAGTAGACATGCATAGGCTTGCACAGTTAGCCTGCTTCTTTACCAATGGTAGCAAGATTTCATAGATCAGAGAGTTAGAAGGGGCCTACAAGGCCATCGAGTCCAACCCCCTGCTCAACGCAGGAAACTAGAGGAGGGGTCTCCCATCCAAGTAATAACCAGGCCTGACCCTGCGTAGCACTGCAACAGTGCTTAACAGTGACAGGTAGTGATGATTGTAGGAGATGAGTAGGGGAGGCAAATTTCCAGGAGTGCAGATCACGTCAAGGGAGCTGCTGTCATTTAGTGGCTAACAGAAATGAGTCATCGTATTGCTGGTTCAAATCTCATCTCTGCCATGAACCTGGTAGGCAGAGCAGTGGCTATTCTTCCAGTTTTACCCACATATTGCAGTTGGAGGGGGTAATGCTGACCTACCTTTAAAGGTTGTGGTAAGGATTCCAGAGATAATGTACGTGAAGTGCTTTGAACATTGACACCGCCACAGAAAAGTTTTCAACGTGAATGCAAGTTGCTTCATCTGAGAGAAGGTATGCAAGAGTACTTTTCGTTCAGTGACACACACACAAAGACTCAACAGAAACACTGGGTGCTTTTTGTTTTCAAATGCTCATTTATTCAGAGTATAACTTACAGCTTGGCCAAGGTCCCAAAATTCAGGATTCAGTCAAATTTTATTTACAAAGTTTATAGCAATTAATGATATTAAGATTAATGAGGGGAGGCTGTCTGTTTTGGGAATCATTATCCTTGGGGCTGGATGGAGGACTGAAGTCAAACAAGGAGAATTGGCACTAAAGTTTTGGTGTGTTTTTTAGAGGCCACATTGCAAGATCCTGATGGCCCATTTCAGTACAAAGTGGCGAGCGTGATCCGTCACTCTGCAGACACAGCAGAGAGCTTTTTGCTCACCCCCTCCTTTCACCAACCTCATAATCATGTTATATTAGAGCTCTCTGCCCATCTCAGATTGCTGGACACCCCCTCTCCCCACATACACCAGTTTTAAATGGGCACTTCTGCTCTTCTCCAATCCCTGTGGCATTCAAATTCCCCTGCACACCGTTTAGGCTTGGCGAGTAGGCAGTGGCAAAAACAATCCCAGAACATATATAGAGGAGGATCCCACTGAAAGCAACCTGTTTCTGGCTTCTCCACATTGCAAGGCAACAGTTTACGCAAAGCAAGGCTAAAATGGAGAATTAGAAAAGGCTACACCCTGGAATTTTGCTTCATCCGTAGCCCGTTACCTTGAAAAGGCAGCTCCTGATAGCTCTGTTGGGAAAGGCTTTGGGGAGCCCAGATTCTAGTCTGGGTCTTACATGGAAGTACTGTAGATGTTTATTTCTGCTATGAAATGGCTTTGGGAACAGAACTCCCTCACTGGGGGGGTAGGTAGTCCACTGGGAGCGAAGAGAACTTGCAAGATTTGGGATATGTGACAATACCTCTGCCCTAAATCTTCTCATCTTTCCACAAGGCCCGTTGGCACCAAAAGGGGGTTGGCTTGTCCAAAGAGAGTTTGTGTAATGTTGACTTGTGATTCAATCCATACATCTTTGGCTTCAATGACACCAGAACAAGCCAGGAGTGGTTCCTACCGGGGGTGGGTGGGGGTCGATACAGATGACCACTTTACCACATGTCTGCATGTGATCTCTGGCAAGAGCCCCCTTACCTCTTGGCCAAGATAAGGATAACCAAGCTACCTGCTAGATGGGAGAACCCACCCTGCCTAGTTGGCCAGCTGTATGGACTCTTGAGTTCAAATTAATATTTTGACCATCCATTTACAGAATAGACTGCGTGAAAGTTGAAAATGGGGGGGGGGGGAGGTAGAAGGCGGTGGCTTCTTATCAGACTCTGACACAGAGAAAAGATAATTCGGCACCTAAGAGCAAGCAGGTGTTTGGGGACTTTTTCCACCCAACACATTTGAAATTGGAGTGGAGAGTGGGGGTTAATTACCTCATATTCTGTAACAAATGAGGGTTTAAACCCCATGCACCCTTCACCTCTCTCACCCCCCCCTCCACTTAATGTGGTCCACATTATATTGCTGTACAAGAAATAACCAGGCCACTTAAAAAAAGAAAAGCATTTACTTGGTCAACAAAAAATAAATACAAGATATTAAGACATTCAGAATGAGGCAGCATGGAGTTAAAGCTACTGAAACAGACAGAAGGGAGAAGCAGCTCGGTTTTGGCCTGCGTTGGCAGTCCCGATATATTCATGTGGCAGATCTGCAGGGAGGTGTAGGCGGGGGTGAGCGAGTCGCTTCTGGCACACGAGGTTTTGCCCCTCCAGCTAAGACACCAGTTATGCGCACTCGTAACTGCAACACAATTGCTCAAGCAAAAAATATATATAGCCGATACTGTTTATGTAGCATACATACACCACACATTTGTCCCCAGGTTACAGTGAGTGTGAGAACTGCAAAGCAATATGAACTGCACCATCACATCCTGTGTAAGAGGGACTCCCTATACCAAGACCCCTTTTTTACACGCATCCCATGCCTTCCCCCCTTTTACTGCTTCGGGTCTGTATGGCTGAATATGGGAACCAGCCTTATATCAAGTCAGACCAATGGCACATCTAGCCCAGTTTTCATTGTTTTCTCTGGGCAGGTTTGCATGTTTGGGGAGGGAAAACAAGCCACTGTGGCTTATTTTCCCTTCCCGCTGTGTGCCGGCCGCAAGGGTGGCTGGCGTTTTTTTCTTTTCTTTTCAAGGCACCCCACAACCCTAGAACAAGCCATGGATTCTGGGGTGGTTTGTAAACCACCCCCGCCACGGGATTCAGACATCATGACAAGCTGTGCTGGCGAGGGTAACTGGGAATTAGGCGGTGTGCAACTGGCACTCATGGGGCGGGGAAATAAGCCATGGTGGCTTGTTTTCCCCACCCAACTGTGCGAACCCCGTCTCTGACTGGCAGTAGCTCCCCAAGATCCAGGCCTGGTACCCAAGAAATGCCAGGGCCTGGACCTGGGACCTCATTCATGTTAAGCACATACTCTTCCATATCTTCAATGTACAGAATGGTTCCTCTAACAGCCTGCTTAGCACAGCATCCAACTGATGTTTGTCCCCCGGAAAGGCACATTGGCTGCCTGCATCATAAGCATGAATCATAGAATCATAGAAAAGTAGAGTTGGAAGGGGCCTACAAGGCCATCGAGTCCAACCCCCTGCTCAATGCAGGAATCCAGGTCAAAGCATCCCTGACAGATGTCTGTCTAGCCGCACCTTGAATGCCTCCAGACTGGGAGAGCCCATGCTGTTAGAACCACTTGGTGGGAGGAAACCTTTACATGGACATCAACCATGGTAAGTACAGCCACACTGACTGGCAACGTGTAATGGGGCTCTAAGGATGCAATTGCTCAGGGTCCTTGTATGAATAGGGGCATACGTGCCCAGTTCAACCCCACAGTAACAATGAGGAGTACAAGGCTGCTTATGGATGTGGTCAGTTCTCTTTCTACTTGTGCCATTTGGGGGTAACAAGGAATCATTTTTAGGGGGGGCAGGGTGTTGTCCTCAAGCTGGTGACAGCAGAAGTTGGATTCACCCACAAAATGACTCTTGGGCAACTAATGGCAGGAGTTGCCAAGTGCTGGGCCCAAGAGAAGTTAAATGGTACATGGGCACTCCACACCAGTTCAGTGTACACATCCCATTTGTGCCAAAACACGCTCGTTGACTAGCTTGGCCAGCTATGGACGATTAACTGGGCCCGATTCATGGAGACAAGTCTCTGCTTCAGGTACAGCATTCCTTGGCTAGGGTCGAAAAAATTGAAAAGCTTGGTTGGAAAGCATCTTCTTGAGGAAGAGTAAGTCAATGGGGAACTTCCATTAGCTTCCAAATCAAACACTATTTTTTACTTTTGAAACAAAACGTCTACCCCAGTGTTCTCTAACCTTGGGTCCCCAGATGTTTTTGGCCTACAACTCCCAGCATGCCCCAGGTTGGAGAACACTGGTCTACCCATTTGACTTGCAAGCCAAGCACATTTCAAAACAGGCAGAGACCAAAGTGTAGACAAGTCCCAGGCACATCAGAGGAAGCCAACATATTTAATCGGATGGGCCAATACTGCATCACACACTGAGGAAGGTGCAGAGCTAATCACGTGTCTTTACAGCAAGGGTAGCATACGTTCATGAGACACAAAGGCCTCCTCCAATTTCATGCAATTGTGCTTCCCCCACCTATACTTCATAATCTCATGTATTCACGACTCAAATCACAAGATGTGGATAACTCATCCACTATATATTAATTTGTCCATCAAGTCTTCTCCAGGGGCATTAATGGCTACTAGCCATGATAGCTATATATCATCCTCCAGTGTCAGAGGCAGTTACAGGGGAACACAACCAGCAGGGCACTATCACACTCATGTCCTGCTTGTGGGCTTCCTGCAGCCATCTGGCAGGCCACTGTAGGAACAGAATGCTGGACTAGTCTTTGGTCTGATCCAGCAGGGCTCTTCTTATGTTTTCAAGAGTGTCTGGCACTTATATAGACATTGTCTAAATGCAAAACATTAAGACACATCTACTTTTCGCAATGTATAGGTATTACTTTGAGGACTCCAAGAACATGCATTTTTCTATGGACTTTAGTGGATGAGTTATTCACATATTGTATTAAAATGTGTGATTTACATGAATCTGGCTATGAACTTTTGTTTTTAATACTTTGCATTGCTTTGAGCTAGAACTGTGTGGGTTGTGGACAAACACATCTCCTAGAGCTCTACCTGCACACTGGACTGCCTGCAATGTCTGTTTAGGTCTATGGCATACACAACTCTCAGCTTCTGGCCAGAGACAAGGCATTAATGCAGCTAGACCATGCATGTTAAACACTCTGGCCTGCTGACTTACAAAATATACAATACTGTCATTTATGTTGGCACAGGTTGGCAAGGAAAATGTGAAATACTCAAGATGATTCTGGATCCAACTTCCTATAACCAGCCCCTTTGGGTTCTAGCGAGGTAATTACTAATTATTGTCAAGATTTATTTCCTGCTTTTCTATACAAACAACATCAACCACCCCAAAACCCACCACATTGCAGCTAAGCACTCCATATGCTACTTACTGCTAGTTGGGAAAGGACTCCTAAGTAATAAATGAGCATCCAGGCCCATGAGGATTGCAAGTGATCCCTCTTCCACACCACCTCTACCACCCAGCCCCCAGTCAAGGATGTCATCTATCATTTCCCCATCCCTTTGAAGGCAGGAGGTGTAGCAAATGCTCTTCCCACTGAGTGTTCCTGGCAAGCCAATCGAAAAAGGAGAGGAGACAAAACCAAACATGCCCCTATAAAGATAGAAAGGTGCTTTCACAAAAACAGGGCTGGTGGGAGAGAGGATGACAAATCCAAAAGAAAAGAGGGACATGGAAATGATATAAGCTCGAGATAAAACAGATGCATTTTTCAAAGAGTCTCCAGGATTCCCTCACCACCATTTCCTTCAAAGATGAAGACACTGCTGCGCAAGTCCCAATGAAATGAGTAGTAGGATCCTGTACAGTTTCCATTTCATGCTAACGGAGCTTGTGCGGGAGGCTCCTGGTAGACTCGGCCTCTCTCCCAAACCTACAGAGGGGAAATGGGGGTTCCAAGGCATGATCTGCATTAGCCTGTGGGAGAGGAAGGGCAGGCTGTTGACCGGGGCTGCCAGACAGGGAATGATGGAAGGAGAAAGACACGAGGTCTGTCAAGCTGTGCCGAGTTTAAGGAAATAATGACATATTCTTGCCAAGCAGCCCTTCTAGATCTCTGGAAATCAAGCCCTTTGTATGAAGGCAGGAGCAGACTGCTGATGAATATGAAAAATGGCTGCCCATTCAAGTTCTCCCCACCACGTTTAGGCATGCCGACTTGTGGCATTTCTCTGCCCTACCAGCCAGTGATACAGAGCAGGCAGGGAGTGCACAGTGGGATGACACTGCGAAGCATGAGTACATCTGCCTAGAAATTACAGGAAGCAGGGAGGGAGATGTGCTGCCGTTCTCTGCCTTGAGCTCTGTGTTCCACTCTGTGTGACAGCTCCAGTCCAAAGAAGTGGAGACAGGCAAAGCAAATGGAAGCTGAAACACGTGCAACTCAGTTATAGGGAGAGGTAACGGTGCAAAACAGAGCAGCAAAGAAGGAAGCAGTTTAGCTGGACTTATTTAGGCATCTGGTGGTGCAGTTAGAAAAGTTGCTGGTCAAAAGTAAGAGCAAATGAAGCATCAACGGGTGTCTGGCTTTGCCGCTTTTAACACACTCAAAACGATCTTTGCGGCTTAAAAACTGGGTAATGTCTCCTCCCCAACTGAAATTCCAAACATTGGGGTCCTCTACCTAAAGGAGTCAGTTGCTTAAACACCACCCCCAACATCCAGGGGGCTACAATGTGCAAGGGGGTGCCCCATTCTTTTCAAATGGGGAAGCGCTCCCTGTGCACAGAAATATTCAAAGAGGTGCAAGAGAGATACAGCTTAAGCACCTCTTATATAAAACCTCTGATAAATACTTTAAAAAAAAACAACAACTGAAAAATATGAAACCACTTTCCAAGGGATTTAAAAAAAACACTTCTGTTAAAACGGTATTTATGAGCCACATTTTTCTTTTAACAGAAACAGCTGATATGAAGAATCTCATTTGGTTTTTTAAAAGGCTTTACTCCCTCAAGGAAAAAAAAAATAGATTTACAAAACAAAAAACAGCCTGCATCAACTCTCCAGAAGAGAGATTTGACAATATTAATCCAAATATCACACTATTTAATTCCCCAATAAAACACTGGGAAAAAGTGCCTACAATCTCTTTCTAACACTTTTGCTACATATAAAATCTCCAGCTAATAGGAATCTTATGGTACCAACCCTCTAGAACAGTTAAGATATATACACATTTTGGGGGGCAGGGGATATTAACAAACAGAATATTACAAAGTATTAAAGAAGGCAACTCTTCTGTTGTGTGATTCTCATTTTCACTTGAAGTTGGCGTAGTCTGAAAAGGCGTCAATATACTCCTGAACCACCTTGTAGCAGAATTCGTACTGTTCCTAGGGATTAGGTGGAAGAGAAAGTATACAATTAGTGACAGAATGAATAGTCATTCCCTGAGACATGGTGCAAAACAGAGCAGCAAAGAAGGAAGCAGTTTAGCTGGACTTATTTAGGCATCTGATGGTGCAGTTAGAAAAGTTGCTGGTCAAAAGTAAGAGCAAATGAAGCATCAACGGGGTGTCTGGCTTTGCCGCTCTTAACACGCTCAAAACGATCTTTGCGGCTTAAAAACTGGGTAATGTCTCCTCCCCAACTGAAATTCCAAACATTGGAATTTAATGTAACCACCTGCCCATTAAAATTAAGGATGACCAAACTAGGCATCCCAAACACGATGCTGATTTATACAGAGTCAGGCCACTGGTCCATCAAGGTCAGAGATTGTCTACAAGACACAGCCTGGCAGCGACTCTTAAGGAATTCAGGCAGGGTCTTTCCTACCAGGAGATGCCAGGGATGCAACCTGTATCCTTTTGGATTATTGCGCTGTATGTGGGGGGCTGCTTTCTAAAGTGGCCCAGCACTGCAGTTGGTCCAAAATAAATAAATAAATAAGTAAAATAAAATAGGGCTGCAAGATTGCTAACTGGGACAGGGCGATTTGACCATATCATGCCAGTGCTATAACAGCTGCACTGGCTCCCAGTCTGTTCTGGTCCCATTCAAGGTGCTGGTCTTAACCTGTAGTGCCCATAACAGCTTCCCTGAAAGATCACCTTCTCCCATATATCCCTGCTCGAATCTTGAGATCTTCTAAAGAGGCCCTGCTCCAGGTACCCCCGCCAAGTGAAGTGAACTGGGTGGCTACCAGGAGGATACCATGGGTAGGAGGGTGCTACTGTGCTCATGTCTTGCTTGTGGGCTTCCCACGGGCATCGGGTTGGCTAGCGTGTGAAAAGAATGCTGGACTAGATAGGCCTTTGGTCTGATCCAGCAGGCTCTTACATTCTTTGGGCTACTTGGTAGTGGCACCTCAGGTTGTGGAATGCCCTCCCCAGAGAGGCTCACCTGGTGCCTTCTTTGTGATCATTTTGGGACCAGCTGAAGACTTTTTAAAAATCTTCTCAGGCCTTTGAATTCTGTGTTTTTAGTGTTATACACACTTTCTTTGACCAAGCTCAAGGAAAAAACCTCTTTTTGCCTTCCTTTTGTCACTTGGTTGGCTTCACCTGGGGTGGTTTGCTCTGCAAGCACCTGTCTTTTGGGCAACAGCACTCTTCCCGTTGCGCACTATGATGGTACAGGCCAGCAGTTTAAAACAAAACAAAACCTCTCTGGCTTCAAAGAATCCTATCCACATAGACTCACCTGTTGAGGAACTCCTGCGACCTGTAGAAGACACTGGTAATTACTCTAGGGTCAGGCCTACTGGGCATCAGTGAAGCACACACAACCTGAGAGCGCACTTTCAAGCCTATACAACAGTCCCCTGTGGCTGTGCATTGTTGGTGGAGTGGAGGGGGGGGAGAGAAGAGATCAGTACAGAATTGCAAGGTGCCTTTTCGGGGAAGCTCATCCACCATCACTGATCTTCT
Source organism: Shinisaurus crocodilurus (assembly GCA_021292165.1). Lineage (NCBI taxonomy): Eukaryota > Metazoa > Chordata > Lepidosauria > Squamata > Shinisauridae > Shinisaurus > Shinisaurus crocodilurus. The sequence goes on from CM037876.1 coordinate 10,388,984, forward strand.
CATCGAAGAATGCTGCTAAGCATCCCAGGGACACAGGGCTTTCCCTAGGATCACAATTTGGAAACCACTGGCATGGGCTCATCTGTGGACGGGCAGGTGGATGGGTGGCCCTGCCTTTCAGCATAGGAGGATTTGACCTAGATGGACTTTTGGCTCCTGCCACTTCCACAACTAGAAACAGCTGATTGCCAGGGCAGGGACCATAGCTCAGTAATAGAGAACATGCTCTGCATGTATGTGCATGTATTTATGTGCAGAAGGTCCCAGGCTAAATCTCTAGCATCTGCAGTTAAAAGGACCTCTGCGGTGGCAAGGCTGGGAAAGACCTCTGCCAGAGACCTTGGTGAGCTGCTGCCAGCCAAAGTAGCTAGCTTAGGGAGAGAGGGACCAATGGTCTGACTCAGCATAAGGAACCTTCATATGTTTGCGTCTACAGCCTGATCTGCACGGGAATTTCTTCAGTCCTATTGCCGAGTAAGGATTGCATGGAGAGAAAAGAGCGAGCTGAATGCATGTCTGAACTAGGTCAGTGTAGCAATGCTGTGAAGGCTACCCAGCCCTGCACTCTGGAACTGCTTCTGGTGTGTGATGTGCAGCCTGTCTTTGCAAGGTCCCGACAGGATACAAACTCTTTCCACCTGCCCTCCTTGTCTAGTGGCGGGAAGGAGGTGTGAGGCAGCAGGAGGGGCGAGGCATGGGGCTATGCCAGGAGGGAGGCGAGGATCTGCTGACACCTGCAGGTGGGAATCATGTGTGGCATTATAAAGCTCAACCTGCTCACTTCCCTGAGCAGTAGTCATGCCTACCAGTGTTTGGACCATGTGCGGCCTCTGTAACCTCAAGCTCTTCACCGTCTGAAAGACATCCAGAATTCCTTCAGCCTTGACCCTTTCTAAGACGGTGCCCAATGCACAGAAGGTCCCTGTTCGTCCGGCTCCAGCACTGGGGGAAAAGAGGCAGAGAAAGTGAGTGGCCGAAAAAGGCCTTCTTGCTGCCCGAGTGGTGCCACCTAGGGATGGAAGAGCAGAATCATCCCATATAGTGGCTGCTGCAGGAATGTAAAGCTCTTTCGTGCAGTGTGTCTCCAAGACAGGCCAGCGGAAACGCCATTCCATTCAAGGGCAAAAGGCTAGGTCAGACTCATTACGGAAGTCACCATCTCCCCAAACGCTAGCAAAGAATGGTACAAAAGGGCATTGGTAACTGCCTACTGGGAATCACAGAGGTCTGGCGCAGATGTAAGGCTGCTTCCCTCTTAAACAGTTAAGAGGCCAGGTGTAAACTGCAGAAATGCATGCCCCCATCCACAGCCTGAGTGTAAATTCCCCCGTACAGACCTACCCAGACCCTAAGAACACCTCCAGAGGCCCTTCTCCAGGTGCCACTGCCAAATAAGGTACGATGGATGGCTTACAAGGTGGCTGGGGAATGCCATCCCTTGAGAGGTTTGTCTGGCACCCCACGTGATGGACCTTTTGGGCACCAGGTGAAGACCATTTTTTCACTGCTGCTGGTTTTATTTTAGTTCTATTCTAAAATTGTAGTTTTATGGTTTTACATTTTCATTGTTAAGCATCCAGAGAATGTTCATTTTGGGGTGATATTCAAATGTTGTAAACCAGATAATTAAATAAATCAGTAACAGCCATTAATGCCCACTAGGGTTTCTGTTTAACTAGGATCTGAACCAAAACCCCAGTGACCTTAGGGGGCCCCATGCACTGGGTGGTGGGGTGTCTTCACACAACATACTCCTTGCCAAGCAAGTGCCTCTGGTGTAGTGAATCTTGCCACTGCCTCCTGTCTCGAAATCTGGATTGTACAAGCCAATAATTTAGGCTGGGTTTAACATATAGCCTGCTTGATTACCTGCAGTGTACAGTGATGGGGTGGTTTCCAGACTGCTGCTGCTGTTTCTGTACAGCTGCAATGATGTTGATCATTCCTTTCCCGTCGGTGGGGATGCCGACCTCTGGCCAGCCATGGAAGTGGAACTGTCGTATCTGCCGGCTTTTGTTTTCCTGGTCAGGCAAAATTGAGAAATGTTCAGAAAAGCCTAAATCCAAATCCAAGGAAACCCTGGGAAACAAGCTGCTCTAGAACCCAAGCAAATGGGCCAGTAGGTTATCAGTTTCCTAACCGTTCCCTTTCCTAACCGTATTCTGCACAGGGTTGTCTCCTGGTAAAGAATGCTGTTGGGGGATTGCTAACATATACAGGTGTGTTATGGAAGGAGTTAGAGGGAAGCCACCTTGGAAAGTTCTGCCAAGATGGCAGGAGGGAGCAGGACAGAAGACAATCCAGCAATGCCGCAGCAGATGGAGACTGATACAAGGTGGTTTCTGTGAGCATATTCAGATGCATCTTTGGAATGGATAAGAAACATTACTCATTTGCCCTTGAATACTGGGAAGCAAGTAGATTGTACCACTGACACTATAACTTGGCAGGTGTGTTTTGATACAGAAATCACACAGGGGAATTGCCCTGTATGTGGCAAATGGAATATTCTAATTAGCACCCAGGAAGGCAGAACAAATGCAATTTGGGGCAGCTGGGAACAAGTAACTAAATGGAGGAGGAGGAGGAGGAGGCGGCGGCGGCGGCAGGGGAACATAACTCTGGAAAGAGCAGAAACCACACATCCTAGAGAGCGAAGGGCCACAATCATCCTTACTTAGCCACAACGCATCTCAGTGGGGGGGGGGGTGTGTGTCTCCTGACACCTACCCTAGTATTCGTCACCAGCAGGTCCCGCACAGTGTAGCTCTCGCACTCCTCCTCTTTCTTCAGCTCCACAGTGATATCACCGTAGGATACAGACCCATCAGAAGGCCAATACTGGGCACATTTCTCCTGAGGAGTCAGAAGACAGGTACGACAGTGGGGGTGAGAAGGACAACATAAAGCTCCTCTAGAACAGGGGTGGGCAACCCAATTGCCCCTGAAAGTCACACGCAGCGATGGATTGTGGGGGCTGGGGGCAGGCACACACGCCCTCTCCCCCATCTCAGTGTACAGAGATGGGGAGGGTTAAACCTCCCCTCCCTGCATGCTGATATCACTTCGCGCTCCCTCCCCCTGCAGCAATCAGCTGGGCAGGGGTGAGTCGAACAATTTAAATGAGGGGATGACGGCATGCCTTCAACAGCCCAAACAGCCGTGTGCTTGTGCTGGGGAAGTGGTGTGCTGGGATGAAGTCTCCTCATGTGCGGTCTTCCCCAGCACAATTGCAGCAGCAGGATGGATTTGGTTGTGAAGGTGGCAGTGACAACCTGGGCACTTGTGGCAGGCCAGACAGAAAGCTGCCAAGGGCTGTGTGCCGCCTGTGGGCTACGAGTTGCCCATGTGTGCTCTAGAAGACAAAGTATGAGACCTTCCTGACCTCCTTTCTTGTGGGATCCAATTCGTTCAGGAGGGGAAATATTACTAGCTCAAAAAAGAGGACTCAAAATGTGAATGGGAGGCCAACACCAACCAGTTTAAATCTCACACAAATTCCTTGCCAAAATACGCAAACCCAATATTGTGAGCAGAATAACTTAGGCAATTTGTTTAAGATAGCGCCTTTCTGCTCTTTTATTCTGAAGTCAGAATTTAGGTTTACTTGGCTATTCTGTGACAGTTGGGGGATCTACAAATTCCAGCTAGCCTTGGTAGCCAACTGTTATTTATGGCTGCCCTCGACACCTTGCCTTTCCCGAGTCCTCTGCTTAATTTTTGAACTCCGGGGAAGGTGGGGATGTCTTGCAGCACTCTTTTCCTGGTGAGCACATTTGTGGGTGAGATTCCAGGTTGCTAAGAGTAACTAGACAGCTGCATTTGTGAAACGTTTGGGGCAGCTGGGCACGTTTGGGGGCACAGCCCACTTACTGTGAGCGTTTGGCTCACAGTAAGTGGATGGGGCTTGCTGATTGTAAATATGATCCTATTCTGAGGCCAAGCCAACCAGACCTGAGCTTTGACAATTAAGGCAAAAGATTCTAGCTTTCCCTATTCCTGCATGTGGCAGCCCTGAGAACGGGAATCTGGAAATCATAACAAAAGGCAGAGAATTTGGAAAACAAAGACTTGGGAGCAGGAACTGGGCCTGTAGAGGTCTACTAGCTATATGCAATGCTTACCTCATTTATCCTCCTGCTGGCTGAAAAGACATTATGAACTAATGAAGCTGCCTTATACTCTCTGTTGGACCTCTGGTCCATCCATCCCTGCATTTGCTATTCTATTCAAGCAAGGTCTCAGGCAGAGATTCTTTCCCAGATCTGCTGCCTGGGATCCTTTTAAACAGAAGATGCTGGGGCCTGAACTCAATACCTTCACATGCAAAGCAGGTGCTCTGCCGCTGAGCTCTTGGCCTTCCAAGGAGGGCACCGTACTCTGTGTTTTCTCCCAGTGTCTCCTCACCGAGTGAGTCTCCTACCCATTAAAAGGATGCAGTGGCTCCAGCCCTGAGCAACAACGCAATTTTCAGAGTTCAGGCTCAGAAATCCTATGGGATTCACACTCAGGCCCATGTGCACTGCTTAACACTTTGTAATGCAACTTAGCCAGATTACACATATGCCCTACCCTTCCTCTGACAAGCTTAAAGCAACCTACATATGGTTCTCATCCAGGCAGCTTATGGGGGCAGCCCCACCGAGCTGCAGTGCCAGAACTTCACCGTGTGACTTCTGTCTGGGCCATTTGCTGGGCTGACTAGCCTTCCCCACTCCCCAGTTGCTCACCTGACCCCTCTCTTCCAGCTCTGTCAACATAACGATGGAGCAGGACTTCCACTCCCAGATCATCCGCCAGAAGTCCTCTATTGTGTGCTGGAGCGGGCCTTGGCTGGCTATGTAGGAATCCTTCTGGCGATAGCCCTGGAATTTCAAGACTTGGTTACTTGGGATTGGGACATTGCAGCAAGTCCAGGAGTAGAATCGTAGAATAGTAGAGTGGAAGGGTGTAGGCCATCAGTCCAGGATGAGGGAACAGATGTGGCAGCCAGGGCACCATCAAGCATGAGCGGCTCCCCTTAGCTCAGCATGTGCTGCATCATGTGCCAGAACAGATGGGACCAGTGCAGGCAGCAGATCGACAGTAAGGGAGAGTGATCATCAGGACTGTATGGCACCTTAAGACCACACTTGAAGGGACACTGACTGGAGCTGCGCTGTATACACTGCTGTCAACTGTCCCAGTAGCAATCGTGGCCATTTATTTATTATAAATAAATATAATATTATTAGCTCAGCATGTGGCCTGATCATGTGTCTGACACCAGGAGTTCCAAACAGCTGGAGCAGCAATTTGCGTGGCTTAATAACAATCAGAGCTGAGCTATTCTCTTTGGAGGAGAGTGGTCGGGGCCCTGGTTCCTGCAGGTTAAAGCATTCTAGAACTCTTACCTCTGAGAACTCAAATCAGTGAGATCCTTTTATTATAGCAAATCCCACGGCATGAGCTTAACCAGTTACAGTCTTTGGAAATCATATAGCTGATAGCATTTTGCTATAGGCTCTTGAAATTGTTCCACATCAAGGTAGGGGACTGGAATGTCTCTTAGGGACCAAATCCCCCAACATTCCACACCAAGGAAAGGGTTCCAGATACCTTTGTAGATGATCTTCCCTGACATCTCACACCAAGGGAAGGGACTCAAATGTCTCCTTTAGACATCTCACATTCAGGGGAAGGGATTCACATGTCTTTTGGGGATCATCTTCCAGACATCTCACATCAAGCAAAGGGACTCCAATGTCTCCTTTAGACATTCCACAATCAGGGTTCAAGGAAAGGATCTGAGCCAATTCCAGATGCTCCTGCGACAAGGGAAGGGGGGATCCTAGAACCAGGCCTGACTTAACCATACACCCCCATGGGGAGCTGAACCAACCTTGCCACTGAGTTGGAACCTCCAGGGTACAGTGAGTCTTGGCCTTAGAATCTGAGCAACTCCTAGCTGCTCCTCCGACAGGGGAAGGATCTGAGCCCTACTGCTCATGAGACAAGGGAAGGGATTCTAGAAGAGGACCTGAAACAGCATCCACACCTCCACAGAGGTCAAGACCAACCCTGCCACTTTGGTTGGCCCCTCTGGGTACTGTGCGTCCAGGCCTCTTGACAATAAGGGTCCAAAACAAGATCAGACCTGAGTCCAAAGTACTTCCCTACACGCAGAGATTCCAATGTCCAAAGCTCCCAGCTTTGGAATCTCTACGCCACATGGGTCGAGGCATAGGAATGTCCAGAAGTCAGGAATTAGCCCCAAGCCAGCCGGCCTCTGAGCTCCTCGACGAAGACACATCCATGGCCACAAGAATGCACAGCCTATGAAAAGTACGACAGTCCTTTTCATGACAGGTTCTTGACAGTAAAAGCCCAAAGAGAAGAAAGTCCAAATTAGATAAGAGTCCATGTGCAGAGTGCTCCCAATAGCTCAGTCGGTGATAGATCCAAACAGAAAGATGCAGACAGGGGAGATGAGAGAGATGTTCCTAGCAAAGGCTCTGGAGGCAAAGCACTGACTTAAAAGCAAAGGTGTGGCCATCTCAACCCTCCTTCCAAACCACTAATTGACAAGGGAACTGGCCCATCCACAAGGCCCCTCCTCCCGCCAGGGGTGTCTCCCTTCTACCCTTCAGGGGTCAGGCTTCAACCAGAGTGACACCTCTGCAAACCATTCCTCCCCTCTCCTGAAGTTCCCAGCGAAGGCTGCCAGCTCCTATCTCTGCAAGGCCAAAGTTGCGGCTGGACGGGGGAGACAACTCAATACAGATCTGTGGCTTATGCTGGCTCAGCTTGTCTGAGTGTGGAAAGCTAAGCAGGGTCAGGCCTGGTTATGACTTGGATGGGAGACCCCTCCTCTAGTTTCCTGCATTGAGCAGGGGGTTGGACTCGATAGCCTTGTAGGCTCCTTCCAATTCTATGATCTATGAAATCTATGAAACTCCCGCCTGCTTTCTCCTGAGAACTCTGCCAGTCTTGACATTCCACAGACTGACTAGGCCCCAAACCCTTCCAAATGACTGCTGACTGGTTTCTGGCTATGAACTAGAAGGCCCACTGCATTACTGACCACCACAAGAGAGGTTTCAGTTTTGAGAACAGAAGATCCTTTCTTCCTTCCTCCATGTAAAAGAAGGACACAGAGAAAAAGGAGCTTAGTAATTTGGACTAAACATAATGTAATCAGCAGAGAGAGGAAATTGAATTCTCAGGTGAGATGCCTACCAGTCCAAGGGCTTTTTGACCTAGATTCTTGACGAGCAAACACAGACGGAAAGAGGCCAAACGGGGCGAGCGCTGATGCTGTACTTGACAACACTAACCCAGTCTGACACCACATACAGAAGATTACATACTTACTCTAGTTTAAATCAATCTAGAATAACCAGCACCCCATTTTCACAGTCACAAACATGGATTAGAGCAGGGGTAAGCAACCTGGTTCTGTCCAGATGTGTTGGACAACAACTCCCATGAGCCCCAGCCATGGGAACTGTAAAAGCGTCAGCCATATGAGATCATCTTGGAGGACTCATGTCTGCAGAAGTATCTTGACGATATGACGGGTACGGTACCAGTTTGCCTACTCCATCCCAGCTATCCATTTGCAGGAACGTGAGTTATGTTAAAGAGTAAGTATACAGCAATAAGTGATCCTGAGTGTTGGAGTGAGGTGGGAGTCTGACTGAAATGGGGCACTCCCACTGGCAAGGCAGAAAGAATTCTGCTCAAGGTTGGATGGGCTGAAATTAACCGGAGTAGGAAACAACTTTTTCCTATTTTTACATCTGTCTTAGCTATTTTAGTAACTTTAAAAGTGCTTTTAAAATGTTTCTGTAATTTTTTTTGATGTTTTTATTGTTTATATTTTTTATATACTGTGTTTTATTGTTAAATTGTATTTTTATTGTATAATTGTATTTTATTATGTAATTTTTATAATTGTTGTAAACCGCCCAGAGAACTTCGGCCTATTGGGCGGTATAGAAATGGAATAAATAATAATAATAACAACAACTGGGAAAGAATGGTCTGAGGCAAGATGGGTGCTAACTCTGCCTAGCTGGCACTGTCTGTCAGACTGCTTGGTTCTTAAAGATGAACAGGGGACCTGGTAACAAGGAGGAGCCCCGGTCAAGCGAAGAGCAACTCATGATTTACTGCTCAACAGCACAGCTTAAAAATTCCGGCAGAGAAACTCATCTAACTCTTCACTGTCTTGCTCATCAAGTGGTATGAGGTGGGGCTAATAAGGCTCACTACATTTTTAAGACCACAAACAGAGCTAAGAAAGGCTTGAACTTCCAGTGGAAAGCCAGGCACCCGCAAACAGCATCTGCCACATCATCGGCACCCATGGAAAATGTCTGCAAGGTTCTTAGCAAGAGTAAGTAGTTATCCCAGTAGAAGTAAATTTTGTCCAGGCTTCAGTTTAACAGAAAGGCCTGGAAAGGCAAGTCAGACTTTTCCTTGGCCTTCCAAGAACATGCCCTGACAAGTCAGACCTTCCGTGAACAACCCTGATGGGCAAATCTCTCATGTGCCTAGCCTCTGCTCTGTTATGCTAAAGAGTACTGTGAGCCATGTCCCCCATGCAAAAGACTGTACCGATTACCTTATGTAAAGCCATGATGTCTGGAAGATGGGCAGTGTCTGATCTTTTGTTCTTGTCTAAGTGTCTCCGGGTGACCGGCCAGATGAGCGATTCATAAATGTAATAATAAATACATTTTGAATTGTCTCTCTTGTACTGACTCAATTGACACCTGACCTCTACATGATGCTACTCAGTATAAATGGAAGTGTCTCCCTTTCATTCTGGTTGGCATTCCTGACTGTGCTCAGATGCCATCCGTGAATTCACTAATAAACTTTCCTCTCTAAGAACCTCTCCAAAACGCAATGCAGTAGATCAATTTTTCCACATCCCAAGCACAGCATGTAGGGAAAATGGTAGAAAGTGGATAAAAGGCGAATCTTTACAATATTGGTTTATACCAGGGATGGGCAACATGTGGTAAAGCCACCAATTGCTTTACCGCCCCCAAATTTGCTGCTGCAGTGGTAAAGCAATTGGTGGTTTACTGCCGAGTTTTGGCGTCAAACTTCAACAGTGGCCTAAAAAGGCCAAATTTAGCTTTGAAACGAAGTGTGTGCCTTGTTTTAAAGCTAGACTTGGCCTTTTAAGGCCACTGCTCTGATTTGCTGCTGAAATTCAGCAGCAAAAGGACCATTGCTTTGCTGCTGCCACCGAAATGTGGTGGCACATGGCAGTGGTTCGACCCCTGCGGGTTTGAAATTGGCCCTGGGAGCCCCCAAAGTTGCCCATACATTCAGCAGAATCATTGTCAAGCGATGTCTCTGGACTTTAAATCACTTCAGGAAGCAAGTTAAGGGCTGCATGTTGGAATGCTATTACCAAAAAACCCCAAAACCTCTCTGTTCACAGAAAGATAGCATGTCAGGGAAACACGGAGCAGAACCCTCCTGCTGGATATACCGGTACTTGTTTTCTACATGCAATGAGGTTTCTACATGCAATGGAGAAGCAGTCAGACTTGCAGCCCCCACCTATCACCTTTAGCGACACAGTCCAGGGAAAACTTTACTACTTAATTGTACAGAATGTGTAAACATGTTCTGACACACAGAACAGATGGACCAGATTTGAGGACCCTTAGCTAGTTGGTCAGACCAATCCAATCTTACATAGGTCTGAGTTCTTGGCCATTTTCTCCTGGCTTCCCTACATGTTTCTTAAAGTAGTCACACGAGTAGGGGGAAAGCAATGAGAGAAATCAACCTTGGCTGACAACAGCTTTACAGAGAAGCTTCTGTTCACCACCATGTGACAAGAGAAAAGTTACCGAAAAAGCCTGAAAAGGATTCGAGTTCTAACCCTTCACTCTAGGATCAAGGTTGAAAGGAGTTATTCAGGGAACACTGGTAGAAGGAAAGGTCACAGAAGTGGAAAGAGCCACTTACGTCAATAAATGAAGCATTCACGTAATCAGTGTTTTCTTCGCCCCTCTTCACTGGAATGATCACTCGGTTGAACTCATCTACAGACAAACAAGGTAACAATTTTAGAAATATCTGGCAGTATGCATTTAGGCAGGGGTACTGGGTCTGACATGTTATTGCTCAAAAAAGATGGGTTTCCACAGCAACATCCAAAAAGGGAGGTGTATAGTTTCAACACTCATCCAAGCAGAGGCATATATAGAATGACAAAGATGGTTGCTCACATTCCAGTGTTGGTGTGTGTGTGTGTGTGTATACATGTATGCATGTGTATGTATGTGTGTGTGTGTATATATATGTGTGTGTGTGTATACACACACACACACACACACACACACACACACGTGTATGTGTGTGTGTGTGTATGTTCCCAGATCCTCTCGTAGGAAGAGTGGGCCCAATCCCTACATATATATATATACATACGTATGTGTGTGTGTGTGTGTGTGTATGTAGGGATTGGGCCCACTCTTCCTACAAAGGAGGATCTGGGAACAGATTCTGAGGAAGGGGGGAGGAGGAGAAATTGGAAGTGCGGGGATAGGCACCTGAATCTTCAAGGCCAGGAGCCTTGGAGATAAACTCTACAGGCAGGGAGGATCAATCAAAAGCAGTCTGAGCTCTCTGACTGGGAGGCGGGCGAATCAAACGTCACTAACCCCCACGTCAGACATCAGCTAAGGAGGATGGACCAACTGAGGAATGTCAGGCGCTCGAAGAGATTGGCCCTTAAGAATAAGCAACTGCCTTAGGGGTGTGCTTGTGGGTAATTTGAGTCTGGAAGGGAGGAGAGCAAATGCAGAAAGGATGTAAGTAACCAATTTACTTCTATTTAGTTGCAGGCCATGATTCACTTATGTGCCACGTACTCCCTTCCCTCTTATTCAATTGCCTATCACTAAATCCTTGATTTTTCCCTACATCAGAACAATCCTTCCCCCCAACCCTCTTTCAAGGCAAAAGCCACTCCCTCTGAAGGCTCCCGTCAGATCCTGCTGCGGCCACCCCAACACAAACTGTTTCACTGTCTGGCTTCTTTCAGCTGTGCAGGACACTTACATGGGATTATCTGCAGCACCCTGTTTTTCTTCATGTTGGCCGGCAAGTTGCCCGTTCTCATCTTGTCATTTTGAATTTTGATTGAGGTTAGTTTCTGCAGAAAGAGATGGGCAGAATTCATCTTCCAAAAAGGGATGGAGGGATCATGGATAAACAGATGTACACACACATGTCCTTCCTCCTTTTCCACTCTCCATTGCCTTTCTTTCTTTCTTTCTTTCTTTCTAGGATCACAGAATTGGGAAGACCAAAAGCAACCCAGTCCAACTTCTTGCCGCAAGACAGGACATTTTCACTCCTGCCCTGAACAACTACGTCACTATTTGCCACAAAGAGAAAGCAGCTGCATTGCAGAAGAGTGCTTACCAAATAAATGAATAAATAAATAAATAAATAAATAAAATTGCTCCAGATGGCTGATTTGTTGGGTAGAGGCACCGTCTGACTTGCAGTGCAGATGGCTGGATGGGAAGGCCCAGAACTTTGCCTGTTCTGCCTGAAATATCAGGCTGCTCCCAACAGCAAGATCAGATTCATTACAACCATCTTATACCTCTAATTATAGGAAATCCCAGTCTTGTAGTCTAATCACCTCTGCCCTAGTTCTCCAAAGAGCTTCCCCAAGGAATTAAAAAACTATAGTTGCTACGAGCAACTTGCATACAATACGTCTGTGCCTTTGAGTTAATGAGAAAGTGGATCCACAATCCATACTGCAATCTTTCCCCTGGGGTCTATACTGACCCCAGGGGAAAAAAAGAAATCAGTTGTTCAGTTCCCATGATCAGTTAAGTACTTGAGATTGGCCTGGATGCCTCCTAGCACTGCTCTTTCCTAGTAACATAGCACCAAACTGATGCTACCCACCTTAAACTCTTCCTCCAATCCATTGCTGCTGGTCCCTGGGATTTTGTTGTAAATCTTCTGGAGGTGGATCTCCAGTGAGGTCACCTCCAGTTCTGTGTCTCCATACAAATAATGCTCCAGAAGAGCTTGGTAGATGAATACATACTGCATCTGAAGAAGAGAGAAAGCGATTGTAAGTCTCAGTCCACATTCAACTAAGGCCACTAGAGGTTCAACATGTTTATAGAGCATCCCTCTGTGTGTGTGTGTGTGTATGTGTTTAATGTATACAAGAATTTATAGGTCACCTTTTAGGACATAGTCCTAATAAGGTGGCTCACATAAAAATAAAACATAAAATACAATAAAACCGAACCACAATAAAGCCAGTTAGCAGCACAACAGTCATTTTAAACATAGGCCAGTTAAAATATAAGACACCTGACAAGTAAAACTGCCACCCCCTGCAGCAACTCATTAATTTTAAAGTGTTCACGTACACTCAGGATCAATGTTCTGGGTGCACTCCAAGCGAGCATGTGCATGTGCAGAACATTTGCAGGTGCTCAAGTGCCCCCCGCTGCTTCTGCAGCTTCAACCGCCTCTTTCCCCTACGTGGACCAGCGTGACACGGCCGGTGCAGGGAAAGGGGAATGCGGCAGCTCCAGCTCTTTCGTGGAGCACCCTTCCTTGCTGAGGTGTGAATAGTGTCATTTCCCCGCTGGGATAATGGGTATGCAGTCTCAGAGCACTCCTCACTGGGAAAGAGAGCTCCACCAAGCACCTTGAGCCACATAAGAGCAGCCTTGCTGGACCAGACCAAGGGCCCATCTCATCCAGTATTCTGTCTACACCAGTGTTCTCCAACCTCGGGTCCCCAGATGTTTTTGGCCTACAACTCCCAGGATGCCCCAGCCAGCTAGGCTGGCTGGGGCATGCTGGGAGTTGCAGGCCAAAACATCTGGGGACCCGAGGTTGGAGAACACTGGTCTACACAGTGGCCAACCTGCTGCCTCTGGGAAACCCCCAAGTTGCTGGTGGTGCAATACAGATAGGACACGAGTGCAACAACACTATCCCAGTTGTCCAGCAACTGGTGTACAGAGGCATACTGCCTCCCAGCACCTATCCCAGGTAAGTTGGAAGCATCCAATGGAGATGGAAGGAAGAGACGCTGGCTGTAGAAATGGAGGGAGCTTGAGGTGTGGCAGGTCAAGCAGGGGCCTGTTTGTGGCAGGCTTTGAGCAGGTTCCCAGTCGACCTGCCCCTTCTCATGAGTAAGTGGGCAGGGGAACTTGCTTTAATGAGCTCCCCTGTTCAATTGCTCTAATGATACCTGCCCAGGCTATAGGTATCAAGAGCAAATGGGTTGCAGTAGGTCCCCCCTGTACTATTAACTGACTCTCTGGAGGCCTCCTACTTCCTTGTGAAAAGCATCACGTGCTTTGGATGACCAGGAAGAGCAGCAGTAGTAGAAAAGAGCTCTAACAATAGAAGCTTTGGAGGAGAGACTTTCTCCACTCTGTCCTTCCTGTAAATTTCAATTATGGCCAGGATGCTGAATTCTGTACCAAGTACCAAATTTGGGGGCTTTTCTGCACTTGTGTCGTGAATTTGCAGAATATACAAGCTCTGGCATTAGGGCAAATGGGGGGGGGATCTGCTACCTCTTCAAATTTGCACCCCCAAACAAATGGACACAGGCACAGTCAGCAACAGCCAACATAAAAATTGGACTGGCCGGGGTCCCAAATGCGGTGTCCATGGGCACCTTCAATGGTGCCCACAAAGCGCCATGGTGCTCATGGGCACCCAATTTTTTTAAAAATCCCCATTTTTTAATATATCTACATGGATTTGTATGACATGCATACAACTTTTCTAGAGAGTACACATAGGCTTCAACAAAAATGGACCAAATATCCAAGTAAGTATTCATTTGAAGTTGGTGTCTACATGCTACCCGTTCATATATTGAAAGCGTTGTAAGGTCCTCAATCCACTGCATTATAGGAGGCTAGTGTTTATTCTTCTAATATTGTCATATCAGTCTTTTAGCTGTCAAAAGGGTGCAGAGAATCCTTTCCCCCTTCCATTTATTAATTGCCATGAAGCAGGTAAATAATTTAAAAGGGCATGCACATCAGTGAATATTAAACACACTGTTCCAGTACAACATTTATCTGTGCGATAAACTCCTCCCCCAAAAGAAGCAACTATTGGACATTGCCAAAACATACCATATATACTCGACTTTAAGTCTAGTTTTTCAGCACATTTTTTGTGCTGAAAAATGCCCCCTAGACTTATACGTGGGTCAGCGGCCCCCCAGGACCCCCGCCGCCACCGCAAGGGACCGCCAGGCACCCCCCTCCACCCCCAGGGCCCCTGCCGCCACCCCCAGACACCCCACCCCCACCCCCGTACCTGCACCCACCGCCGCCCCCCCAGACACCCCCATGCCACCCCCAGACACCCCCCGTCACCGTACCTGCTCCCGCCGCCGAAGCCCCACTTCGGAAGGGGAGGGGCGCGAGCGATCCTCTTCCCGCCCGAACCTACGTTTGAATCGCGGAGGCCCCTTGAGAAAGCGCCTTTCGTGGCTGGCTGGCGGGGGCCAGCTCGGAGCGCGGTGCCATCGCGCTGGGGGAGGGTGCACGGAGGCCCCCTCTCCGCCGCTCTCCACCAGACACCAGATCCAGGGGGGCGCCTGAAGTTTCCTTCCCCCCCCCCCCGCCTCTCTATTTTTCTTCCGGCGGGGGGCGGCGTTTGCTTTCCCTGGATCTAACGCCGTCCCCGCTTGCCCGGGTGCTGCTTGAGCGGAAGGGAGGAAGGGAGGAAGGACGGGTGCAGGTACGGGGGTGGGGGTGGGGTGTCTGGGGGTGGCGGCAGGGGTCCTGGGGGTGGCGTGGGGGTGTCTGGGGGTGGCGGCGGGGGTCCTGGGGGGGCTTTGGCAGTGGCGGGGCTTCGGCGGCAGTGGGTGCAGGTACGGGGGTGGGGGGTGTCTGGGGGTGGCGGCGGGAGTCTCCCCTCGTACATTTCCCACCCTAGACTTATGCTGGGGGCAATAAGTTTTCCCAGTTTTGGGGGGTGAAATTAGGGGCCTCGACTTATGTTAGGGCCGACTTAAAGTCGAGTATATACGGGTATGTTTAAAAGTGGCATTATCTGTATTGCACCACCAGCAATTAGCTGAATTAGACAATCCCTTATTAAAGAGACACTGTGGTGTCCGATAGACATGAAACAGAAGTTTCTGCTGAATAAGATGCATCCTAAGATACACAGACATGACAGGTAGATGCCAAAGCGGCGATCCACTGATTAGGTATTTCGTGGTGGTGCCCACAGTAATTTCTCAAACTCCCAAATGTGCTTATTTATTTATTTATTTATTTATTTATTTATATTTATTATATTTATACCCTGCCTTTTTTCCTGCAAGGAACCCAAGGCGGCTTACATAATCCTCCTCCTCCTCTCCATTTTATCCTCACAACAACCCTGTGAGGTAGGTTAGGCTGAGAGTCAGTGACTGGCCCAAAGTCACCCAGTGAGTTTCATGGCTGAGCGGGGACTAGAACCCGGATCTCCTGAGTCCCAGTCCGACACTCTCACCACGACTGGGGAGCCCTGGACTTGACAGTTGCTTCTCATCAAATGTCCCAATAAGGTTACAGGTATAGCAGCAACAGGAGAAAACAGGACAGCGACAGCAAGTTCCACCTTTTGCTCCACTAAATCCAAACTCACTGGAAAACACAATCCAAGAGATTGTGAGAGAGAAGAGACTTACATCAGTCTGTACCATCTGGCAGCGCTGTGCCCGGATGCGGCTTACAAACCCATAAACATCCACCTTCCTCTCAGCGTGCATCATGTCCAGCATGGCATCAATAACAATGAAAGTTCCCGTTCGCCCCACACCAGCACTGGGAGGGGAAACAAAAGAGAAGAAAATGGGTCTCCTGACATTCATTCATGGCAGTCACCCACACATGCTGGATCACAGCATGAATGTGCAGAGAGAATATGGGCAGGGAGAAGGCTTAATTTAAAAAAACCAGAAGCTCAGGAGCCTATATTTGTCTGCATACTTGTCAAGGAGCCCAAGTATATGCAGGAAATTCCTACCAGGGGTAGGGCTTGGAAATGGTAGCTGTGCCTTCGGGCATTTTGCTACCCAAGTCTGGCAACTTGGTTCCCCCTGTGTATGGGCTGGGAAGAAGGATATCCTCCCATGGAGGTGAAGATGACCCTCCCATTCTGGAAATGGCAGGAGCTCTACCCTTCCATGGGGATCTCTGTGGACTCCAGGTCGGTAGCTAGCAGGTCCCAAGGCTCTTCTGCATTTATTGCTGAGCACAGCCCGGGGAGCTGCTTCTCTGCCTGGCTAGGGGTGCTTCCAGACAGAGGGCTCCTAGCCCTGTCAGTCAGAAGGCACTGTGCAGCTATTCCCTCTAATGGATTTCTTTTCTTGTAAGGAAAAACAAGAAGGAGCTGTGGGAAAACATGGGAGGGTTAGAAATGGAAGATGTCATTGTCTAGATCCACTGTGAAATTATGTGAACAGGGCAGGGCAATTGCACAGTAAGAGCCTCGTCCGGAAGCACCTAGGGTAACACAATTGCGGTGGGGGACAGCGGAGCAGCTGTTTCATAGATTTCATAGATCATAGAGTTGGAAGGAGCCTACAAGGCTATCGAGTCCAACCCCCTGCTCAATGCAGGAAACTAGAGGAGGGGTCTCCCATCCAAGTAACAACCAGGCCTGACCCTGCTTAGCTTTCCACACTCAGACAAACTGAGCCAGCGTAAGCCACAGGGGAAAGCCTTGTGGGGAAAGCCTTGTGGGCTGGGAACGCCAGAAGGCAGCCTGCTTCCTTAGGACATACACTGGAAAAGACTCTTTCCTGAGAAAGAAGAGAAAGTGGCCACTAGACGTCCTGCCTAGTGGAGAGGTTGAGAGGAGGCCCAAGTATATGCAGGAAATTCCTACCAGGGGTAGGGCTTGGAAATGGTAGCTGTGCCTTCGCGCATTTTGCTACCCAAGTCTGGCAACTTGGTTCCCCCTGTGCATGGGGAAATCTATGAAACAGCTGCTCCGCTGTCCCCCACCGCAATTGTGTTACCCTAGGTGCTTCCGGACGAGGCTCTTACTGTGCAATTGAGGAAGAAACTGGAGATGGAGCCCAGACTGACCTGCAGTGTACGACGATGGCTCCTGCATACTGTGGGTTACAGGTCTTCACCTTTTTCAGGAACTTCAGCATCCCAATGGGAGTGAAGGGCACCCCAAAATCAGGCCAGCTGGTGAAGTGGAACTGCGTCACCAGGCGCTGAGGCTTTTTATTTGTGACATCGCCTACCTGGGTGGAAAAAAACAGATTGAATGTCACTGTTCATTATTAGACATCCAGAATCACGGCACCCTTCTGACCCCCTTCGTTTCCTCCCACCAACTGAAATGCCCATTGCAGAGACCAAGGATGACTGGTCAGACCAAGGGAGGGAAAGAATATTGGGGCTAGATGGGAAGGCAGAGGGGAGAAAATAGGAAGTGGAGGAATCGCTCCTTTTCCCAGTCCTTTTTCCAGTCTCTTTGGTAAAGTCAGCCTCCTCTCTGCAGGGTGAGCAAACTACCCATCATAGTATCACATCAAGTTCGGCAATGCTGATTCTGCCTACTTCTCTCAGAGGTGGGTCAATCGGAGCGGAGTAGTGGTGAGAGTGCTGGACTGGGCCTTGGGAGATCCAGGTTCTAGTCCCCACTCAGCCATGAAACTCACTGGGTGAATTGGGGTCAAGCACTGACTCTCAGCCTAGCCTACCTCACAGGGTTGTTGTGAGGATAGAATGTAGGCGGAGGAGGAGGATCATGTAAGCTGCCTTGGGCTCCTTGGAAGAAAAAAGCCGGGATATAAATGTAATCATAAATAAACAAACTTGTGTTTGGGCTTCAATATGGGCTGGGGCAGAGAAGCTGCCAGGTGATGCGGGATACCTGGTTCAACAATACTACAAGCGAGAAGGATCTTGGAATTGTTGTAGATCACAAGCTGAATATGAGCCAGCAATGTGATGTGACTGCAAAAAAAGGCAAATGCTATTTTGGGCTGCATTAATAGACGTATAGCTTCCAAATCGCAGGAAGTACTAGTTCCCCTCTACTCAGCACTGGTTAGGCCTCATCTTGAGCACTGAGTCCAGTTCGGGCACCACACTTTAAGAGGGATGAAGACAAACTGGAAAAGGTTCAGAGGAGGGCAACAAAGATGATCAGGGGACTGGAAACAAAGCCCTGTGAGGAGAGAGTGAAGGAACTGGGCATGCTTAGCCTTCAGAAGAGAAGGCTGAGGGGAGATATGATAGCACTCTTCCAGTACTTGAAAGGTTGTCACACAGAGGAGGGCCAGGATCTCTTCTCGACCATCCCAGAGTGCAGGACACGGAATCATGGGCTCAAGCTACAGGAAACCAGATTCCACCTGGACATCAGGAAAAACTTCCTGACTGTTAGAGCAATACGGCAATGGAACCAACGACCTAGGGAGGCCGTGGGCTCTCCTGTACTGGAGGCATTCAAGGTGCGGCTGGACAGCCAGCTGTCAGGGATGCTTTGACTTGGGATTCCTGAATTGAGCAGGGGGTTGGACTCGATGGTCTTATAGGCCTCTTCCAACTCTATGATGCTATGATTGCTCCTCTAAACAAAAAAAATCCCTCCAGATCAAAACCTAGGTTCTGGGTTCTAGCCTAGTCAACCCAGCCTTACTGGTCCCAAGCTGCACCACTCTGGAATGGACACTGTTACATATGAATGGGTCAGGTTGTTCAGCCTGACACCAATCAGGCCGGAAAACCCTGTCGCCATGTGTGGAAGGAAAGGGAGGACGAACACATCATACCTGTTGAATGCAGAATTTCCGCACTGTGTAGTCCACCAAGACTGTCACATCTTCCACGGACACTCTGATATTTCCATAGGTCCAGCAACCCTGATCTGGCCAGTACTGAGCACATTTACACTGGAGAGAAGCCACATAAGGAACAGACCAAGATTTAGTGCAGAAGAAGGGGGCTGAACAGCTCCCACAGGATGCTCCAACACACATCCCCCCCCCCCGCCTACGCACCGTCTCAATCACCCTGCAAGTCTGGACTGATCAACTCTGCCCCATCCTAATCTGTGCTTGTGGCACACTGGAGAGCAGCCTTCCCCACCCTGGTGCCGTCCAGATGTTTTGGACTTCTAACTCCCATCAGCTCCAGCCAGCATGGCTAATGGACAGGAATTCTGGGAGTTGTAGTGCAAAACACCTGGAGGGCACTGGTTGGGGAAGGCTACTATAGAGGCAGAATTGCAGCACAAGAGGGGCTTCAAGGGCAGCAGACTGTCTCATGAGGCACTTGCAAAGTCTAGGCAGTTCATTAACGAGTAGAGGACACCCCACCCGCCCTGACGGTTCATGTGCACAACTGGCACAAGAGACTTTTTGCCCTCCCTTCACATCACACACTGACTATGGAAATACACACAGGTGTAAAAGGGTGATGGTGGCAGCAGGATAGCTTGAGAGCCCCCAAAGTAACAGGCCAACAAAGATTGCAGGTCTGGCTGATGGCTGGGAAAGAACTGTGCCCTCGCCAGGAAGGAGAAAGAAGGAATATGGTAAAGCATACATAGAAAGGAGATACACACACATGCCTATGTACTAAGAGAATGCTGGACCAGGAGTGAGAAGTACCGTAATTGGGTTTTTGTGAAGACAGGTTCTGCAGGGGATGCCATGACTTAGGAAGCTGCTTTGTACTGAGTCAGACCATCCATCTAGCCCAGGATTTGCCAAAATTCTCCAGCAGCTCTTCAGATTTTCTGGCACGATTTCTTTGTATCCCTACCTGGAGATGCTGCGGATTGAACCTGGGACCTTCTGCATGCAGGGCATGTGCTTGCAGGGCATGTGTGGTGCGTGTGCAGTGAGCAGCAGAGTGCGTGTGCGCATGGGAGATTTAAAATCCTGTCTGTGTGCTAGCAGAGGCCTGTTATTCCACACACAGATCTTCCAGATCTCAGCTCCCCCCTTCTCGCAGCGTGCAGCGTGTTGTGAAGATGCCAGCCCAGCCTGCCTGTAATCCAACTTGCTTCCAGCTTCCCCGTTTGCAGATTAATCCATGGAGTCAGGAAACACTCTGTAATACCACCGGTCTAATTCTACCTGTTTATTCACTTAGCAAGTAAAGTTCTACAGAGTATACATTTCCTAGTTACAGTCCATGTGCAGAGTATAAATGCATAGCAAGCATTACATCCAGTGGAGTAAGTTGAGCTTCACTCCACCTCAGCAAAGAAGTTACATTGTTGCAGTGACAAAGTCCAGCAAGAAGAACAAAGGAGAAGAGAGAAAACAGTCCTGCCTCTCTCTAAGATGGCTTCAGACAGAAAACAAGTTAGCACGTCATCAGAACATACAAACCATGTGACTAGCTCATAATGCTCCCACGGTCTAGGCTTCCCATGCGAAAAACACGAGAACCCAGAAAGACATAACAAACTTATTTACAGCCGTTCTGTTCTTTCCATGTGTAAACAGTGTGCTACAGCTGGTGAAGTGATATATATCACAACACCTTCTGCATGCAGGGCATGTGCTCTATCACTGATCTAACTTGTAGCTCTCAGGACCTTCCCAACCAAATCTGTTTCTTGAACAATAAGTGTGCAACTGCCATATGTCTTTCTTTGCAGAGACCATGCATTTTTCTACTTTCCTACCACAAAGTTAGTTAGTGGGAAAACACAGTGCTTCCCACAGATATTGTGCCCATTGCTGCTGCCATTGTAACCGAGGGGCACCAGTATCTGAGCCCAAGTGGGTTACAGTTGCAACAATGCCAATGGCAAGCTGTGCAGTGTGCAGCTCCACCCATGCCCACATCATCTTGCTACCACCACACACGTTTTGCTTTCACATGGATCTCTTTCCACGTGCCACGGAGTTTCCGGCAGCTGCCTACCTCTTTCCTCTCTTTCAGGTTGGTCACCATGACAATTGTGGCTGTGTTTTGCTCCCAAATCATTCTCCAGAAATCATTCACAGTTTCTTCTTTTGGTCCTAAAAAGAACAACAACAAAAAGTGTAACAGAAGGGTATTATTCACATGGAAGAAAACAGTGAGATTAGCAACCACCCCTACTTTTATGAACGCTTTAAACCCACAACCCTAGCGTGTCTACTGCAACTGCAAGGCTCATGCTCTGTGACCTGAACCCCGAGAGGGAGAGACTTTACATCTCTCAACCTTGCTAACCCTATTCAGCTGATGAGCTTCCTAAGCACCATACCACCAACCCAGCAAGGGCAGAGTGAAAGTTTGTGGTGAATTTCATAAAACAATTCTATTTGCAGATATAGAATAGAATCCCTGCCTTTTCCCAATGGATGGCAGCAAAAGGGCACTCTACAACCCTCCTAATTCTCAAACTAGCTACCTGCTCAAATGGAGCAGCCTTCCCAGCGCTAGGCACTTTCCATTCTTCAACTCTGGAATGCGGCCTGGATTTTGGAAGACACAGTGTTTGTTCTGACAATATGTCAGTGTCCAACTTGAGAGGTAAGAACTGGGCCTACTCGAGTAGTTGACTCATGTGAGCTGCAGAAAGCTGGCTAAGTTGCAATTTTCCAGTCCATGGAAGAGATGGGCTGATTTTGCATGATTGAGTTGTTCCAACATTTCACTGCTCACATCAGGACATTTATCTGAGTAGTTTCTTCCTCAAGTCAGCTGCCAGCATGACATCAGAACCAATTTGGAGAGTCTCAGAAGAAAGTAACACACTACTAATATAATCTGCTCAGCATAAAGTCTCCCTAGCCTTTTGTCACCTCAGTACAGAAATCCAAAGGGAAGCCAGTGCAATTTACCTTGGGCTGCAATGAACTTGTTCTTCTCTTGGTACCCCTGCCAGGACAAAAGCAACGAGGATAATGAGGAAGGTCAGCTTTTCCCTCTAGCAGAAAAGACAACTCCAAAGTGTTTCAAAACATTGGCATCTTCTCAAAATCATACACAGGGAGTCCTTTACTGTGTTAATACTTGGGGGGGGGGGAGAAGCTTTATGAGAACCAAAGAGGGATAAGCCCTGTGGAGTTCAGAGAGACTGAGGATGTTACAATGAGAACAAGCATCTGCTTTTCATGTTTCTTCTACAAGGCCTGAAGCGGAAGAATATGCATCTCTCCCAGGGAAAGATGTGCATGTACCACAGAAACAAGCAGTTATTTGGAACATTTCACTGGAAACATGAAAAAGTGGAAGTGGAAGTGATTTGAACTCAGTGGCAGACTGAAACAATCCTGCATATCTTAACACAGTTCACCTGATCCCCCTCAAATCAAAACCTCTAACACAACCGTGTACCTGCACTTCCCAACTTGTGCGTGTTCCCACAATGACTGGGTTCGCACACCATGACAACCAATCGTGGTTAACTAGTGGCAGTGGGTTGCTGTGTCATCCAAACACAAACCGCTTCCGGCAGGGCAACAAGCCACCCTGACAACCTATGGCTTGTTCTAAGGGCTGTTCAACCCACAATGGGTTGTCGTGTCATCCAAACTTGGGAGACCGATTCTATCGTGGGTTGCAGGGATCAGCTAGCGAGCTGCTTGGCAAGAGCGGCAAAAAACCCTGCCGCTCTTCACAATCTTGCCTGTGCCGCTGCCAGTGACAGCCACCCCACTGATGCTCAAGTGGTACTTTGGAACGACGGTCACTGGTTTTCCACCCCACCTTTTTTCTCAGGGAAAAAAAATATTTTCGTTCGCTGCCAGTTTTTTTTCGGAGTTTAAAAAAGCACAATTGGGGTTGTTTTTTCCTTTGGCCCCAGAAAATTGCACAACTGCGTTAGTCTTTTTTTTTTTTTTTACATTATTTTCTTGTTTGTCTCTTGCAGGCGCACAGATCGGCTGTCCGATATGTGTAGTCTTGCCTTGTCAATGTCCTTGTAAGTTTCAGCTGTCAAAGGGAGCAGCAAATTGGAGTAGGCAAGGTGAGACTGCATATAGGTTAAGGTGTGCACAGTTGCCAGGCTGTCAACTGAAAAATAAAAGGGGGGAAAGCAGCGAAAGTAGGTGCACCAAAAGGGGGTGGTGACAATTATCACCCCCTTTAGCAATGCAATCCTCTGGCTTTTAAGTGTTGAACTGACAGTTCTCACTGTCCTCTACCATTTCAACACTCCCTTGAGTTTCTAGCTCTTGCAGAAAGGGGAGGTATTAATTCCCCACTCTTTTCGGAGCACTTTCGGCTGAGGCTACTGCAGGTCCCCGACAGTTTTGGGGGGGGAGGGGAAACCACCAAGGAGGCAGCTAAATGGGGCTGAGTGAATGGTGCCCCGTTTGCTCCGTCCCATTCTGCCAATTCTCAGGTTTTTGTTTTGTTCTTTAACTATTGGAAATATCTGTGAATTTTCGTGGGCTGGGAAATATATGCAAATTTAATAGCTGGGTAGTAAATGGAGGGGCGATTTGTACCAACTTAAGGGCAGGGCCGCGAATGGAAGGGGAAATCTTTGCACCTGCAGTAACGGAGCGGTTACTTCAGGTGCACAAATTTCCCCTCCATTTACTTGCCAGCCATTAAACTTCTGTCTACTTCCCAGTCTCCCCCCCCACAAAAGTGCATTTTTTTAAAAAAAAACTCTCAGGGACCCAGAATAACTGCAGCGCAGCAGGAAGTGCTCCGAAAAGGGTGTGTGTGTGTTAATATCTCCCCTTTCTGGAGCAGCCGGAGACTCGGGGAAGTGTTAAAAAGGTGGAAGGCACGGAGAACTGTCAGTTCAGCACATAAAAGCCAGAGGATTACATTGCTAAGGGGGTGAATTTTTAGAGTTGGACGATCGAGCCTCGCTGGGGCAGAACGAGGCCGAACGTGGCCCCGCTCATGCCCCGGCGAGGCCTTACCTTCTCTTCGGGGCGGCTCATGCACTCCGCGGAGAGCCGCCCACGCCGCTCGATCCGGTCCATCGCGTCACTTCCGGTACCGGAAATGACGCGACGGAACCCTGCGCCTGCACAGAACGGACCCTATGGTCCGTTCTGCGCCTGCGCAGGGTCCATTTCCAGGCCCGAATGCGGCGAGAATGGAATGCACCCCTTTCACCATATGTCAGAATGTCATTCCCTCCTTTCCAAGATTGTCTGACTTAATCTGTGCCATACAATAAGGTGTGATGTCCTGTAGACTATGTACAATCTGTAGAATGTAATTTGTAGAAAGATCAGTATTCCAACAGTTTGAGTCTGTGGTCCCAATTCCCCCCCGAAGCCCTAAACCCCCCCCCGGGGGGGGGAATTCCCCCCTGATTGAGAACCCTTGAGCTAGGCAATTGACAGCTGGCAACTGTGCGCAAATTAGCCTATACAGGCAATCCCAAGTTAAGAATGTCCGACTTACAGACAACCCATACTTAAAGAACGGACTTCTGAGTTCCCCAGCGCTGTTGTTTACGTGGAGTACATAGCGTAGCATACTACGGAATTTGCGTAATTTACACAATTTGCGTAAATGCCGATTTTAACATACAGAATGCTATGTTGTTCCAACTTACATACCAATTCGACTTTAAGACATTCTTAAGAACGGAACTCGTTCGTAACCTGGGGACTGCCTATATGCAGTCTCACCTTGTCAACTTCCATGTAAGTTACCTACTCCACTTCAGGGCTCCCTTTCACAGCTGAAACTTGCAAGGCCATTGACAAGGAAAGACCACATATTGGACAGTCGTGAGTGCGCACTTGCACACCTGCGAAAGACCAACAAATATAACAAGAATAATAATTTTAAAATGATGAACACATTTGTGCAATTTTCCGGGGCTGAAGAAAACACACGACCCCAATTGCGCTTTTTTTTTTTTTGAAGTTCCTAAAAATAAAAAATGGTAGCAAACGAAAAGCGGTAACGATGGGAGCATGGAGGAGGAGACAAGGCAGGTTCTGCTGCAAAGGACACTGGGATACCAGCTGGAGGATTGAGGGGAAGGAGGGGGGAGAACAAGCCACAGTGAGCCCAGTCATCTGTTGGGCGCATCATGGGTTGTTCTGCAAACAACCCACACTACATAGCTTATTTGCCAGGTAGCTTAGCATGTTGTGTGAATGTGCCCTTTGTCTAAGGCAGGATGGATGGGAGAATGACAAATGACAGGGAACAATTCTGCTCCCAACTTTGCAGTCCTCTTGATGCATACAATAGACACTGCAGGATGCGCACTGCACATATGCAGGTAGGGGCAGGCAACTGACAAGAGACAAGCAAGGAATTGCAATAATTATGCATCTACCACCAAAATTAAAATTGGAGGCAGGTCTGCAGAAACAACAAACATTGTGTCTCTATAAGGAGCTGCCTTATGCAGAGAGACCACTAGCCCATCTAGCTAGAGACAGTCTACTCCAACTGGTAGCAGCTCTACTGTCCCAGGCAGAGGTCTTTCCTAGCTGCTTTATCTCTGATCTTTAAGATACCACAAGGTGAAGCATCTGACAGGGGGATACAGTCAGGACTGTGATTCCACCATGGCCTTCAAAAGTCACATTTTGCAACAAGGAATGAAGGAAAGAAAGAGGAGCCAGAGAGAGAGAGAGGAAGAGAAAAAAGAGCCAGCGCAAGCCAGCAGGAGTAGCACACACATAGGGTGCACAATCATGCACACACACACACACAAGCACAGATAAGGGGGATGCTCCATCACTTTTGTGACTGGCCCCCCCACTCCCTTACAGCATCTAATTTGTGGTGGTGCCCAGGACACTTTTTCAAAATGCCAAATGTGCCCTTGGGCCCAAAACGGTTGGAGATCCCTGCTCTAAGTACTAGAAGGCCGAAGCAAGCCTCCTGGTTTTGGAGACACTTAGCTGCCAGTGCGTATGATCCACCAAGCACTACTGCTGCATACCTCCGTTTCAGTGAGGAAACCTGTGCAAACCCCAATGACATAAATGGAAGCTGTAAGGCAGAAATGCCTGGTGAATCAGACCTACTGCCTGCACATTTTTAAAGCTCCTGAGAACTAGAAACTTGCTGGATATAGAGAGCAATGATTCTTAGGATTCGAAGGAAGCCACCAGATTTTGCCAAGATGATTGCAGCCATGCAGACTTGTAGACTATCTGGGACTGTGTTATTAAAGGCAGGCGTGAGAGTTGGGAAGCACTGTTACAGTGAGGAAGTCCCTTCCTGCCCCCAGCAGATACTCACATTAATGAATGAGGCATTGATGTAATCTGAGTCTGGAACCCCTTCAAGAGGTGTCAGATGAACCCTGGAATGATCATCTAGGAAGGAAGGAAAGTAGCAGCCCATTAAAAGACAACAAGGTCAGGGCAACATGTAAATTGCGGGACTTCAATAAAGTCACTGCCACAGAAATGAGAGCAGGGAAGCATCTAGGCCTGATCTCAGTACAAAGGGAAGCTCGAGAAAGGGCAACCCATTTCAAACTTTGCACAAAGCTTGTTGTAGTCAGAATGCAGAAGTGTGGATCAGTGGTTTTACATTGCATATGGGGCAGGGGGTTAAGAATACTCACTCTCCCCAACAGTGGTGGGTTACACATTGTATACCCACCAACAAGAGAAAGATAAAATATTCACTTCAATCACTCCCCCACCCCATTTGCAGTGAATACCTTAGTACAGGTCTGCAGAATACTTTTTCTGTCAAGGGATGCATCCCCGCAGAGGTAATCCGTTGGGAGTCACTTGCCAGCAGTGGACAGAGCCAGAGGTGGGCAAAATTTGCAACACTGCAGGGTTATCTCTCTCACACTTTCTATATCACCCCTCTCTGCCACCTCTGTGGGCTGCTTTAAATTAGTGCCATGTGAGGCTGAGGGCCACATGTGGCCCTTGGGTTGCATGTTTCCCACCTCTGCCTTAGCAGAAAGGCATCCACTGTGACTTTTGCAGGGGGAGTCAGTCAGGGAGAGAGAAAAAGGGAAGCACACATTAACTACTGAGCCATGTTCAAGGTTTTGTTGCTGACATTCAAAGCCCTAAACAACTCAGGATCAGGATACCAAGCTGACCGTCTTCCCTTATGTACAGCAAATCAACCCCGGAAATCTTCCGAGGAGGCCTTATTGGTCATTCCACAACAAACAGTGTGTCATCAGGTAATGACACGCAAGCAGGCCTTCTCAGTAGTGGCACCTGTGGCATAACCCCACAATTATTCGGTGTATGTTGTTGATATATTTAGTGAGTATAGAAATGGTGAACTAGAGAGGGTGGGGGAGGAGATATAGAGTGTTGATGATGTCGGGGTTTTTTTCGAGTGAGTTAGTGTGTTTATGGAGAGTGTTTGCAGTGTGGGGAGAGTTGGGCGAGTCTGGTTAGTTGGATATTAGTGTCTGTCGTATGTCAGGAGGTTTTGAGAGAAATCAGTGCTTGTATGTAGGAGTGAAAGTATTAGAGGTATAGTGACTTCATGTTAATTATAAAGTGTTGTGTAGTCAGGTTTGATTTCTGGAACTAAGATTTGAAGAATTAAATAACTAAACTTATTTTTATTTTGTTTGCTACCCAAATCCTATGTGTCAGCTTGGCGTTATTAGCCTGCATTCTTTTTAAATCTACACACACACCTTTGTACCCACAGCATCATAAATTTAAGCTAGATCCTAAATATCCAGAATTAATCTTTTCCCTCATTAGTAGGGGAAAGGTTTCATTTGACCCTCCACTCAGGTTTTTAAGTGTTGATGCTCTCTGTCCTGGCTGAATGGCTTCTTGCAAAGCAACAGGCCTCAGCTGGGCAAGTCCCCTCTCTCATCTGTGAGTGACCTGGCCCAGGTGTTCGTGTGGGGTGTCCCAAAAGGAGGTGGGGCACTGACATGGACCTACCAGCAGCTGCTGTTGTGGCAGAAGGTGCGTCTCTTCCCTACAAGGTTCTCCCACACCCGCCCGCCCCCCACAGTCTGTGATATGCTGTGTTATTTTTTTTTACTAACAAGTCATCAGAACAATGTTCTTTTGCTTTCAGTTTCCAAAATGAAGACATGCCATATGTGGGTATTATTGTTCTCATCCTTCTGTTAAAGGAACTGTTCCTGCTACTCTTAATCTCCCCTGGATTGTGCCACCCCCTCTGTTATTCCCCTTGCCACCCACAAGCAACATATCTCCTAGGCAACCCCCCTCCCCTCTAATAATCATGGCATCAATCTTCCATTTTGGCATAATGAAGGAAAGATGGGGAAAGGCTGACATTCACCAAGCTGAAAAACATACGTTCAGCATCCTCACTATAATGGTGTCTACCCACTGGGCAGCACAGCCTTATTTACAAATGAGATAAACACTTTAGGACCATTAGAATACCTTGGATTCTGTCGTGTTAGTGCAACTAAACCAGAGCATGTGGCCATCTATAATAATAAAAGAGGATGTGTGTCTGTCCATCCGCCCCTCAGCGCCATAGCACCAAGACCATGAAACCTAGACACCTCAAACTTGGCATGCATACTAAGGGGGCCTTAGTTTAAATTACCGGTATTTAAATGTGTTAATGTGGTTGAAACCTGCAATAACACCTCCAGTCACTAGGGGCACACTTCCTTAACCACCGCATAGCTTTGCAGTGCATGCAGTTTGAAGTCACAGGAGATAGCAAGCTGAGCGACAGAGTTATACGCCTACCCCGGCCCATCAGTTCTGGGGCAGCCCTCCTCAGGGGAATGGAATGGGCAGACCCTTCCCTCAGGGGCTATATGGGTGCACCATGCAGGCTAGGGGTGCCAGCAAGCGTGGCTTAATTCAGCCAGGGAGGGCACGGTGTGTCCAGGTCTGACAGTTGCGTAGGTTTGCCTGAAGGCTAAGGGTTATTCCAACCCATGCAAAGCCGGGTCTCTTTGCTAGTTTAGAAAAAGAGTGGTCGAAATGTAATATACAGGTAGCTGTTAGCCATGCAGAATGATACAAGAGCTCTATATAGCCCTGCTGCCCTTTGACAGACAGACAGTGGGACACTGGGCCATGTCAGGTCCAATGAGCACATCTCTGTGAAGACCAGCTGAAGCTTCTTGGCCTTGCACTGTCACTGCTGGTGTGAACCACTTGTGACTGCACAGTGGGGAGAAGAAGGGGCAGTGTTATCCCTCTCAGATTCCAGCTTGGTTCCACTTCTACCCCCTGGCAGCCCATTGGCTTGACCTGAATCTTTGCCTAGATAACAGCCTGGCTCTGGCCTTCCAGGTTCACTATAAAGTTTTCCCTGAACCCTCCTAATTCTACCATATCTGCACCTCCACTACCACCAATCCCTGATCCATCAGCATTGCCCATTGCAAATACTTGGTCTATCCCCATCCATCTCAGTCTTGTTCAGCTTAAGTGGTCTGTAGGCCTGTAAGTCTCTGGGCAAAGACTGAATCACTTCCCTTTTGCACAAATATAATTCACTGCTTGGCTGCACACCAGATTCAGAAGAGGTATCTTACAATTACAGGACTATAGTACAATTCCAGTCACAACCAGAGAGCATTTGGGGGCACAGCAACAGGTGCCGATACATACAAGGCAAGATGTTCACATATCTGTTCTTCTCCTTGTTTTCTTCCTTAGAGGCAGCTTCACAGGTGGCCTGGATGGGGCATGCTGGGAGAGCCTGGAAGGATAGAGAGGAAATGAAGAGATTGGCTGTCCTACCTCCACTGAACACAAGGGAGCAGATGCCTCTGTGAGCAGAACAAAGTGCAAGGCAAGGGGACTCCTGCTCCAAACTCTTGAATGCAAGTTCCTAGGACAGGAGTCCTACCTGCCAATTCTGCATTCTTTAAGGCACACCTAGAACTGCCAAGAATCTTGATATTTATTAGGATGCTTGCAAAACAAGTAGAGTCCTGCTGTTCTTTGTTGGGGTGATGTCAGAACTGAGGGGGGTAGGGGATGGGCTCAGAATTTGTCTCCACTCAAGTACTAGACTATGCCATTTACACACACACACACACACACACACACACACACACACGAAAAAAATGGTACTAACATAAAATTTTGTTTCACTTTCGATTGGTCTAGTTTGGGAAACAGTGGAGGGTAGGCTTCCTTTCAGTTAAGTGTGAGTATAGAGTGCTTGATGTATGCACAATAATTGCTGAGCCGTGTTAGTGTTATTTAGCATGACTCATAAATGTTCCTAGTTCCAAAAGCCACTTTTAGGCCTACAAATGCCTGAATAATTGTCCTTTCCTAAAATGTGCATATTTGTAAAGTATATGTTTCAGCACAATACAGTTTTCCAGAGTGGAGAATCCACTCCTGAATCTGCTTGTTCTCCCTTGAAAAATGCTATTATTGATAGCACAATAATACATTTGGCATACGTTTTATAGCACAATAATACATTGGGGGCATACGTTTTATACTTGACATTGATACCTGGCATGAATTTTAGCTACATCATAAACTCAGGCTAACTCATTAGAAAAAATTTATCTCTCTCTCTCTCTCTCTCTCTCTCTCTCTGTCTCTCTCTCCACTCCCTTACTCTTTTTTACTTTGATTCCTGCCAATTGTCATCATCCCTGTTAAGCTGATATAATAATAATAATAAAAAAGCTGATATAAGCTATTCTTTAAAACTTCATCACAAAGACCATTTCCCTGTGGGTGTGTGACATTTGGTAAAATTGTCTGACAATATAAGGCAGCTTCATAAGTTCATTTTTATACAATGAAAAGGACCTCCATGAAGATTTAAAATGTACAAATGAGCTAACATGTTGGTTGACAGGCTGGTTAGCATGTGGAGGCACTCCACATATGAGCAGTTTGAATCCAATTATAGGGCAGAGAAAATGTTTAATGGGTTAATGAATAGTGTGTGTGTGTGTGTGTGTGATCCTTTGATAATCCTATCTACACTTTGCGAACAGATTAAGACAGTGTTTCTCAACCTTGGGTCCCCAGATGTTTTTGGCCTACAACTCCCAGCATGCCCCAGCCAGCTATGCTGGCTGGGGCATGCTGGGAGTTGTAGGCCAAAAACATCTGGGGACCCAAGGTTGAGAAACACTGGATTAAGAGAAGGAATAAGGCACCATCCTGCCTAGCAACACAAGGTGGCAGCAAAATCACTGTCAGCACAACCTCAAATCCCATGACCTGGGTCAGTGTGGTGACTGGCCTCAATGCAAGCTTTAGATAGGCAAATCTCAAAAAGAATGAGTAGCAAGTGAACCATCAAAGTGAAAATTCATGAAGAGAAAAACCTGTATGGAGCAGAGAGAAAGGGGGGGGGAGAGAGATGAAGCTCTGAGGAATAAAACCCATCTTCTGCAAAGCTGGGACAGAAGGTAGACCCAAGCAGGACCGGTGCAAGGCAGTTTGGTGCCCTAGGCAAGATCAGATATTTAGCGCCCCCCTTCCCACTTGAGAATGCTGTATTTTTTTTTCAAGGTGTTTCTGGCGCCCCCTTTAGCCCTGCGCCCTAGGCAGCTGCCTAGTTGGCCTAATGGTAGCACCGGCCCTGGACCCAAGCCTCCCAGCTTAGCCACAAGCAGCTGAAGTCAGCAATTCAAATCCAGATTTACCCAGGAGATCTTAACTCTGAGGATCATTGTGCAGGTGTCAGTGGTAACCTGGAAATGGGCCTCTCTGTGGAGGCACCTACTTTGTGGGATGCTCTCTCCCTTCGTATGCAGGAAGTAGCAACTGTGACATATTTTAGCCACCAGTTAAAAACCTCTCTTTTCACCCAGGCCTTCCCTGGCTGATGGTGCTGCCCAGTTTGTTGATTGTCAGTTCCCTGATTTTAAATGTTTTAATTGAGCATTTTATCTTTCGATTCTATATGTTTTTAATTGGGATATTCTGCATTTTCTGTTTTTACATGTGGATGTTTTGTATTTTAAAATATTTATGTTGTAAACCGTGTTAAGATGTCTTTTTAGATACAGTCAAGCATTCTATAAATTGATTAAATAAAGAGGGAGAATTATAGAGCACTTGAATACTGAGAGGGAAGCCTAGAATCATTTATTAATAATCAAGCTGTGAACTGAATATCCCAACCAAGTAGGTACTGCTATCACCATTTCAGAGTGGGTTAACAGTAGCAGAATGTGGTTACCTTTCCCAAATGCTAATAACTCTCTCACACACACTCACCCTGTTTTCTCAGCTGCACAGATGGCATGCAATTGCAACACAGCTCCCTGACAGCACAGACCCGATTCATAATATTGTCTTATCAGCACAATTATATCTCCTCATTTGCATAGCTAAGAGTCCACTGTGGGCGTAACCCACACTGAAGGGCGGAACTCAGTCAAAGAAGACATTGAACTCCTATTGGAGTCACATTGAACTCTCAAATGCTGCATGCTTGGGTTTAGATCAATGATGCAGGAACAGATTTTCACCAGGAAAACAGGAAGAGGGTGTGAAGGATCCTGGAAAGTGGCCCAAGAAGCAGGGTCAAATGAGGACACGCCAGCAGCGGTGTTCATCTAGAAAGATCTGATTGGGGGTGAGGCATAGCAGAGAACCAGGAATTAAGCCTCAGACATTTGAGCACAAGGCAACACCCATTCCTGTCACCTCCTAGATTTTCAAATGCAAACCAGAAACGTTAAAACATTATTCAGGTTTATACTGCAATTGGTACAGGGGGAGAAAGTAATTGGCAAGGTAGAGAAGGGCACCTTGCTGCCTTAGGAGCACCATGCACTCCTTGAGTTGAGCAGCAACCTTAAGTATTTTTGCATGCCACAAATCCTGTAACCCACATTGCTACAATACATGTCTAATTCACATTCCACCTTGGTAACCTATCTTTTCCTTTTTAGCATAACTTCAAAACATGCACGAGTGAACAGAGCAATGGGGGCGGAGGGAGAAAGCAGGTTAGCAAAGCACCCACATTGAATTCCTCACGGAAAAGTTTGTTGTCATCTGCCATTCGCCGGTTAATTTCCTCCTCCAGTTTATCAACAGGCAGTGGTGGGTACTTTCTGTTGGTACTGGGAGATCTGGCAAGCAACGGCATGCTCTGGGGCTCTGCATCAAAACACACAGAAGAAGAACACTGTCTTCATTTTGCTATGAACACTGGGCAAAGGGCCTCCCCCCCCCCGCCATGGTTTCCTTTACTTTCCCTTGTATAAATAAATCACTCCAATGGGGAAGCAGTAGTAGTGCTGCACCTTGGAACAGCTGAGAGCATCAAACGCTGTCACAGAAAGAGCTGAGTGAAAGTACATAGACACTCATCCCATTTGCCACAGAACAGAGGCCATGTGGCTTTAGCCAGCACAAGGTCAGTCAGTCAGGCGATCACTCGTGACCGAGTAAGATTGTCTTCCAGGATAAAAAAATAAAAAATAATTAAAAAAGAAAATTTACAAAAAGGAGATTTTAAAAGGAGGACAATTCTAAAGAAAATTGTGTAGACTCTAGCGATGGGTCCGTAAGTGACTGTGGAGGCCAATTCTAGATCCACACAGCTTCCCACAGTGAGGACACAGATTACCAGATGGAAGATGGTCCTGTGAAGGATTCATTTGACGTGCTTTTCGCTTAGCACGTTTCTTCCTTTCACCTTGCACTCGGGCTTCTTCAAAGTCCATAGAGCCTTTGTGAAAGGCCAACCTCCAGTTAGATCGTTCATGGGCCAGAGCTTCCCAGTTTTCGATGTTTATATTGCATTTTTTTAGATTAGCCTTAAGAACATCTTTAAACCTCCTAAAAGCTGTGAGAAGTCCTTTGACTCAGAGAATAAACAGTACTTTCCTTCTGAAAACAAAGCCATTTCCATAATCATTATGGAGCCCCCTCCTGGGGGTTCACCAGATGGCCAGTGCCCCCTTCCCCTGGCCCGCCCCCTTTCCTTCAACCACCAATTGTTGGGTGATTTCCCAGCTTCTGTGCAGTTTTTTTTTCCCCATCACCAAAACCAAAATACTGAAGTGACTCTTCTAAGATTTCGTTACTGGCAGTAAGAGCTTTAAGGTTTAAGCTCCCTTTGCCTTCAGCCCCGCCCACCACTGGAATGTGGCCCCTAAGAGCTTCTCCAAAACTGGATCTGGCCCTTGGGCGGGAAGAGGTTCCCCACCCCTGCCATAATGGATTTTAGCAACTAAAGCTCAACAACCTTTGAAAATCTTGACGACATCCTAGTTTAACTGCATAGGTCAGTTGTTGGCTGGCTATCCTAAGGAATGATCCAGACCGAGGACACAAGTCGTAACCCATGTGAAGGAGGAGGCAGCATTTAGTGGGAAGAGTGTGATGCAGCCCTTACCAACACTAAGGGGCAGCTGCATGACCAAGCCACGCCTCAGGGCTGGGAGGAAGTCAAATGGACTGGCATGCAATGGTTTCCTCCATCTAACCACCAGTGCACAGTTAAAGGACCCAGGAGGCAGCTGTTCCACCCAGTCCCTAGAACACGATGTGGTGACAGAGGTGGGAAGAGGCCAGGAGTGCCTCTTTGTGATTCTAGCTTACATTATGGAAGAAGAAAGTCGAGACTCACCCATGTCATCTGTCCGACCATTGGACAAGTGAAAGGAGTTCGAATGACTGCCGGCTTGCTTGTATTTTTTGAACCTATGAGTGGAAATATATACGGAAGATCAGCTGAGGCAGGTTCATATCTGAGGTACCCAAAATGCCGTTTGAAACAGATCTTTCTTCACCACACAACTGATTTTTTCCAGGGACGTAAAAACATGACAGTTTGCCAGTGCCTGGCATCAGAAGATGGCAAGAACAAGGCTATGTGGAAAGGATGGTTGGGGTGAATGGGCACAGAGAAACTGAAGTTACAGTGTCTATAAATGAAGCAAGGCACAAAGCTCTCAACACGCCGATTTAGGAGACCAGATCATCTCCAAGTGACCAGGCCCAACAGCAAGAAATTTTTAACAAATCAATTAAGCCTGGGATAGTAGCCTCTAAAGACTAGAGAGTGTTTCATGTCATACCCTAAATTTCAACATGCAGACACCCATGTGAGTAAAAGCAGTATGTGAAGCTACAGAGCAGTTAGAGCAGAATACAGAGCTCTGGAATAGCACCTCCTTCCCAAGGCCGAAAGAACTGCTGGAGGCAAAGTCATCTGGTGCTTGGGCACCCTTGCAAATAAGTCCTAAGAAATTACTGGCCTAGAATATTTTTAATAGCCTTCTGCCCACACATATCTATGTCCGCAATTTATAGCACACACAGCTGGTCACCTGGAGACATTTTTTACTTGCTACATATGACCAGGTGAGTGGTTATTTACAAGGCTGTGTTCAGGGAAGGGGGCTCTTAAGTCTGGGCACCCAAAGTATAAACACCACTTAACCTTATTACATGCACTTAAGAGAGTGTCCAGGTTGCTTCACACAACACCAGCATGTTTGGCAACATGCTCCTCAAAGACAGCCACTTGGCTGCTTCCCTGCATAGCTGCAGTTAGCCAGTGAAAATCTTTCTATTCGCTCAAGCACTTTAAGCTGGTGTATTTAGCTGGAACAGTGGAATTGTCTCTTGCTCTGTGGGTTTTTAACCTCCTGTACCATTTATAAATATCTTTTTCATATTTTATTACAAGGCTGGGTGGTCTTCATATTTATCTGCTTTTACTATAAATTGCCTTAAGTATATGAACAGATTGATGGTTTTAAAAAATAAATTAAAAATTGTGGTTTTGAGCAAAGGATCAGGTTTTTAAAAAGAGGAGGCATATTAACCCACAACCACATGAAGGGTTGCTATCCAGTGACAGCAGCAAGTCTGCTTGTGAAGAACAAAAAACATCCAGCATAAAGCAGCCTTCAGAAGCTCAGGGGGTTGGGACATATAAGGCAGAAAGAGTGTCTGCACTCAAGTCGATCAAAACAACATTAAAAAATGTTATTTAAAGGAGGCCAGTATTATCTGCATTTGGGCTGGTATATAGCATAGTGCCTAACAGATTGTGGAAGTCCCCATTTCAAACCTTGCCTCTGTCATTACAATTCACCAGCTGGCCTTAGGCAAGCCACTCCTTCTCAACCTCAGATCTGCAATACAGGGACAATAATATTGAACACCTTTACAGGGCTGTTCTGAAGATTACAATAAAGTAATATGTGAGGCGCTTTGATCAGTTGAAAAGACAAGCATCATCCTCAGACTGCAAATGCTGGGTTCATACAATATGATGAGCCAGAGTATGGGTTGTTGTTGAATCATGGTTTGTTGTGCTTTGTGAACCCAGCTGAGCTAACAAACCATGGTTTGTAAACCATGAACAACCAACAAAGAGAACCCATGGTTTGTTACTGGGCTGTGTATTGTGAATTGCTCTTGGTTGACAAACCACAGTTTGTTAGTGCAGCTGGGTTCACACAATACAACAACCCATGATTCGACAACCCACACTCAACTTGTACTCTGGCTTGTCGTGTTGTGTGAACCAGTTCTGAGAGTGAAGAGGATTGCCCAAGGCCACTTAGTGGGTGATCTGAACCAGGGACATGCTGCTCAAAGCTCACACCACAGTACATTGTCTCCCAAACCATTAACTCACAGCAGTCATCCCACTAAGGCTATAGAAGCAAGTTAATAGACACAGTGTCCACATATAATCACAAGGGGCAGTGGTGACAGGGGGAAGAATTAACTCCGCCACAATCGGAGAAACTGAGAGGTCAGAATATCCACACATAGCTAGGAGTCCACAACAGAGATTAAACTACAGCTCAAAAGGCTGCCTGGTCCCAGTTCTCTGTACAGACCACACATCCATCCCCCAATTCACAGTAGGGACCGAAGAACCACCTCAGTAGGGTTCCCAGCAGTGCCCTATTCAGCTACTGACTACAAGATGTAGACCTGCTTAGCTTCCACAGGGTTGCTGTATCATGTGGCTTTGGACCATGCCCTGGAAACGGTTCTTGTATGGAGACAGAAACTAGGGCTGCATCCAGACCAATTAATTAATTGTCAGATTTTTAGTTTGATCAATTAGATTTGTATAAAATGTGTGTGGACTGCTTTCCTTTTGCTTTCTGACTCAGGGAAACATCAATCCTGTCCACACAGAAGATAAGAGCAGTAGGAGCTTCCTGCTTCACCCTGCTCCTCCTCGCTCAACACACTTGGTTACTTTCCCTCCCCCCCGCCCTAGGAAAAACAAGCCATGGCCATGTTGTCTCAGCCATTTTGCAACTCCATGGGACTGAAGAGGGAAGAGAGGGAGGGAAGGCCGACAGCCAAGGAATTAACAGTTGGGTCACTTAAGGGACAGCTGCTGCACACCCCTTGCAGCAGAAGCTGAGTCAAGGGGTGCAACCAGGGGCAATTGGGGCCCAAATTTTCAATTGAATCCTGCACAGCATATTTAAAATACAGTTCTTGGTTAATGCCACAGCCCTAAGAGAAACTGATCATGTCACAGGTGCACAAGAAGGTTTTCCAAGCACTACTTACCTTAACATGTATAGAACAATAATAATAAATACTATGACTAGCAACGAAGATAATGCCACCATTACAGCTATTATGGGTGTCTCATCTAGAAGGGAGAGAAAATATATTTTAGTTATTTCAAAACATTTATGTACAATGCCCCTGTGATGGAAAGCACTTCTTGTTGCCAATACTAGTTCCCTATAAAAACCAAACTAGCCTCCATGAAGACAGGTTGATAGAAACACAAACTGAAATGTGTACTTCACAGCAGTTACCCAAATGCCCTTTGGTCAAAATGTTTACACCTCCTTTATTTCAGTGGCTCAGCCATCCCTTTGCACCAACACTGCAAGTCTAGACTCTAAGCTCATAAAGGAACATCAGTTGGAAAACTACAAAGGAAATGCCCCCATGCTCTCAGACATGGGATCCTTGTGAACACTGCGGGGGGTGGGGGTGGTTTGAGATTAGCGTCTTAACCTTGTTCAGCCCTCTAGAAGCTGATTGGGCCAGTGCCCAGGATCAGGGAGGGGAAGAGCTTTTGCCTATGGGAGTTTTCAGAACTAATACTTCTATCTATGTGGTCAGATTACTGCCCATCCTTAGGAGAAATTCTGTTCATCTGAAAATGCAAGTATGCCTAAATAATTCTACAGTGGTTTGTCTCCTACTTGTGGGTTCAATTCCAGAGAACATTGGGTGACTGTGCCTCAGCCCCTTGTGGGGTGCCACAGGGCACCATCTTGTCCCCAATGTTATTTAATATCTACGGTATATGAAGCCGCTGGGAAAGGTCATCAGGTGATTGGGGGCAAGGTGTCACCATGCTGATGGCACCCACCTCTATTTCTCTGTGACATCTGAATGGGGAGAGGCTATGCATGTTCTGAACTGGATGCAGTTATGGCTTGGATGAGCGCTAATAAACTGAAGCTGAATCCAATGAAACAGAGACCCTACATGCAGCAGGGCATATAGTAAAGGGGTCTGAACACTTAAAGGCTCAGCCACACAGACAAAAAAAATCTATTTCTGACCATTTGCCTCATCATATCCAACACACACACACACACACACACACTGAGCAGGATTTGGGTTAAGAGGCAGTTATCGCCTGCTACAACCACAAGGCTGCAGAATGAGGTTGCAGAATGGACAGTGCCATGCCACGTTGCAGGTGGAAGATCACATTTTTTTAATGATTCCCTGTGGTTTTAAAAAATTACCTCCCTGCAAAAAGCAAAATTACCCAATAAGCAGAAAGGTTATAGCCAAGCCTGATGGTCTAGTTTGCACCTGCAGGGAGGTCTTAGTTATTTAAGTCGGGGACAGCATTCAACAAGGTGATACCTCCGTTTGCAGCCTGAAGTAGCAGAATGCCATTTGTAAATTTAACACATGCCCATATGTGGACCAAGGGAATTGGGGGGAGGGGGGCAAGTAAGCCACATGACTGAAGTCAGCCCAACCCCATCTTAGTAAATTCATGGCTGAGGGGAAATGAGTGGAACATACCCAGCAACCCTGCCCTGGAGTCCTAGCACATTGGGAGGGGTCTGCACCTGTACATAAAGTGTACCGTCTGAACCATACAATGGCTCTGAGAGCCTAAACTGCAGAAAGGCAAGATCACACTAACATAATGTGATTTCACCATCTTTTGTATTGCTCAGATCTCTTACTTCTGGTTCCTTCTCTGTTAGAGTTGCAAGCACAATGTACATGCAGATTCATGCATGGGATTCAGAAGCCAACCTAGATGCTGACCACACAGCCATGTAATGCTCAATGAGGGAACTCGGGATGAGTTGATTTGGTGGGATACAGATTTTAACACAGGTGTGGGTGACCTTTTTGGCCCTGAGGGCTGCATGTGGTGCTGGGTTGGGGGCTGCATACTTGTGTACACACACACACACACACACACACACAATGGGAACATTGGGGAAGGAGCAACTAAAGCTGCAGGGAAGCAGTGATCCTGGCTCCTTCAGGGCTGCTGAGGGAGGAGGAGGCTAAAGCTCTGCTCCCCCACAATCCCAATCGAGACTGTTGTCCCACTGCTAATAGCAGTACTGGAACATCTTGTCTGAGTGTGGAAAGCTAAGCAGGGTCAGGCCTGGTTATTACTTGGATGGGAGACCCCTCCTCTAGTTTCCTGCATTGAGCAGGGGGTTGGACTCGATAGCCTTGTAGGCTCCTTCCAACTCTATCTATGAATCTATCTGTCTTTTGCCTAGGCTGGAAAGGGATCTGGGTGGGGTCCCCGGGGCTTGTGGGTTGAGTGGCAGAGGGCTACATGGTGCTCAGGTTCCCCACCCCTGTTTTTACATAACAAAACACACTTATTTATGGCTACATTTATACTCTGCCCTTCTTTCAAGTACGTGGGGGTATTCTTTGCTTCATTTCAACAACCCGGAGAGGTAGGTCAGGCTGAGAGGTAAGTGACTCACAGCTAAACAGGGATTTGAACTGAGGTCCAGAAGCCTGTCCATGTTATGTAACCCAAAAAATTAGAAGGAATGGTAGATGAACTTAAGTCAAAAAGAGGGAAAGTTGAACAGGTTTGAAAGAGGAAATATATCAAGCATCACACATGAGATTTATCTCATAGTAAAAACAAATGAGATGTTTGGTTCGGTCTCTAAGGCAGTCCAATGACCTGCCAGAGTTTGAAGCGTGAGCTGGCTGTGGATTCATCTCCTCAAAGGTTCTTTTACAGCGAATTTAGATTCCAGGCAAGCCAATGTTACATGCTGACATTCAACAATTGAAGACTGTTCACTGCATACTTAAAGCAGTTGCAACCGCATTTTCCTACATGTTCTTTGCAAAGGGCGGCGGCGGGGGGGGGGGGGAGCAGGCCCTAAGCGATTCCTTTGCAAGCCCTGCAGCAGACAGTGCTGGTGCACACAGAGCACGTCTCCCATCCTTTTAAATATGCAACAGGTTTACAAATGAGCTGTGGGCTGGCTGCCTGTGCCCTTGAGAACTGCTGGGTTTGTACCTCGCCCTAGCAACCTCGGTACTGGAAAGAGGAGTGGGAGGAGAGAGAAGTGACAGCAGGCAGAAAACAACTGAGAGAAATTAAGAAAGCAGTTGGGAGCTCACCATTCCACTTCCTGCCTGTGGTTAACGGCTGCACTGGGGGGGGGGGGGGGGAACCCCTCCAACTCTGAGACAGATGTGTCAAAAAGGGAAGGTGTAAGACCCCAAAGCTCCCCGTCTCCATGCCAGATGCATCCCAGGGAAGGGCTGCTGTTGGAGATCCTTGCCTTATCAACTGTCTCTCTCACTAACTGGCTACTAACAGATGCAGCCGCTGTAGCCTCAGTAGAGGAAGTGGCTTGTTCACAGCCATGATTCTCTCTTGTTTTAGGAGCCCTGCAATACCAGGTTAACAAAGGCAGGCAATTTGTACATCAGGCTCCCCATCTATTCCCTTCCTCCCTCCCCTCTGCAGCCACCAAAGGCAAGGCTTTCCCTTCATGTTCCCTCAGATGCAGGAGATTGCATCATAGATCACAGAGCTGGAAGGGGCCTACAAGGCCATCGAGTCCAACCCCCTGCTCAATGCAGGAAACTAGAGGAGGGGTCTCCCATCCAAGTAATAACCAGGCCTGACCCTGCTTAGCTTTCCACGCTCAGACAAGCTGAGCCAGCATGAGCCACAGGCCTCCTCATCATGGATGATTATTACTACTACTATTACATCATTTATATCCCACCTTTTTCTCTCTTGCAAGGAACCCAAGGCGGCTTACGTGGTCCTCCTCCTCCTCTCCATGTTATGCTCACAACAACCCTGTGAGGTTGGTTAGGCTGAGAGTCAATCACTGGCCCAAAGTCACCCAGTGAGCTTCATGGCTGAGTGGGGACTACAACCTGGGTCTCCCGAGTCTCAATCCAATACTCTAACCACTAGACCACACTAGAGTACAGTATCTGTGGAGAACCCACCCACCTTCTACTACAAATGGCCTTACATGGTGTTGCGGCATCCCCTCTTATTCCTTTCTTGAACATACCACTCCTGGAGTCTATAATTATTTGTTTTTAATTGAGCTGGCAAGGTGGACAGGGCGGGGGAGAGATTCTCCAAACTCCCTCCACCCCTGTCCTAAACAGATATGAGAAGCACCATACAGCCAGCTGACACATGCTCATTGCTTCCTCTGCAGTGTTGCTCAGCCACAGACCACATTGCTTGGGTGGAGTGTGGGAACGGGGAAAATATACTACCAGGTGTGTTCTGTTTGGACATTTCAGCTGAAAAGGCTGCATTGACATTAGTAGTCAGTACAGATCAGGCAGGGCCAAAACTAACAGCAACCCATCACTGTCAAGCGGTCCTGTTTAAAAACAGGAGGCCGTGAGCTATTCTGCCCTTTTCTATTGGTGCTTGCACGCACGCACGCACGCACGCACGCACGCACAGAGAGAGAGAGAGAGAGAGAGAGAGAGCCAGCACTAGTGGGAGTTACTAGCTTCCTGCCAGCAAGCGGACGGATTATAAATATGAAGTGATTACACATATACAAGAAACTATGTAGACACACTGCAAATGCCACTAAGATAGCAAGAGTTGCAAGAAACATGCTTGTGTAGTGGCCTAAAATCCCACTGAGAGACAGGATACACAGAACTTGCATCCAATCTGCAAGAGGGATCTGCGCCTCTTTTCCACTTCGATCTTGACAAAGTAGAACAGAGATTGGGGAAAGATTTCTGCTCCCATAGGTGCTCCTCCCCAAAGGAAGGGGGTAGAGGAGCGGGGAGGAAGAGAAGGCTGGCATCTGTGCAATGAGGAAATGTCTCCTAGTGCTACCCATCAAAAGGCATTGTGCAGCGATTCTGTCTTTTCCTTCTTCACGGGTTTTTTTTTAAGGTAAGAAAAAAGATGGAAGTAGTGGTGAGAAAACACAGGAGGACTACAAATTGAGTAAGATGTCATCTGGACCCCCTGTAAAAAACCATGAATGAGGCAGGGTGATTGCACAATAAAAGCCTCGTCTGGAAGCACCCCAAGCGATGAAACAATTCATATGGAGTAACAGGCCTAAAATGTATCTTTTGCACAATAACAGCTTTTGATTTAAAGCATGATGGAGTTCAGGTGTAGGCAATTCCTGCCCTCCAGATGTTTTAGATTACAACTCCCATCAGCCCCAGTTCTCATGGCCAATGGTCAGGGGTGAGGGGCGTTGTAGTACCAAACATCTGGAGGGATGCCTGCCCCTAATGTAGCGGACAGAGTGTTTGGATTTTGATGAGGGAAACCTGGGTCCAAATCCCTGTTCTGGCATGAAGCTCACTGTATGATCCTGGGCCTGCCATTCTATCCTAAGCAAAGGTACCTCCAAGGGTTGTTATGGAGATAAAATAAAATAATTTGTAAAATTTGGATTTCACCTTTCCACCAGTTGGTGCTCAAGGCAGCCCATACAAATACAATAAAATATAACACAATACAATAAAGCAGCAATAAAATGGGACAGATCCATGCTGCTTTGAGATCCTTGAGGAAGGAGCTGCATACAAATGTCAGACAAACATGCCCTAGAATCGGACATAAGAGATGAACAAGAGGTGCCATTTTGATTCCTTAAATCAGAGGTGGGCAACTTGTGGCCCTCCAGGTTTTTTTTTCCCTACAACTCCCATCAGCCCTAGCCAGCATAGCCAATGGTGAGGGATGATGGGAGTTGTAGGCCAAAATATCTAGAGGGCCACAAGTTGCCCACCCCTACTGTGAAGGACTGCCAACCGGTCCTTTACTCAAGACTAGAGATCAAAGGTGCAAAACTGCCAGCCTTAGCTCTGCCGTCTTGACACGGATTCTCGCAGGGCCTTGCCCTTGTCTATACACTGGATTTAGCACTGAACCTCAGAGGAACCACACACCCCGTGTGGGGTAAAACCAGGAAAGTTTATTCAAGGTAAACAGATTACAATAAAAGGTGGGGAATGAGGGAAGAGGGAGAAAGGTGGGGAGACACTTTGGTACATACACAGTAGAGCTACAAAACAACAAAAGCTAGTTCCTTTACTATATAACTACCCAGGCCT
Source organism: Shinisaurus crocodilurus (assembly GCA_021292165.1). Taxonomy (NCBI): domain Eukaryota; kingdom Metazoa; phylum Chordata; class Lepidosauria; order Squamata; family Shinisauridae; genus Shinisaurus; species Shinisaurus crocodilurus. Next base: position 10,432,434 of record CM037876.1, read on the forward strand.
TACTCCTTTACCTGGGGTTTTTGTCCTCTTCAGGGCTTGCCTTCAGCAAAAGCCCTCCTCCCGCGAAAGCGTGCAGACAACAACCGAAACCCACGGGCAGGCAGTATAGATTCCCCCCCCCCCCTTTCAGTAGCCCAGGTGTCTTTAGCTACTCAGGATGAACTTCATCTGGGCCAGGCAGGGGAGGGGACTCTTTGTTAGTGCTTGGGCCTGGCACCGGAGACTCTGCGGAGTCAGGAGCCATCAGAGAACTATGTACGTACATTTTGCGTTTCCCAGCCCCCAGCTGGGATTATACTTGTTTACACGTGAGGAGGTGTGTGTGTGTGTGTGTGTGTGTGTGGTGCAGGAAACTCTGACGCTTTTTCTCCACACCTATCTTAAATGAAATACAATATTCCAAAACAACAATGGCACAAGCACAGCAGTTTACCAGGGAGCATACACTGTACATGCAAAAGAGATGGCTAAGAGGAACAGCCTACCTCGTCTGCCGTCAATATCACCTGTAGAAATGAGAAAAGAACAAATGTCACAAAACTTAAGAGCCCTGCTAGATCAAATCAAAGGCCTATCTAATCCAGCATCCTGTTTCCTGTAGCGGCCAATCAGTCACTTACAGGTAAGAGGACAAGAGCCCTCTCCTACTCTGGTTCCCCAGCAACTGGTATTGAGAGGCATACTGCCTCTGACATTGGAAGTGATATATAGCTATCATGACCAGGAGCCATCGATAGCCTTGTCATCCATGAATTTTTCTGATCTGCTTTTAAAGCAATTTTAGTTGATGGCCATCACCACATATTGTGGTAGCAAATTCCATAGTTTAAATATGTGCTGTGTGAAATACAGTATTGTTCCGAGTATAGGCCGCACTCCCCCCCACTAATGTAAGGCTTTAAACTAGGGGTGCAGCCTACAATCGGAATGTTGCCATAAAAAAAAAAAAAAAATACCGCCCTGCCGCGGCCGCCACTCGCGCGCCTGGGGGAAGACTCGAGCGGCCGGAGACTGCCCCCAACATCAGCCGCCGCTCACGGAAGTTTAAAAAAGTTTTTAAAAGTTAAAAAAATATTTTTTAAAAAATAGCACCAAACGTTAAGGGTGCGGCTTATAATCAGGAGCGGCCTATACTTGGAACAATACGGTACTTCCTTTTGTCTTCCCTTAATCTCCCATCATTCAGCTTCAGTGGATGATCCTGGGTTCTACTACTATGAGAGGAGGACCTGGTTCACACATAATGCTAATCCATGGTTTATTTAACCTGTGGTTTATTGCCCTACCCAGGCATTGTCTGGCAGACGATTGAACAAACTGTGGTTTGGTTCTCAATCTCTGGGTTGTTTCCCTCCTTCTTTGCCTGTTCTCTCCCTGTATCCTAAATGCCATTGTGGAACTGTAGTACTGGCATGTAGAGCAGCTGGTTTTTTGGACCACTCTTGCCCATTGCTTCTGTAGCCTGGCGAGACAACCCATGAACAATGCATGGATCAGGGTTCACACGTAATGACAACCCATGGTTTAAACAACCCAGAATTCACAACCCAACAACAAACCATGGGTTCTCTTTCTGACTTGTTTGTGGGTAACAAACCATGGTTCACAAATCGCGACAACTGAGAATTCAACAACCCATGGGTTGTTGAATTTTCCAGGTCAGGGAGAAAAACTTCTCTACCCACTTTCTTCTCGCCATGCATAATTTTATAAACCTCTAGCACAGGGCTCTCCAACCTTGGGTCCCCAGATGTTGCTGGACTACAGCTCCCAGAATCCCTTGCCATTAGCCATGCTGGGAGCTGTAGACCAACAACATCTGGGAACCCAAGGTTGGAAAGCCCTGCTCTAGCACATCCACCCCATTACTCATTTTTCCCCCCTTAAAAAAAAAAAAAAAAAAAAAAGCTTGAAATGTTGTAACCTTTCCTCATATGGGAGTTGCTCCTGCCCTCTGATCATTGTGATTGCCCTTTTCTCCAACTTTTCCTGTTCTACAATATACAGTTTGAGATGCGACGACCAGAAATGTACACAGTATTCCAAATATGTTCACAGCGTAGATTTGTATAAAGGCATTACAACATCAGCAGTTGGACTTTTGATCACTTTTCTAACAATCCCTAACAAGGAGTTTGCCTTTTTCACAGTTGCTGCACACTGGGTTGATGTTTCCATTGAACTACACCCCCCCCCCCATTATTTCATTCATTTTATTGTATTTATTATATTTATATCCTGCCTTTTTTCCTGCAAGGAACCCAAAGCGGCTTACATAACCCTCCTCCTCTCCATTTTATCCTCATAACAACCCTGCGAGGTAGGTTAGGCTGACAGTCAGTGACTAGCCCAAAGTCACCCAGTGAGCCTCATGGCCGAGCGGGGACTAGAATCCGGATCTCCTGAGTCCCGGTCCAACACTCTAAGCACTATGCTACCCTGGCTCTCCATGACCCCAGGATCCCTTTCCTTGGCCATCATCACTAGTTCAGACCTCTGCAGTGTATATATGAAGTTAGGATTTTTGCCCCAGTGTGCATTACTTTACATGGAATTACATTTGCCATTTTATTGCCCATTCATCCAGTTAGAGATCTTTTTGGAGCTCTTTGCAATCCCTTTTTCTTCTTACCAGCCTGAATAATTGGTGTTGTGAGCAGCGAGTTAGCCAAGTTTCCTGACCTCTACCTCTAGCTCATTTATGAACGTATTAAAAAGCACTGGTCCCAATACAGACCCATGGGGGATTCCAATTCTTACATCCCCTCACCCATTGTGAGAAGTGCCCATTTATTTCTACTCTCTGGTTCTTGTCTTTTAACCCATTACCAGTCCAGTTATCGATATGGAATTGCAGAGAAAAGGGAAAAGAAGCAGTCAACTAGGAGAAAGGGCAGGGGAACACACACCCCAATACAATCTTCACTTGTCTGATCAAGAAAAAGTCCACTGAAAAGGGCAGCACTGTCCTGCCTCCAATAGAGGAGTCCTCATCTGAAGAAGAGCTGGATTCACTTGGCTGCAGGGAGGCCCTGGCTCCTGAGGATGAGGCAGAGTCAGGAGTCTAGGAGGGAGACACACTGGCAGTGGAGGAAGAGGCAGGACCCCCAAGGGTTAATGAGGGGAGTCTTCCCCCTTCCCAAGGAAACTTAGAATCGGAGCCAGTGTTCCCTCCCAGGTGGAGCACCCAATTCCAGGCCAGGTGTGTGTAATGAGCTGCAGCTGGGAACGTGGCCGTATCAAGCTGGCGCCTGGATAAAAGGGTGAACAGCATCCTGAGGAATTCGTTGGTAACGTCGAACTCCGCTTCTGCACCGTAGACCTTGTTCCTGACCCCTTGCCCTTGTTGCCTTGATTGGACTTTCATGTACAACCCTGGACCAAACCTAACTCCAAACCTCTACTGAATTATTGGACTACTACTGCTGCTTTGTGTAAGGTTGGAAAAGATGGTGTCAGAGCCACCAGTCTGAATAAGGGTGCCTATTAAGGACACTCTTCTAAATGGATAGGGATACCACAAGTGTTGGCCTGTAGTGCAGCAAATTTTAATACCATTTATTCTCCTGGGGAGCTTTCACATAAGGCAGGGCTTGGCTTGCAGGTGGCCCAAGATGAAGATCAGTGTTGGCTTGAAGGACTGAATGACTTCCAAGGTCACCCATCCCAAACTAGAATGTAGAAAAAACCATTAACCCCTCCACCATGGCCCTAGAATACACAGATAGCAAAAATGTAAAAAGTCATCTTCCCTCTCCTTTTTCACTTCATATCAACTCATTTAGAGACACCTTAAGTGTCTACCTACTCTTCCACAGCAAGTTCAATGAAAAAGGCTGTATCACATCTACTTGAGCTGACCACATGCATGTGCACATGCGTGTATGCATATTATTATTATTATTATTATTATTATTATTATTATTATTATTATTATTATTATTATTATTATTATATCATAACACCTGCTGTGAGCCCACACAGTTCTGCTCCTCCCTTTTCCTTTGATCGCCTTGCACCAAGCTGTAGAGAACACCAACATGTCTGGGTACGGTATTTTCCATTTGTCTTAGTTGTTTCTTTTTAGAAGCTCAAAACATTTTATCTTGGCTTGGGAAGACTCACATTGACAAAGCATGGGAACCTCTAGCTCAAGGGAGAAGGGAAAGAGAAATGCATTAAAAAAAAAAAAAAGCTTACCTGTGCCTTCTGTTATTTCAGCTAAAAGCAGAATGCACACAGAGGGAGCATTAGTGCATAATCTTGAGAATACAACACCATCCCAATCTAGCACACACCTCACCCACAAGTACATTTTGCTTTATTTTCCTTTTTTGTGAAGGGTTACTTCCTCGTTTTATATACTGCCTTGATTACACTTTCTTCTATGTTTACATGGAGGGTTCTTAATCCTCACGTCAGGCTCATTCCCTTAATGAATGTAAGCCCCCCTTAATATTTGGTGTAACCCCCCCCCATCCCACCACCCACCACCTACATAGGTTACTCAGGGCTGGTTTAATGTCTGAGGCACCTGGGGTTGCTTCTGAGGTGGCCAACTCAAAGCTGTTATTCCTATGATTCAACTGCAACTACAAACATGTGCATGTGTGTGTCTCTGTGCGCACATGAGCATGGGTACATATCATATACCTACATGTCCTTGCAAGGTGCTTAGCAAACCAGTATTTCCCATGGCCACACTCCCAGGACTTGACCAACACTCTCCAGAGATATACAATCAGCAGAATCAAATGATTACGTTTTTCCTGGACTGCACTACTTCAGGCTGTGGTGTACTATGCTCCCCGTATTTGACTAATTCCCATGGATTAAACTCCCTGTACACAGGAAATGTGCATGTCAAGGTGAAGGGTCCTTCCCTAGTCTTTCCATGATGTGGAACTTTCTATGTACAATGTACAAACCTGCAAGCACCTCCTCCACCCCTGTAGTGCAAAATGAGACAGCGCACAGAAAGCTTTACCACTTGATTCTGTTAATTAATTCTAAACTGATCTGAACGACACACCAGCATCAAGTCTCACATCCATAGGTCAAAGCTGCTTGTGATCCTCTTTCTTACAGGACACAGTTATGCCACTACCTCACGCCAATTTCTACAAGGGGCACGTAGAGCTTTGGTGTAGTCTCATTTCTTTTAAAGCACTATGACGACACAGTGCTCATTTAAAAAATATACTACCATCAATTTCCAGGTTTTGAGATGTTGTCTTACACCTTCATGCAAATGATGCATTGTTTGCCATAGTTTAACTACTCTATTGCTCACAGAATGAAATGTGAGATTCAGAAAAGTAAAGTTCCATTTAGGGGCATGTAGTTGGCCCTAATTTGTTGGTTGTAACAAAATCTGAGATAATGTGGAATGAGAACATTGACCAACATAACATTTTAAGAATGCTCCTATAAATGTGCTTTTGAAAAGTGGAAAGGAAATGTCATCTTTTGTAATTATTTTGGTGAAGATAAGCATGAGATTAAAGGTCAGCAAGTAAAGTAAAAATCAGCAGTAAAGATCCCTCTGCTAACAAATCCCTTACACCTTAGAAGCCTTTTGTCCTCAATGAAGATGGTTAAGTGGTAGTAAGGGGATGGGGATTTGGTGCCCTCTGAATGAGTGCTTATGGTGTGGCAATTTAGCCACATTAGTAGGAGAACAAGGAAGGAACAGTTACGGTACACCAGTTTTATTAACCTGGAACATAGGAAAGTGCCTTATACCGAGTCAGACCTTGGGTCCATCTAGCCCAGTATTGTCGGCACTGACTGGCAGCAACGGCTCTCCAGGCTTTCAGGCAGGGTTTTTTCCTGCCCTGCCTGGAGATGCCGGGGATTGAACCTGGGACCTTCTGCATGCAAAGCATCTGTTCTACCACTGAGCTATGGGCCCTCTATGGGCTGAAAAGGTTGTGCACCCCTACCCTAAATGATCTTGAGAATGGCGCCAAAGCAAGGTTCATTCTGAATTCATTGATCTAGAGTACACTTGTAAGGGAGCAACTTAAGGTTTGTTGAAAAACAGCCCAAACCCAAATGGTCTTCAGGCACCAAACCACCAGTAGGTCTGAGGCAATTTACACAAGCTGTGGACCATGGAATATGGTTCACAGCATCACAGGGCTAAACTGATCATCTAGATCAGCCTTCCCCAATCTGGTGCCCTACAAATGTTTTGAGCTATAACTCCTAGCATTCCTGGAACATTGAACATGATAGCTGGGGCTGATGGGAGCTGAGGTCCAAAACATCTATAAGGTTTGAGGGATGCTGATCTAGTCTAATTTTCTAGTCTAAAGTAAGCTCCTTGGTGTGTTTGCCTCACATTTTAGCATACTACAAGCAATGACTGAAAGAACAAGGTGGATGACAGCAGACAAAATTCCAGGATAGAAATAGTTTAGTAAAGAGACAGCCCAAGTAACTGAACAAAGCCAGATGCTACTCACAGAAGCAGCTAAATACACATAAGCAGCCACTGATCATAATATATGTATGGGAGCAAGTGAAATAAAGCAAAGCTCTTCCGTACTTGAGGTGACCAAAGCTTTTGAAGTAGTTGCTGCGGTCGTGGCATTGGACTCCGTAGACACTGAGTCTGTATTCTCAGGGTTCGTATGTGGAATTGAGGATGTGATATTTGGTGGAAGGGAGGCGGACCCAGAAGTGAGCACAGTCGCCTTCGAAGTTGTCGCCTCTGTGCCTGGCGAGCTGATGGTAGTGGCAGGCGGGAATTCTGTGGTGGTAGGAGTAATATGGTTCTGTACCACAGCAGAAGACACTGTTGGAGAAGCAGCATGCCTGTTGATTGGACTCGAGGGCTTCCCGCTACTTGGTTGTGAACTGACAGCTTTCGTGGAACTTGTGGACAAGGGAGAACTTGCCGAGGGTACCACTAGAAGTAAAAGAACAAAAGGAAATTGCAAATGTGCATGGAACAGAGCATGTTTCCCATCACAGGTACTGGAAGATTTATCACAGAATCATAGAACAGTAGAGTTGGAAGGGGCCTATAAGGCTATCGAGTCCAACCTCCTGCTCAACACAGGAACCCAAGTCAAAGAATCCCTGACAGGTGGCTGTCCAGCTGCACCTTGAATGCCTCCAGTGTGGGAGAGCCCACGACCTCCCTAGGTAGTTGGTTCCATTGTTGTATTTGAGCCAAGGCTTTCCAAGGATCAGCCTCCTAACATCTATTCCTAATGTGTAATCCGCTCCCTCCCAAACAATCACACACACACACACACACACACACACACACACACACACCTCTACTGGTATCTTTCCTTTCCCTCCCCCTTCTAGAACTGCTCATTTTCCTATTCTACAAGGTTCCCCAGGAGTACAGAACAGAGCTGTGTCATCCCTTGTGAAGCTGCTCTGGCGAATGGCACTGAGGTCCTAGCCATCTTTCTTCCTTATGACATCAAACTAAAATGCTTGCTTTAAAATATGCAGTGTGTGTTGTCTTAAGACTGCAATGTTACCTTTTCTATTGAACAATATTTTAAGTTACTTTAGTCCTTTACTTTATTATCATTATCGTTATTATTATTTATTACATTTATACCCCACCTTTTTTCCTGCAAGGAACTCAAGGCGGCATACATAATCCTCCTCCTGCTCTTGCTCCTGCTCCTCCTCTCCATTTTACCCTCACAACAACCCTGTGAGGTAGGTTAGGCTGAGAGGCAGTGACTAGCCCAAAGTCACCCAGTGAGTTTCAGGGCAGAGTCCCAGTCCAACACTCTCACCACTACGCCACACTGGCTTTTAATGCTTATATCATGCATTATCACTTTTAATGCTTATATCATGACATTATTTTATTAAATAAACGGTTGATTTAAAGTCAATGAAGCAGCCCTTTTAATTAAAGGGACTTTAATTAAAATTTAATACATCCTGAACACGAAGTGAGCATGTATATGTGTATATACAAAAATGCACATTCCCTGTCCAATCCCATTGCACTAGCAGAGGGCATTCTATTAGAACAGCTAGAACAAAGAACATAAACCCAAACAACGCATAAAGAATCTCATGGCTTTTTCAAACATCGCTTCTAAGGTGTAGAGTTTACACTGCAGAACTAAGTATATGCTTAAAAATGTTAAGTCCAATCTCTTAACCAGTTAGGAAATTGGGAGTGTGCAGCCAGCTTGTATAATCTCTTTCCAGCCCCACAAACTCCCTCCTCCATTCCATGGTTTGCCTAACACTGGCCCTGTTTGCATGTTACAATAACCTAGAACGTAGAATAACCTAGAGCGGTGTTTCTCAACCTTTTTCCGACTGTGGCCCCCTTCCGACATTGTTTCCTTCCTGTGGTCCCCCTGTCCTACCGGTAGAAAGGTAGTTATTTAAATGTTTTGTTTGGCAGCCAGTGATGTGACGGGACCCCGCACTGCGTTTTTAACGTAAAAACCAGGGCAAGCCAGCTTAAAACGGCCACAAATAGCAAACCATGACTTCCTGGCAGCCGGAAGTGACGCGACAGACTCCTTGCTGCCGCGCGAGGAATCAAGCGGGGTGTGTGTGTGTATGCTCGCTGAGAACAAGGCTAGCACCCCCAATGTCACTGCAGAGTGTGCTTGGCGATCCATCCACTGGGAAGCACGGTCACCTCTCTGTTCACTTCACTTCTCTGTTTTCTTTTCTCGGTCACTTCTCTGTTTTCTTCACTTCTCTCTGTGGCCCCCTAATCTCGTGCCATGCCCCCCCCTTTTATGTGATTTTCACCTGTGACCCCCTTGGAATATCCTGGGGGGGGGGGCTGGGGGCCATATGGCCCCAGGTTGAGAACCCCTGACCTAGAGTAACCTAAATGTATTTAACTTTAATGTATTTAATTCAGGATGTATTCAGTTTTAATGAGTGAAGTGGGGGAAGGGAGCACATGAGCAGGCAACACACTCCTATCACCATGATCATTGGGAAACTTATGTCTGCACTGGGCCTCTGCAGCAAGCCCAAGTTTGCAGTCACAGTGTGTGTGAAACAGCTAATGAAAAGCATCACTGGGAAAGTAGTCATGCCCCTCCTCCTCCCACAATACCTTCCAAGAGCAAACCAAAACAACATAAATGCTGTACCTGAGGTCATATTGGTGGCTCCCAGGCATGTCAGGCAGCTGCTGAGCAGGATGACAAGGAAGCATGAATCCATGTTGGCCTGGGGATGGGGAATAGAAATAAATAGAAGGGCTTCATTAGCGACTCAAGCAAAGCATTCCCAAGGCTGAAACTACCCTCAGCTACCCAACCACTGACATCTGCCAGGTGCTTAGAAGAGAGTCAGAAGGGATTGTTATTTTAAAAAAATATATATTTCCATTCTGTACCAGGGAATCTCAACACTGAGAGCAAGTACACAAACATATTCCACACTACCCAGAATAAAATATACAAGCCAGCATACTCAATTTTTAAATCCAAATTTGAGATTTTGCATTCTTAGGAGGGGATGTGGAGGAGATGCATCAATATGAAAGGGGCAAGAGGTCTGTATTGAGGAAACCTAGTGGCAGGTTCGCAGGACATGGAGATTAAGTTTACTAAACAGTGTAACTTTAATGGTACTTCTGAACTTGTAGGACAGAGCACAAGCTGTGACCCAGGAAATCCCCAATTCAACTCTGTCCTCAGCCACAGATGGCTTTAGGTAAGCCACTATCTCTTAGCCTCACCCCCTCCCATCTCTAATATAGGAACAATAATATAGGCTTATTATTCAGGGTTGTTGCAAATTCGGACTACTGAGATTATCAGGCCAAGCAATGGGGCAGCTGGCATTTTAAATGGTAGGGTAAGACCCATGGCTGGCCCTTGTGCTAACCTCAGAGCAGTGATAAAGAGGCTGCAGGATCTACCTTCCATCTCTTTCCCTACCATCTTACCATTAAAGGGCTACTTTATCCCTCCCACGCCCACATCTTGGGTGTAACACATCATTCAGCCAGCTAGCATGGCTCACCACTACACATGACACTGGTTTACAGCAGCTACACATGCTTCTGGCATAAACAGGGGGAAATTTGTCAGTTGGGTGCTCATCTGGAAACAGCGGGTGCCCCAGGCCAATACATATTGCAAGGCTACAATATAGTATACCATCTGCCCCCCTTCTTTTGTTTGCTTGCACCCACAGCCAAATGCAAGCACAGTCGCTGTGTCAACTGAATTGCCAAACAATTCATTGTCTTGCCTTTGGGAGAGAGTCAGCCTTACAAAGTTTTAAGAACCACTGTATGATCACACATTATCTTGAGAAACGACCCATAGTAGAACCAAAGAAGACTATTAAGAGTCTCCACACCAAATCAAAGCTTTACTTGGCTTTCAACAGAAGGAAGAGGGCAGGGATAGATGCCAAGTTACATAACATTGTAGGAGATTTGGCATTTTTCAGTTGCATTGTTAGCCTTTCTTACAGGATTCACCAGCTTCTCCCTCTGGGGAATTCCCTGAAGGGTCAACCACTGCACTGCCGAAACAGCACATCTGTGGTTATAGCTCAGCCAACTTTCCTGTGAAGCCATAAAAATCCTGAACCCATCATTCAAACCACAAGATCTTCCCAGAACCAAGCAAAAAGCTTTTTCTTACAGAATGCCTGGCAGATGTGAAACTGTCTAAAAGGAGATCTTGGGGGCCAAACTGGATAACATGCTAAACATGTCATTAAAAAGCATGCAAGGATGCTTGTTTTTCAAAAAATTTAATAGCCAGCGTGGGAGGGTCCAGTTTTCATCATCAAGACTACAGTGCACAAGGGGGCGAGGTTTAACCCTTCCCTCCCAAAATGTGATCCTGAAACAAATTGCCCTCCCCGCCACACACATACAATATTAACCCAGAGGAGAGAAGGGGAGTCCCACTGTTGCCAATTAATTTTTTCCCCTAAGGCTAATAGCAGCATGGGGCGACCGGAGATTCTTGATGGTATCGCAGCTCAGGAGGGGACAGGTAAACCTCCTCACTCAGTGCACTGCAGTCTTGATGATGAAACTTGGGCCTTTTAGTGCATGAATTAGCCATGGATGTCCTAGACACCTCATTTTTCTTGATTCCTCTCTAAGAAGTACTACTTACAGTTTTGGAAATCTGGGATACTCATGAGATAGCCAAGGAATTCAATAGAAGAAGGACTACTCTAAGATAACCAGAATTAAGCTATGCCCAGATTGTCAGTCAGTCAGGGGATCACTCATGACCGAGTAAGATTGTCTTGATGATAATGTGGTCTCCGCACATTCAGAGGATGATCTCCAAACTATCCTAAATGCTTTTGCAGAAGCATACGGAAAACTTGGTCTCTCACTTAACATCAAAAAAACCAAAGTGCTTCATCAGCAAGTGCAAGCTAACCCTTTGGTGATGCCATCTATCCAGCTTGGCGGGACAATACTGGAAAATGTCGATCATTTTCTCTATCTTGGCAGCTATCTTTCTGTTACAGCTAACATCGACAGTGAAATCCAGCATCATCTGAGCTCCGCAAGTGCTGCGTTTTCTCGAATGAAACATAGAGTGTTCGAGGATCGGGATATTTGTAAGAACAAATGTCAGTGTACTGGAAGAAGCAAGCACATAAGAGCCATGCTGGATCAGACCAAAGGTCCATCTAGTCCAGCATTCTGTTCACACAGTGGCCAACCAGCTGCCTATGGGAAACCCACAAACAGGACATGAGTGTAATGGCACCTTCCCACCCATGTTCCCCAGCAACTGGTGTACATAGGCATACTGCCTCTGATACCGGAGGCAGCATATAGCCAGCAGGACTAGTAGCCATTGATAGTCTTCTCTTCCAAGAATTTGTCCAATCCCCTTTTTAAAGCCATCCAGATTGGTGGCCATCACTACAATCTTGTGAAAGTGAATTCCATAGTTTAACAATGTGCTGTGTGAAGGTGTGGAGAAAGCCTGCGCACCCACAGTGACATGAACCCCGACATAATTTCCCCTTAGCGACCACACGTAGTTCCCCCTGGCAACCCCTGTCTGCATAATCCCCCACCAGAGGGGAAACAGGAGATGCAGGTCTGGCCAGACAGGTACACAATAGGGAAACATCTACCCGAATCCACAAGAGGACACATGGACCATCCGGAGGTGAAGGGCAGTCTTAATGAGCTGCAAAGTATCCCCTGAAGGAACCGGTAACTGCAAGACATCACCTTTCCCCGGGAAGGAATAAGCCCACCTGACCGCAAAGGGGCAGGAATAAGCCCACGTGATCGGCAAGGGGTGGGAGAGGGAGGGGGAGGGGAAGGGGGTAGAAAACCCCTCTACCCATCCAAGAAGGGTTGTTGAGAACTTGGGCGGGTTGACACCTTCCAAAGCCAGCACCAGCTGGGTCAAGCAGTTCTCTTCCCCGAGCTCGGAGTCAGGCTAGAAGCTGGAAGGCGTTGTGTCTTCGGTCTAAGGTAACTCACTGCTGCAATACGCTAGCCTGGGAACCAAGTCATTCAGCTATTTGAGGTCACGGCTTAGTTTTGTGTATGTTGTAGGATTCCTAGAAGTCTATTAGTTCCGCTCCATTAACCTACCGTAAATAAAGTGTCTATTCTTTGATGCGAATGGGCTCCTGTGCTTTCTTTAGGTAGCAGCTGAGTTTTAAGCGCTTAAACTTGCTTTGATGGGCTATATCTCAGTGCCGGTTAACCCGTTAAATGTCAAACTCACGCAGAAGACCAAGTTGCTGGTCTTCCACAGAAGGAGTACTTCCTTTTATCTGTCCTGAATCTCCCACCAATCAGCTATAAGGGATGATCCCGAGTAGGAGGATATCTCTGTTATATTTAACATTGTCTGGTTTGCAACAGTCACAGGGTTATACCTTTTACCATCACTGTGGCTACTTGTTTTTTATATCTAAACATGTGGGGTTATGCCAATCTCACGGTCTGACCGGGTAGCGCTCAGGTGTCTGCCACCCGTTTAGACTCTCTTCTCCGCATCTTCAGCAATGGTCATGCTATCCCACATGCGTGCAACATGTGAAGGTCACCCAAAAATAGGCAAATGGACTAAATCCTATGAAGAAGAAAAGGAAAGGTACAAGGATATGACATGACAGGTCTTGCTCATAAGCCATAGTGGTGTGTATAGTTTTCAATATAAGGTGCCAATTCATAGAAGTTTTCAAGTGCAAACCAGATGTTACAAATACCTTAAATTGGCAATGACACCCTGGCAGTTAAGAACATAGTAAAAAGAAAAGTTCTTGTGCCACCTAATTAATGGTTTGCTGGTTCAAATTAACAATCTTTTGACACACATTTTTTCCTCTGAAGGTTATTTCTAATTAGAGTTCCCACCTGTCCCCCTATCAGAGGCTGTATGCCTTGAAACAGAAAATTCATGGTGTACCTTTTCCCAACTTAAAAATGAAGTCACCGTGGGACTAATGCACCTGTTGAATTTCTGCCTGTTCCAGCAGCTGAGTGCATAGATGCCTCCATCAGAAAAAAAGTGAGGCAACCTTAAAAAAGAGAGGTGTCTTTTATAGTCATGCAAGCATGCTCAATTTCTGCAGCATATTCTGGGCTCCGACACTTGCTCCCCATCTAGCAGAATGCGGATCTTGGGTTTGAATCTTTTGAGTATGGTAACACAGCACCTGTAGTCACCAGTTAAGTAATAGAGTAATTCAAGGTGATTGACCAAGACAGTAATCAAGATTACTTGGAGTTCTTTTTTTGTGTAAACAGCAGTTGTTATTTTACAGCAACATCCCCAATAGCAACCCTTAGGCAATGAACTCCAGTTCCTGATTCTGGTGCAACAGGTACCAGGTTTCCCAGTGTCTGGTATTAGTGCTGAAAGGAACCTTTGTTCCAACAGTCTTCCCTCTAAAAATCTGGTTGTCAATGGGAGAGAAATAGAGAAATCCTACCACATAAAAGTAACACTCTATATACCGTATTGTTCCGAGTATAGGCCGCTCCTGATTATAAGCCACACCCTTAAAGTTTGGTGCTATTTTAAAATTTTCTGATTAATTTTTTGATTTTCTGAGCACCGTGGAGCAGTTCTCCACGCCGCTTGAGCCCGCCGCGGAGCAGTTCTCCGCGCCACTTGAGCCCGTTGCGCTGTTGCTGTTGCTGGTGCTGCCGCCGGCAGCTGGGCCCCAGGGCGAGCGAGCGCGCCTTCAGAAGGCCTTTCCTGCCTGCTTCCTGAGGCAGTGGCGACCCTCCGCCCCACCCTCAGCCGCCCGCACCGGGCTATCATGGCCAGCAAAGAGTTGGCTGGTGGTGGCAGCAAACTCCGCCTAAAGCGCAGGAGGCCGCCGGAGCTGCCGGGGGACGGCCTCGCTCCTCCTCCTTGCCGGCTGAGGTGAGCTCGGGCAGGGAAGCGGAAGATTCATTCTGGCGCCTTGCCTGCAAAGGCGGCGGGCTCCGCCTGTGTGTGAGAGTGCGGGGCGGGTGTGAGCTAGTTTGAGGGGGGGGTCTGTGTGTGGATGTGGGGGGGTGAGTGTGTATTTGAGAATGTGAGAGAAAGGGGGACTGATTGTGGGGGGGAGTGAGTGAGTGACAGGGGGGTCATCTGTTGAACAAGGCTGCTTGTTACAATAAGAATTAAAATATACCGTATTAAAATATCGTATTGTTCCGAGTATAGGCTGCACTCCCCGCCCCCCCGGTATTTCTATTGGGTTGTTGTTGGGTTTTTTTTTTTGCAACATCCCGATTGTAGGCCGCACCCCTAGTTTAAAGACTTACATTAGGGGGGAAAGTGCGGCCTATACTCTGAACAATACGGTATCCACATATTTCATGGGGCTTTACAAAGGTGCTGAAGGAGCAGGTATGTACGTAATTTGGGGGTGCTCCTGGATCAATCCTTCTCACTGGAGGCCCAGGTGACTTCAGTGGCCCGAAGTGTCCATTACAAACTTCGGTTGGTGCACCAACTGCACCCATTCCTGGATAGGGATAGCCTAGTCACAGTGATTCATGCCCTGGTAACCTCACAATAAGACTACCGTAACGCACTATGTGGGGCTGTCCTTGTGCCTGGTTTGGAAGCTGCACTTAGTGCAGAATGCAGCAGCTAGGATGCTCAGTGGAACATCTAGCTATACACATATTATACCTGTGATAAAAGAAATGCACTGGCTGCCTATTAGCTATCAAGGCATGTTCAAGGTTTTGTTGTTGACACTCAAAGCCCAAAAAACTCGGGCCAGGATACCTAGTTGACTGCCTTCCTTTATGTATACCAAATTGACCTCTAAGAGGCCTTTTTGGTCATTCCATGACATACTGTGTGTCGTCAGGTAACAGCATGTAAGTGTACCTTCTTGGTACTGGCATCCACCCTCTGGAACACCCTCCCATGTGAGGTTCGAGAGATGAAAACTGTGGTGAGCTCCAAATGTCTCTTGAAAACGCATTTGTTCACTCAGCCTTTCCCTGACTTGTAATCAATCTTGACACTGCTCTGTTTTACTGTTTTTTACAGTAACGTTTTTAAAGGTATTTATTGGTTTATACTGTTTTTATATTGGTTATTGTATTGTACTGTACGTTTTTATGTAAACCACTTGGAAATCTTGGGATGTCAAGCAGTATAGAAGCAGCTTAAGTAAATAAATAAAATTTTGATTTCATGTGATGTGTGTGTCGGTGGGTAAATTAGTCACGTAATTGCCCTAGACCACAGAGACATAGAATCATAGCAAAGGAGAGTTGGAAGGGACCTACAAGGGTCCAACCCCCTGCTCAATGCAGGAATCCAGGTCAAAGCATCCCTGACAGATGGCTGTCCAGCTGCACC
Organism: Shinisaurus crocodilurus; assembly: GCA_021292165.1. Taxonomy (NCBI): domain Eukaryota; kingdom Metazoa; phylum Chordata; class Lepidosauria; order Squamata; family Shinisauridae; genus Shinisaurus; species Shinisaurus crocodilurus. Next base: position 10,448,240 of record CM037876.1, read on the forward strand.
TTGAATGCCTCCAGATTGGGAGAGCCCACCACCTCCCTAGGTAGTTGATTCCATTGTCTTATTGCTCTGACAGTCAGGAAATTTTTCCTGATGTTTAGGTGGAATCTAGGTTCCTGTAACTTGAGCCCATTATTCCGTGTCCTGCAAACCGGGATGATCGAGAAGAGATCCTGGCCCTCCTCTGTGTGACAACCCTTCAACTACTGGAAGAGAGCAATCATATCTCCCCTCAGCCTCCTCTTCTGAAGGCTAAACATGCCCAGTTCTTTCAGTCTCTCCTCATAGGGCCTTGTTTCCAGTCCCTTTATCATCCTTGTTGCCCTCCTCTGAACCCTCTCCAGTTTGTCTACATCCTTCTTAAAGTGTGGTGCCCAGAACTGGACGCAGTACTCAAGATGAGGCCTAACCAGTGCCGAGTAAAGGGGAATTATCACTTCACGTGATTTGGAAGCTATACTTCTATTAATGCAGCCCAAAATAGCATTTGCCTTCTTTGCAGCCACATCGCATTGCTGGCTCATATTCAGTTTGTGATCTACCACAATTCCAAGATCCTTCTCACTTGTGGTATTGTTTTGAGCCAAGTGTCCCCCATTCTGTAACTCTGTATTTGGTCTCCTTTCCCTAGGTGCAGCACTTGGCATTTATCCCTGTTAAATTTCATTCTGTTGTTTTCGGCCCAGCACTCCAGCCCATCGAGATCGCTTTGAATTTTGTTTCTGTCTTCCAGAGTATTAGCTATCCCACCCAACTTTGTGTCATCTGCAAATTTGATAAGCATTCCCTGCACCTCCTCATCCAAGTCATTAATAAAAATGTTGAAGAGCACCGGGCCCAGGACCGAGCCCTGTGGTACCCCGCTCGTTACCTCTCCCCAGTTTGAGAAGGAACCATTGATAAGCACTCTTTGAGTCTGATTCTGTAGCCAATTGTGGATCCACGTGATAGTTGTTCCATCTAGCCCACTTTTAGCTAGCTTGCTAACCAGGATATCATGAGGCACTTTGTCAAAAGCTTTGCTGATGTCCAGATATATTATGTCCACCGCATTTCCACAGTCCACAAGGGAGGTTACCCGATCAAAAAAAAGGGAACCTGCCCGAATCACCATGACCTGACAGTGTGGTGTAGTGGTGAGAATGTTGGACTAGGACTCAGGAGATCCGGGTTCTAGTCCCCGCTTGGCCATGAAACTCACTGGGTGACTTTGGGCCAGTCACTGACTCTCAGCCTAACCTACCTCAACAGGGTTGTTGTTGTGAGGATAAAATGGAGAGGAGGAGGAGGATTATGTAAGCCGCCTTGGGTTCCTTGCAGGAAAAAAGGCGGGGTATAAATATAATAAATAAATAAATAAATTAGAACTATGCAGCTTTCCTCAACAAGAAAATTGTCAGGCAAAATCGTCCAACAGATGATTAAGCATCTAGAAAATAATGCATTGATTATTAGTAGTCAACCTGGGTTTGTCAGGAATAAGTCATGCCAGCCCAACCTTATCTTCTTTTTTGAAAGACTTACTAGTTTGGTAGATCATGGGAATGCTGTGGACATAGTATAACTTGATTTCAGCAAAACATCTGACAAGGTTTCCCATTATATCCTTCCTGACAAGATGGTAAAATGTGGGTTGAATCAATAGTACAATTAGATGGATCCACAGCTGGTTGAGCAACCATATTCAACAAGTGCTAATTAATGGTTCAGCATCCTCCTGGAGGGAAATCTTGAGTACAGTGCTGCAGGGCTCTGTCCTAGGTCCTGCACTGTTCAACATTTTTAAATGACTTGGATGATGGATGAGGGTGTAGAGTGGTTTCTTATCAAATCTGTAGGAGGGATAGTCAACACCATAGAAGACAGGTTCAAGATTCAAAAGGATCTAAATGTAAAGTTTTGCATTTAGGTATTAAAAAAATAATAATCAAAGACACTACAGGATGGGGGAGACCTGGCTTGGCAGCAGTACATGTGAAAAGGACCTAGGTCTAGGTGTCTTAGTGGATCACAAGCTGAATATAAGCCAGCAGTGCAATGTGGCAGCTAAGAAAGCTAATGCAATCTTGGGCTGCATTATGGGAAGTAATAGTTCTACTATATTCTGCGTTAGTCAGGTTGCATTTGGAGTATTGTGTCAAGTTCTGGGCACCTCATTTTAGGAAGGACATTGACAAGTTGGAGCAGATCCAGAAAACAGCAACCAGGATGGTGAGCAATCTGGAAACCAAGTCCTATGAAGAATGGTTGATAGAGCTGGGTATGTTTAGGCTGGAGAAGAGAAGATTAAGGGGAGACATGATAGAAGCCTTCAAATATCTGAAAGGCTGTCATGAAGAAGATGAGGCAGACTTGTTCTCTGTTGCTCCAGAGGGCAGGACTAGAACCAGTGCGTGAAAATGGCAAGGAAGCAGATTTCAGCTAAATGTTGGGAGAAACTTCCTAAAAGTGAGAGCTGTTCAGCTGTGGATCAGACTGCCTCAGGAGGTGGTAGGTTCTCCTTCACTGGAGGGATTTAAGTAGAGGCTGGATGGCCATCTGTCAGGGAGTTTGTATTGTATCTGCATCCTGCAGTACAGAGCCTGATTGAGCAGGGGATTGGATTAGATGATCTCCAAGGGCCTTCCAACTTTATGATTCTAAGAAATTATTGAGCTTTAAAATGCAACCACTTGCTTTGGACACCTGGATCAGTGCCAGAATGGAATTATCTTTTTTTTTAAAAAAGGCATACACCATAAAAGGACAATGGGGGATAAATATGTTACAGAAAAGTTCGGATTTTACATTAACATTGAAGTTCTAAACATTATAAACACTACTATATTAAGCTGCAAAAAAGTATCCTGCCCCACCAAGACAGCTCTGCCTCTGTCCCCTGCTGCAGCCTATGCCTGGAACTTCCTCCCAGAACAATTACATGGTGTCACATCTTTTCTCTTTCAAATCCTTCCTCAAGCCCCACCTTTTCTGTGAAGCCTAATGGCTTGACCCTTATCCTTAAGACCCCAAACAAAGTCCAACTATACATAATTGCACTTGTGAAAGCTTCCCCAACCTGGAGATTCTGATGTGAATCAGAATCTCCACTCCCCCTGTATAAAATAAATTATATTCAGAAAGTGGGGCACCCTTTTCTTTTCACTGTCTGGACAGTTAATAGGATCTCTGAAGTGTGTTAACTAGGAATGAATCTGCATTGGGAAGCCTTTTTTTAGCAGGGCTGTGAAAATCCCAAGTGCCTGAAAATCTGATGCCGACACCAAGGAATTTGTATTAAAAAACAAATTAGCCTTATGCGGGGCCCGAATCAAAAGCTTGTAAGACTTTTCCAGTCCTCCCTGCAAGTGTCCTCAATGAGACAAAAAACAAAACAAAAAACCATCCAGACAATCTACAGCTTCAGGATGATTTTATGTTCCCCATAACCAAAGCAAAAAAATTTCTACTTTCAAGGTTATTTCAACCCATCAGGATTCCAAGAAGGGTCCTTAAGACTGTTCCTGAAGATAGGAGGGAATGGGAGCCAGCAAAGAGTAGCTTCCTACTCAAGTACCACTTTGTTTGTCCAGCTAGTTGGCTAATATAACCCTGACGTGGTTTAAAATTACATCAGTTTTAAACACAGCTGCTGGCTCTTACAGCCCCCTCGACAGTAATATTTTCACATCCACTGCCTCTTAGGTAGAAATTTCATAAGGTGGGGTGAATTAAGATACATTGGGGGTGGGGGAAAGAGACACAAGTCAGAAAAGGAGAGTGCAATACAAACACAAGTATACACACTTTTCAAATGTTCTGACTGCAGACACTTAAGCCGATGCCTGTGATGTTACAGGCATCAGAGGGCTTTTTGAGAGGCTGCTAGAAGGATGATGACAAACATCAAAGGGCCATCAACTGGCTCCAAAGAGTTGAGCCCTGGGTCTGCAGAAGCTCAAGCAAAAAAGGCCAACACCCTCTCAACATTGTTAAAAGAAATTGGGAGCACAGGATGGCAGAGTCTCTTTGGTGTCATAAAAAAAAGACATTTGCTAGTCACAAAGTGCCTCTCTTGTCACCTAATGGTATAATTTGACAGCAACATCCTAATGGTTAGGTTTAAACATTTAAGGCCCAAGAAGACATGATCATGTTCTGGAATTCCCTCCAATCCTACGCCCCTCCCTTACGGATTCAGAAATCGAGGGGAAATGCTTGCAATGTTATCAACACACACACAGCTGTTGGCTAGCTGCAGCATCCTGCCTGCATGCTTCGCAGAAAAACACCCTGACATCATGCCTCTGGACTCACCAGAGAGAAGAAAGGAGGAGGACAGGAGAGGGAAGGAAAGAGACATTACTGCATGATTCCTTTTCAAAAACACCCGGCAATACACATCAGCAAGACTGTACAAGGGGAAAGTATTGTATTTTACTTCTTTAAAAAGAGTTGCCAGGCTGGCTGGAAGTTATGTTTTGACCTGGAAATCCTATCAGCTGTTTCCAGTTGTTGTTCCCCAGGCACAAATCCATGCAGTCTGCAGATGCTCAGAAGCACTCAATTTGTAACTGTATACAAAGAATTCTGAAATTCTTTTTAAGTTTTGCACAGTCAAGTATGGGATAAACTAAGCTGGTTCCAGAGTGCACAAAATACTAAATCAGGTAAGCCTCAACTGGACCAAATCCCATTGCTCAAAATCGGTCAGATCCAGATTTAGTCATACTTCGAGTAGACCCATTAAACCCAACAGGACTTGAGTTAGTCACGACTATTTGTTTTATTATATACTGCCCTCAATTATGAAATCACAGGGCTGTGTACAGAATTAATTAAAATAGCTATTAAAATAAAAACAAGCCACAATAAAAACAGAAAATCTACCAAGTGAAGCACTGAAATCCCAGCAAATGCCTGGTTAAACACTGTAGGTTTTCAACAGGTGTGAAAACACCATCAAGGTTGGCACCTGACACACTGCAGCGGGGGGGGGGGATTCTAAAGATGGGGCACCATAACAGAAGAGGCCTCTCCTTGGTTGCCATGAGGTGTACCTGTTCAGGCAAAGGAACAACCACGAGGCCCTGATCTGTAGATCTCAACAAACGGGCCAGTTGATATAGAAGACATTCCCTCAGATAACCTGGTCTCAAGTTGTTTAGGGCCTTATATGTAACATACTGGCAGCCAGTCCAGTTCTCTGACCAAAGGTATAACATGCTCAAAGTAAGTAGACTGCCCTACTCAGCAACCTAACCACCGAATTCTGCACTACCTGCAGTTTCTGGACCTGTCTCAAGGGAAGCCCTACACAGAGTGCATTGCAGTAATCCAATCTTGAGGTTACCAATGCAAAGATCGCTGGCCAGAGTATCCCTACCCAGGAACGCCCCCAGCTGGCACACCAACCAAAGCTGATAAAAAGCACTCCAAGTCACCAAGCGCACTTTGGGGTCTCCAATGACAGAGATGGTTCGAGAAGTACCCCCGAACTATGAACCTGATCCTTCAGGGGGAGTGCAACCCCTTCCAGAATTGGTAACCGGACTAGTTCCCAGATCTGGGAACCACCCACCCATGGAGTCTCTGTCTTGTCAGGTTTCCGCTTCAGCTTATCAACCCTCATCCAACCCATCACTGCTTCCAGGCACTATTTTAAGACTTGCATAGCCATACCTGAACCATATGTCACAGAGAAATAGAGCAGAGTGTCATTAGCAAACTGATGACATTGTGCCCCAAATCTCCTAATGACCACTCCCAATGGCTTCATATAGATGTTGAACCCCTTTGGGAACAAGGGAGTACCCTGTGGCACCCCACAGTACAAAAGCCAGCAGGCTGCTGCACAGTCACCTAATGCAACTCTGAAACCGGCCCTGCAGCTAGGAGCAGAACCACTGCAATACAGTGCCTCTCACCTCCAGCTCTCAGAGCCGGTCCAGGAGGATCGCATGGTCAATGGTATCAAAAGCCACTGAGAAATCAAGGAAAATCAACAGGGTTCTACTCTCCCTGTCCCTCGCCCAACTTAATTGATTTCAATGGGTGCACTCCAAGTATGACTAAACCTGGATCCAACCCAATGTATGCAAGCTTCTGGTTTACACAAGACTTTTGACATAAGTCAGAAGCTCAGTTATTTCCTGCTGTACAGAGAACAAGGTTACTTGCTGAAGCAATTGCACTTCAGTCACTGGTTTTCATTACCACCATCACAGTATTGATATAGTGCTTTCAAATGTTCAAAGTGCTTTATGCACATTATGTTGCCATAATCCTCACAACCATCATGTAAGGTGGGTCAGTATTATTTATACTGCAGATGGGAGAAGAAGGGCTGAGAGAGTGGGGTTTGCCATAGTGAGGTCATGAGCAGAGGAGAGATTTCAGACTTTCAGCATTCAGAGAACCTCTTAGTACGCCAACCTACCTACCACGGAACCCCTACGCATTACAGAAGATTCTGGGCATGTCCTGGGGTCCAATATCAGCTCATGCAGGCCGGGCCTGTTTGGCTTTGCCATTCCCTCATGTGATCTAAGAGCACATCCCAGGACTTGCACAGCATTCCTCTGCAGCTGTGCACTGTGCAAGGAAGATCAGTAGTAGGGTGCAAGGTTTCTTTCAGGGAAGCCCATTACTAATATTTTAGTAGCATAATCTCTGATAAGCTTCCAAAGAATCCCAGAGTTCACTGAAACACACCATTTGGAAACTAGTGACTTACATTTTTTAATCTATTATAAACCTGTGAATAAAATAGAACTCTCTTCACCAGATGAGAAAGAACCAAAATGAAGCCTGTTTGACATGCTTAAAGTACCTCTTATGAAAATGCCCCAAGTTTTTTTAAACTACGTGTGAGGGCTCTGTGCCCATTATACTATCCTGTGTCCTCTCAACTACCCTGAAAAAGCAGGCTCTATTAAGATACATCTGCTTAAAGTCGCTCAGTAAGTTTAATGGCCAAGTGAAAGCTGAACTTGGACCTCTCATAACCAAACTGTGGAGAAAGCCAACCTAAGCCCCCTTTCTGACACACACACACTCACCAAGGTGGGGGGAAGGAGACCCGGGGGGGGGGGGGAGACAGCCAGTCTCCACAGAGACCAAAGGGGACAAACAACATCTGCATAGAATCACCCCAGGGGGGAAGACAGGAAGCATCGCCAGGTTCGTCAATGCTCTCGCTCTCGTATATCAGCCCCATCTACATAAGACTTGAATACCTCGCCAGAGCAGACACTTCGGCACCCATAAGAAAGGACCATTCAACACCACAGGATGGGACCATTAAGCAAGTGGCTTCAAAGGGACCCCACCCCACAGGGGGAAGGCGTCACCCCACCTGACCCAAAAGGTCGCCCCTCAGGGAGGGTGGCAACCCACCTGATTGGCAACCCACCTGATTACGGAGGGAGGGGCTACCTGAAACACCAAGGTATAAAACTCCCTGCGCAAGGGAACTGAGTTGTTGGACCTGATCAGCAATCTTGCCCCATGCTTGGGGTAAGGGAACGAAGGGATCGGCAACCCCGGGTAGCAGCACCCGGCGTACTCCAGCTAGCTGAAATCACTGGCCGCTTGGGTTGACCGGACCCCCGGGAAACCAAGCTGAAATCACTGGCCGCTTGGGTTGACCGGACCCCCGGGAAACCAAGCTGAAATCACTCACAAGCCGCTTGGGTAGACCGGACCTCCGCCAAACCAACCCACACACCAAGCTTTCATTTAAAAACACAGAATAACGTTACTAGTCCTCAGAACTGTGGAGATTAATTTGAAAATATTATCAAGGTCCAGTGAAGATTAGGCCCATGTGTTTGATTAATGCCCTGCTAAAAAGCTATGATGGGTGAGACTTATGAGCTCAATGTCATCAACTCACACAGACCGCACTGAGTCTTCATGAAAGAGGTGCTCTGCACCCCAGCCTCTTCCCTTTTATATACAGACTCTCCCTCATCCATTCCAAGTTCCTTTCTAAGACACCAGAAGGCAAGTTTGTGCACACTGGATTTTAGACTCCTTCAGGATTTCTTAGTTTTAATGTTTTACTGCAGCCCCTTGTATTTTGAGTGATTGTTCTATTTTTTATATTGTTTTACTGCTGATGAATGTTTTATTCTGTGAGCCACTTTTGGTGCCTCCATTTGGGGGGAAGGGGAGTGGGATACAAATTCCTACATAAATAAAATGAATGAATAGACAGGGCTCTCCCTCACCCCCACCTTCTCTCAAGACAAAGCACAAATCCCAACACAACAGGGAGATTTTGCAATCTTTCTTTTTATTGTTAATCCTTCTGTGCATTGAAATGGATTGGTGCCAAATCCCCACTTGGGTCTCTGTGGCTTAGAGCTGGCCTTTGATGTGTTGCCAATACTCATCCTTTAACTCCCCTGACCCACTTTCTGTAGTTAAACAGAAAGGATGAATCATCACAACATACTGTGGCACTTGGGATGGGGGCGGGGAAGCAAAAGCAGAAGAAAACACACACACCTCCTCCCAATTTTTCTGAACAGTTTATACCTAGGCTTGTAACGCTCTGCTAGTCTTGTGTTTAATTTGAATACAAACAGCATTCTGAATAGGCCACCAGTGACTATGAACCAAGTTGGCTCTAGATGCCTAAGTTTTAGTTTCAATTCTCTTCTGTGTAACTTAGCCATCTGACCATTCATACATCTGTCTCACAAACAGCCAATTGCCTAAGGTGAATAAGAATTTCCTCCAGGTGACCAGGCAGAGACATGTGTGTAAAATGGAAGAGGCACTCAATTTCTTCCCCCTTTCAGGCCGTTGATGCATCATAAAATGGCTTGCTTTGATAACCTTGGGCGGAGATGGTAGTAAATGTGTGGAGAAACGAGCCTTTGGGGGTACACACACACACCTCATGTGTGAACCGGCTGGGGTGGGGTGTGCATAGTTAGCAGTGTGGAGAAAGGGGCCTTTGCGGGTTCCTGCATGCATGCATGCAGGCACATACACACATACACACACACACACGCACACGCCTCCTCATGTGTAAACCAAGTGGGGCCAGTTGAGGGGGCTGGAAGGAAGCGAAAGGTACATAAAACATAGGATGGGGCCTGGCACCCGGAGGTCTGGAGGAGCCAGGCCGAAAGCGTTCATATGCAGATGTAATTCAAACCCAGTAAGTCATGAGTTCCCTTCCCCCTGCCTGGCCAGGTGAAATGCATTATGATTGGCTGAGAGGCAGCAGAGGAGGGGAGGGGGGGGAAAGGTATATTTCCCAAAGCGTGGTTTTTGATTTGTCTTTGTTCTACCCGGCTGTGGTGATGGAGGCAAGCCAAAGAGAGGCCCCAAGCCTTTGGGGGGGGGGCCATCAGGATCCGACCCCAGTTAGCTCCTGGTGAAATGAGCTGGATGAGGGCTCTAGTGAAGGCAAGCCTTGTGGGAGTTTTACCCATCTCAGACCTGCGGGTAGATGGAGTGGTTCTCCTCGGGCGGCAAGGCTGTGCTGGATTTAACCCTTGAAGAGAATACCCTCAGGTAACATAGGTGTATGCCTGAGAGATATTAAGGAATCAGGTTTTATTGTGTTTTAGCTCTATTTCTGTGTACTAAAGTGTCTCTTTATTTTGTGTGCTTCTCTCATTTCCCTAATCTTGTTGTAAAATGCTACCAGAATAAACCTTGTCTTGGTTTACCGCACATGGGTTTTGTAGTACTCTGTGAGTTCAGTATCTAAATCCAGGTTACAGAATTGAAGGCGAGTCCCTCAACAGAGATCCAAGTAGGATTGCAGACAGCTGAGGCTGGCAATCTGGTACCTTGAGATCTCTGGGGGTCTTGGTTCCTTTGGAGTAGGAAAGGGTGGGGGTATGGCGGGCCACCCAGCCCCCCCTCCTCCACAAAATGTAAAGGATTTTAATTGGAAAGCGCTCCTATACCAACAGTATTTGGTGAAAAAGAAGATATCCTTTTACTCAATTTGTGTTCCTTACTGGGAAAGAAACAAACAGAATACAGCAAATGTAATCCATCTAGAAAGATTAGCCTCTACCCTCCACACTGAATAATGAAGATTACCGTATTAGTCATTCACCCATAAAAAAAATTAAAGATGATATTCTGCAACTGGAAAGGTATGACAAAGAAATATCAGGGTCACATACTATGTGAGGAAAGGCTCAAAGGATTAGGAAGTTTCAGCTGAGAAATGCAGGCACTGCTAAGACATACATCCGAATGCCTCTGATAGCTTGAACTGCAGGGGTCCTTCCATAGTTGGCAGAAAAACTAGGCATTCCATGCTGCTAATCTATCCTAAACATTCAGATTTTCTTAGTTTCTTAGCCGCTGCCAGCCTAGCTTGAGTCTTAGATCACTGTACTGTGAATTGATACAAACCACTAGCAATGGTTTTGGAAACTAAAGGGAAGGATACAAGCACCTCACCACCCCCAGCCCCGGAAACCTTTGTGAAAGGGGGAGGTTGAGCACAAGACCGGTTCTCACAAGGTCTTCAGGTAAAAGAACCTCCCTCAGCTATAAGAAAAGTCACAGAGAAAGAAGGGAAATCTCCTTCTTTGTCCTGGCTCACTTTCTCCCCACCCCTGACTGGGTGGTGTTAGCAGGCTGCCCATGGTCAAGTAAGCCCTGCAACCTCCATGATGCTGGCACCCATAAACCTGGTGCCATTAAGAGAAACTTGGCTTGAACCAAGGCAGGAAACTTTGGTCTTAACAAAGGATATTGCTCAGATAGGCAAGGCTAAATCTGGCATTACCAAACCAATTAAAAAGGCATACCGTATATATTTTTAAAAGCCTCAAGGCAGGCAGAAGATAAAATTAATCAAACATGCAAGAAATCAGCCCTGAAGTGATTTTCCCCTCCTGATTACAGTAAATCACTTCCCAGTGTAAAAATAGGTCTAGTTTACAAATAATGTCACCAGCTTATGAATAGCTCTGGTGGCTCATCAGCCACCCCGCTTTTGTATTTTTGATGGTTCTGGAGTAAGGTGATCAACCTCATTGTTTTCAGCTATTATTATTATTTATTATATTTATACCCCACCTTTTTTTTTCCTGCAAGGAACCCAAGGCAGCTTACATAAACCTCCTCCTCCTCTCCATTTTATCCTCACAACAACCCTGTGAAGTAGGTTGGGCTAAGAGTCAGTGACTGGTCCAAAGTCACCCAGTGAGTTTCATGGCTGAGCGGGGACTAGAATCCAGATCTCCCGAGTCCCAGCTAGGAACAGCCACTCTCATACCTGAGCATCTTCCTGCAACTTTTGTCAAGACAGCTATGACGTCACAGTCTTTGTGTAAACTAGATTTTAAAAACCTGCACTCAGTATGCCAGCTGGTTCCAATCGTAGGTGGAGAACCAGTATCATCTGGGTCCTCGCTACTGAACCCTTTGGATTTCTGGCCCACCCAAGTTTTGGCAGGAGCTCCAACCAATCTGTGTAAGAGAGAGAAGCCATGGAGTCCCCCGCTACCCTCAGACAAGCATAGAGAGAACCACCCAAATGGTATGGGATGCTTCAGTTCTGTTACTCTTCCATTGTGTCTTCTTTTGCCCAGACTAAGCCTGGTCTGGCACCTTAGGTTCTTGCCTTGCCACAGGCATAGGTCTGCAAGGGCCCAAGTCATAAAGTCACATCAATGTCCTTGTACTCACCAGTCTAATCGCTGATATGAAGTGATGGGGTGGATGACTAGAGTGCAAATGGTGAAAGACTCATAAGTAATACAACTGAACATAGTTAAGAATCCATATTAAATCTTACTCTGTGGTGGTTATGGTGGTGAAGAGGTCGCTGAACATTTTGCAGATAAAGTTGCTCGCATCCATGCCAACTTAGATGCCATCATTTTAACAGGGTTGGAGCAGGATGTGACCAGAGTCCCATCTAGTCATGTTATCATGGATATCTTCCAAGGAGTGTACAGCCTGAAGATGTAGACAAACTGCTTAGAGGACTGAGCCTTACCACTAGCTCATTGGAACCTTGCCCTGCCTTGTGAAATCAGTCAGAACTGGGCTGGATACTTAGACCCTGGAGGTGATTAATGTTTCTTTGTGGGAAGGGATGGTCCCTGCTAGCTTACAGGAAGCAGTGGTGAGACCAATACTGTAGAAACCTAGATTAGATCCATTGGTTTCTGATAATTACCTTCCAGTGTCAAACTTGCCATTCTTTGGAAAGGTGTTGGAGCATGTGATGGCCTCTCAACTCATTCCAGACAGAGACCAAAGCCTTGGCAGATCTGCTAGTTAAGCCTGCAGGAAAATCCCCACAAGACCACAGAAAATCCTCCAGATCCATCAGCTTCCTAGGGCGGACCATCAAATTCAGTCCATCACATCTGTGGCTGTTACCCCCAATGTTACTGAGGCTGGGGGGCAAGCCAGAGAAACAGCACACAGATGTTGCCTTCCCTGATGGTGTTGCCTCCCGCTGCTATAACACCCTCTGCTATGCTCTATATTTATAGTGGCCTCATGTTCCTCACTTCCGGAACACATCACAATGTAAAACAAAGTATGTTTTAGAACAGCGGTGGGCAACTTGTGGCCCTCCAGATGTTTTGGCCTGCAACTCCAATCAACTCTAGTTAGCATACCCAAAGGTGAGTGATGATGGGAGTTGTAGGCCAAAACAACTGGAGGGTCACAAGTTGTCTCCCCCTATTTTAGAACAAAGCTTTTAAATGTATACAGTATTTTTCCATGTATAAGACTATACTTTTTCCTAAAATTGTTAGACTAAAAATTGAGGGTCGTCTTATACACGGAAGTAAGCCGAGGAGAGAACCGTGCGGTTGCGAAACTGCCCAGTGGGGGGCGTCTTATACATGGGGGCGTCTTATAGACGGAAAAATACGGTATATTGATCATTTGGCATCCTTACAAAAGTTTCTTCCAATTAGCTGGAAATTACTTTTAAGACAAAAGATGCTGCATCACTGCTCTACAAATATATCCTGAAATTCACATAAAGGGAGGAAGGATATCCACCTCTTTGAACAGTCAACCCATTAAGAAACTGCAGTCCACATGAACAACAGTTCATTCAATAAAGAGCAGTAGTCACGTGATAATCACTCATTTTGTTGCCACAACAACTGTACAGAAATAACAGAGACTACAAATCATAATACTGGGAAATCACAAGTCAATAATTAAGATGCAATTGTCATAGGTGGTCCAAGAGCAAGATGTTAAAACCATCTTAAAATTTAGGATACAAGATGTTGGGTAGTATTTTCATCTGATTTCTGAATAGAGTATTTCTCAGGAACAGAATGACAAAGTTATAATATCCCATCCTAATGATGGAGAACCATAGTTTCCCTTGCCAATAGAGGTAAAATAAAGAATGCAACAAAGAGGGAGCAGAAGACCAGGCCTCATTCCCAAAATCAGAGGACAGAGGGCTATCGCCTCCCAGAGGCCACTGCTCTCATACAAAATGGATATGCAAAATCTCAATGGCGAGAAACAGTGGGGGAATCATTTTTGACTTCTGAACTGACCTTTGGGTACCGTAACTATGCTTAAACGAAAAAAAGCATTCAAAAGACTGGAAATGAGAGGTTACAGAGGTAGAATTCATCAATTTATTCAATAGTATTTCAAAGGGTTTGAATAAGGATTATGAGTAGCTCTAGCCTCTGCAGACAAAAGATAACAGCCCCCTTTTTGGTGCTTCAGCATTCAGTATTCACGTTCTAATGCTCCAAGCAAATGTTTAAACTAAACTCCACACTAGATTTGTGTTACACATCCCCAGCTATGAGAGAAAGAGAGAAATACTGTTAGCTTTAATCTCACCTCAGATTATTTAAGACTCACTCTATTTCAGCCTATGTATCAAACAACTTATTGGTTTATCACTTACAAAACTGTATGCTATATACCTTCAATAACTGCATCACAAGAACAAAAGAGAGAGGAAAAGCAATACCTAAAACATAATAAGGAATCACTCTAACCTACTGAAGACAAGTGTTAGAAGTTCAAATTCTTGGACCAGAATAAGCCTACCTATCCCAGATCAATCTTTTTACATTATTAAAGTTCCAGATTGGCCCAGAATGGACTCAGATCTGACAGGGTTACTGTTGATAAATGAAGCTGCTGTTATTTCTATCAAATGTGCACAGACCAAGCATTGCAGATGTTTCCACATTAGGATTGCAATTATCTAGGACCATAGGAAGCTGCCTTACAGTGAGTCAGACCATTAGTCCATCTAGCCCAGTATTGTCGACACAGAGTGAGTAGCTGGAGACTGGCGAAAGTGAGGAAAAGGTGGGGGCACTGGGAACTATAGGGGGGGGACACTACAAACCCTAAGGATCTCACTGTGAGGGGGGGGGAATTCACCACCCCTTTTGCAAGCAAAGATCCCCTACGGCTTTGCTTTCCCTTGACAGCTGTCAAGTGAATGCAAAGTAACAAAATAACCTATTTGCAGGCTCTCTTGGTCAATGTCCATGGTTGGTACCTGCTGCACTTCTGACTGGAGGTACTTACCAGGACACTGCCCAGGCAAGCCTTCCCATTTCGGCTATTCGGAGTTGCATGGTTAGGTTAGGCTGAACCTCAGTGACTGGCCCAAAGTCACCCAGTGAGTTTCATGGTTGAGCGGGGACTCGAACTCGGATCTCCCGAGTCCCAGTCCAACACTCTAACCGCTATGCCACACTGGCTCTCAGTAATAAGTATGCCTAAGTACTCCAGTTGCTGGGGAACATGGGTGGGAAGGTGCTGTTGCACTCATGTCCTGCCTGTGGGATCGTGTGGGCAGCTGGATGGCCACTGTGTGAACAGAATGCTGGACTAGATGGACCCTTGGTCTGATCTAGCAGGGCTCTTCTTATATTCTTAACCCCAAAATGAAGGCAGCAAGAAGTTTGCTCTCGTCCACATTTTAAAACTGTGCTACTATTCCCATCTTGTTGACCCCCCACAGCTTTGTGGCAATGTGGAGATTTGGAATCTAGGTGTCTCATATCCAAACACGATACTTCAAGCCCGTTCCAATCCTGTGGACCCAAATAAAGAACCCGCTATACATGTGAGAGTTTCATGGGAGAAAAGCCCAACTTTATTCAGTCATGGTTGATTCCTAAAGTCTCTTTCTCTGCATGGTGAAGGGCAGCACCACCAGTTTTTCTGGAACAATTTGGTTGTTCCTAAAATGACAGATATATATATATATATTCAAAACCACAATTTTCCTCCTTCAGAACTGAAACTGCTGCTTACAGTAGCAGTTGGGGGGAGAGGAGGAGAAATGCACAGAAACAGAAAACAAGGCAGGTTTGGACAATGCTGCCCATTGAAATCCTGAGGAAGTGAAAAAAACATCATATGATGAGAGAGAGGTTAAAATGGCCAGCACCACTTTAAACAGGGTGTTTCTTAGACAGACTTTTTTTTTTTTTAAATCAACTAATGTACCAAATCCAAGGGAACACACTGTTAAGCCCGAAGTAACTATTCAATTACAAGCTGACAGTCAGAGGATCTGCTATTAACACCAATCAGACCAATTAGCACACTAACTATTGAAAGAAATGGCACATAAAATTGAGGCAGCCTTCCCCAACCTGACACCATCCACATGTGTTCAACTACAACTCTCATCATCCCCAGCCAGCATGGCCACTGGGTGTAGTCAACACATCTGAAGGGTACCGAGCTGGAGAAGGCTGGATTAAGGTTTACAACTAGGCAGAGTGTTTAGCACTGAAAGCCACACTTTCCTGTCGAATTCAGAGAGAGAAAAACTTGGGGACTCCCAACATACAGAGCCTGTTACACCCTTCATACCTATAACAGTTGTTTTTAAATTGTGTTCTGGTAATTAGAAGCTTATCAGACATTTTTCAATTAGAATTTAAATGACAACGGACAATATTACTGTCTTCCTCTACAATGCGCTACCACCACAGGACATGCAAATGCCCCACACAAACATAGCATGCACATTAGAATCTGTCCCAGAATCCTCCGCAACATGTTGGGATTCCACAGGAAATGGGTACATGTGAAAAAGGTGCTTTGAGGGTAGACATCTAAAAAACTACTAATCTATGAAGTCATTTATAGTCTCTCTCTGCCTTCCATCATGCTACTTCCTTCTGCTAAAGCCTGGTCTGACTTACCTGTACTCTCAGCTTCCCTGCTCCTCCACTGTATTTTGATGTATTCATTTCCATCTCCTCCTTTGCTTGCCAACACCTGACCTCTCCCATATCTTTGTCTACCTATTGTGAATTATAATCTTCTGGACAAGGACTACAGCATTTCAGTAATGTCAAATCCTTAGTTCAGTCCTTAGTGCAACTTGAGGGCTAAATAAAAGTGTAGCAGCAGCAGCAGCAGCATAGGGAAAGGCTTTCTGTAAGCTAACATTGGATGGTCTACTTACAGGGTGGCCTTGTGCATCACTGGCAAATGCACAAAGAGGAAGCACTGGTGACTCACCCACTACTCCTCTTTTGTGTGCACCTAGGGCAGGGGTGTATACAATTATGCATGGTGTGGAGCAAGCAGGGCCGGTGCTACCATTAGGCCAACTAGGCAGCTGCCTAGGGCGCAGGGCTAAAGAGGGCGCCAGAAACGCCTTGAAAAAAAATACAGCGCTCTCAAGTGGGAAGGGGGGGCACTAAATATCTGATCTTGCCTAGGGCACCAAACTGCCTTGCACCGGTCCTGGGAGCAAGTGGATAAGGAGAAAAACTTCCTCTCTCATCCAATGAAGCTAAAAGGTGGGAGATTCAGGACAGATAAAAGGAAGTACTTCTTCACACAGAGCACAGTTAAGCTACGAAATTCATTACCACAGGATGTAGCTATGGCTTTAAAAGGGGATAAAACAAATTCATGGAGGATAAGGCTACCAATAGCTATTAATCATGATGGCATTATCAGTATCAGAGGCAGCTTTCTCATATTGTGAAGGAAATTAGCTGTAATTTTATAGCTTGGTCATCTAAACTTTACCAAGTTCCATATTTGAGGGCTAAAGTCTCATCTAGGAAGTCAGTTTGCTTGTATGTATTCTCTTTGTGAATCGGTGTGCCTGCCTCTCCCTACCAAAACCCGCCTGAATTCTTCCTCTCCTTTCCATCTTATTCATTAAAAGAATGCTTGACATCATGGGAGATGAAAGTATGTTGATGTGTGAATGGGCGAATGCTTAGCAGGTACTTAATTTCAGTTTACCATAAGCATTATCTGATTAACCTGCTAACTGTGGCTGACAAGGATTGGCCTCTGACCAGAGTGGGTCTGTCCTCCCTCTTCCAGTAAACTAGTTTGGACTATTAAAAGGCAAAGCTGGGAGATCCAAGGGTGAGGCCTTTGTTTAAAGAAACTGGCTTTATGTGCCAGAGAACTTCCTCTCTGGCCAAGAAATCATGAGGGGACTTCCTTTTTCTTCCTGATACTTCGTCTTTAAGTACCTTCTATTTTTCTTTACTACTAAAAACCTGTGGCTCGGATTCATTTACAGTTGCCGTCCTATCTATACCTATTCAACTGATCCTGTGAACCATCCCATAATGATGGGGGGGGGCACTCCTTTATAAACAGGTTTTCATCCAGGACAGAGTTAACTATTTACTTATTTAATCAATTTATATATTGCTTACCATATCAAAAGATTTCTCTAAGCCATCTAGAGAAACAGAGATTTAACAGGCACCTAAAACAGGCCACAGTAGGATAAGGGCATAAGATGGGCACCACCATGGAGAAGGCCAACTTCTGGGTTGCACATTACCGAAATCGAAATGCGAGGTTACCAATGTATGGCCTACAGTGGCCAGGCTATGCCTGGCCAGGAAAGAGCACAGTTGACATACCAACTGAAGCTGGTAATAGGCAGTGCTTGCCACAGAAGTCACTTGGATTTCTATTTATTTTTATTATATTTATACCCCACCTTTTTTCCTGCAAGGAACCAGTGGAAGACCGACAACCTGGTCTTCTGCGCGGGTTCAATGCTAAGGGGGTAGCGAGTCCTGGGGCGGGCCTTCTCCGAGGTCCCCAGCGACTATCACCCTTAGCCCAGAACAAAGGGATAACTTATAGCCACAAAAGTATCTTTTATAAAACAAGTTTATTTACAAAATTACCTTCACAAACCCAGACACACGCCAGCAATACAGCTTATCGGTACAGGTACAAAGTAGCAAGCAAGAAGTCTCAAGGACACCGTGATTTCAGGGCTCTCAGCTAGTTAGTTCAGCTCGGGCTCCAGCAGAGGCCCGGTCAACCCCACGCTGCTAGCTGGGTTCCCGGCGGAGGTCCGGTCTACCCAAGCGGCTAGCTGTGTTCCCGGCGGAGGTCCGGTCTACCCAAGCGGCTTGTGAGTGATTTCAGCTTGGTTTCCCGGGGGTCCGGTCAACCCAAGCGGCCAGTGATTTCAGCTAGCCGGAGCGCGCCGGGTGCTGCTACCCGGGGTTGCTGATCCTTCATTCCCTTACCCCAAGCATGGGGCAAGATTGCTGATCAGGTCCAACAACTCAGTTCCCTTGCGCAGGGTGTTTTATACCTTGGTGTTTCAGGTAGCCCCTCCCTCCGTAATCAGGTGGGTTGCCAATCAGGTGGGTTGCCACCCTCCCTGAGGGGCGGCCTTTTGGGTCAGGTGGGGTGATGCCTCCCCCCCCCCCCGTGAGGTGGGGTCCCTTTGAAGCCACTTGCTTAATGGTCCCATCCTGTGGTGTGGAGTGGTCCTTTCTTATGGGTGCCGAAGTGTCTGCTCTGGCGAAGGTATTCAAGTCTTATGTAGATGGGGCTGATATACGAGAGCATTGACAAATCTGGCGATGCTTCCTGTCTTCCCCCCTGGGGTGATTCTATGCAGATGTTGTTTGTCCCCTTTGGCCTCTGTGGAGCCTGGCTGTCTCCCCCCCCCAGGGTCTCCTTCCCCCCACCTTGGTGAGTGTGTGTGTGTCAGAAAGGGGGCTTAGGTTGGCTTTCTCCACAGAACCCAAGGCGGCTTACATAATCCTCCTCTCCATTTTATCCTCACAACAACCCTGTGAGGTAGGTTAGACTGAGTCTCAGTGACTGGCCCAAAGTCACCCAGTGAGTTTCATGGCTGAACGGGGACTCGAACCCAGATCTCTCGAGTCCCAGTCCAACACTCTAACCACTATGAGTGCCCCAAACTATGAACCTGTTCTTTTTGAGGTAGTGCAACCCTGTGTAGAACAGGCAAACTTCCTAATTTCTGTACCTGAGAACCACCCACCCACAGAGTCTCTGTCTTGTCAAGGTTCAGACTCAGTTTGTTGGCCCTCATCCAACCCATCACTGTGTCCAGGCACCAGTTCAGAACATGCATAGCCTCTCCTGATTCAGATGTCACAGAAATAGAGCTGGGAGCCATCAGCATACTGATGATACCTCACCCCAAATCTCCTATTGACCACCACCAACGGCTTCATAGAGATATCAAATAGCACTGGAGACAAGATGGTACCTTCTGGCACTCCACAGCATAATTGCCAGGGTGCTAAGGCACAGTCACCAAATGCTACCTTCTGGAAACATCCCTGTAAGTAGGAGTGGAACTGACCCATTTCAGTCTGGGTTCAGGCCTAGTTTTGGGACAGAATCGGCTTGGGTCACTCTTACAGAAGAAAGACAGAGGAGTGTGACTCTGTTGATCCTGCTTGATCTCTCAGTGGACTTTGATACTGTTGACCATGGTATTCTTTTGGGTGGTCTCTGTGAAAACCAGGGAGCACCGGGATGCGAGGGTGTGATTATATCAACAGCCCATCGTGTCTTGCCATTCCATAGTGTGACTAGATTGCTATGTTCTGGCAACTGTTTCCCCAGAGCATTCAGGAATCCATAGGATGCCAGACCATCTTAATGGGTCAGCCACCCCTGCATGGAGGGACTGGTGCCATGAGACGAAACTCCACCAGATAGTGGTCTGACCATGAGAACAGGGTAACTTCCAACCACCCCAGTGTCCAGACCAACCCTCTTGCCCAGAGGTAAAGACTAAACTGAGAGTGTGCCTGCCCTATGCATCAGCCCAATGACAAATTGAGACAACCCCATGGTTGTCATAAAGGCCATGAAGTCCCAAGCCAGCCTAGTTAAGGCCACCTTGACATGAATGTTAAAGTCTCCCAGGACCAGATCAACGTCATGGGATTCTTCAACACCACACTTGAGACCACCTTGGTCAGGAAGACTGTTGGGCAGCAAGGTGAACAGAATACCAACTATCCCCAATCTGTCTTGCTGACCCAATGCCAGGTATAGGCCCTCATAACTGCCCTGGTTCAGAGGGGTTTCCTGGTGAGCAAGATAGTATTATTATGGACCACAGTGACTTCCCTCTCCGACCCCCTATCCTGGACTGATGCTGCATCAAATACTCAGGTGGGCAAAGCTGGCCCATAACGACCCTACCCAGCTCACGCACCCACATTTCGGTGATACTTGCCAGATCAGCTCCCTAATCAGGTGGATATGGGGGTGGCCCACTGAAGTGTCTTAAGTTCTGAAAATACCTACACACTCTTTGACACAGATTCTCCACTGACCTGCCATCAATAAAATTACATTGCAGGGGTGGTTGGAGAAAATATTTTATTTCATTGCATTTCATATTTGTACTCTGCTAAATCAAATGAATCTGTGAGTAACAAGTGGGGATTGTTAAAAATAAAAATTGCTACAGAGGACACCAAGAACAGATTCAGCCTGTGACCAGCACAGAATCTGGACAGAAGCCAGTAAGCCACACTGACCTCATTTGGCTTTCAGGAGATTTAATAAATAAGGTTGTACCCAAGCTTAGGAAGGCAATGAAACAAGGTCAGAATGTGGCCCACAGCCCTTCACATTTTATGAAGGCATCCTCTACAAGCAAATAATAAGACACACTTTTAGTAGTGTTTAGTTGCTATAGTCAGGTTTTCAGTAAAAAATTAACCCTGTAATCAGATTTCAATGCTTGCCAAGGATTTTTTTTTTGCAAAACTAAAGAGTTTGAACATGTTTGGAAACCGCTGCCCATAAATCTTGGCCACAGTGCTTTCTCCCTTAAGCAGTAGCTTCACTATGTTGTTTATAACTGGGACTTTTGGTTTTTAAATACTCAGGCTAGAAATGCTGCAGATTTAAAGGAAGGGATTGGAAGCAAGCAGAAGAACCGCAGCTGAGTATAGGGCTGCTTGATGCAGAAGGTTCTGGCCTGGCCTGGCATCTGCACAATGAAGTGCCAGTACATCCAAGAAGCAACGGGGGGAATCCCAGCACTTAAAACTAAGGAATGACTGTCACAAGACTTCTTCCCACCAAGACAGACACCTGGGATAAGCTGTCGTTTCCAGTAGCTTTCTGGAGGCACAATGGAGCACTTCCAATTCGCTTGTCAGAAAAACCAGCTGTTGAACTCTTAATGAGTTAGCCCGTTCAGGAATAAAGCCAAGCTAACAATCAGCAAGGTTAAAAGTTCAGGAAGTTTTAGGATGTAGAACATGGTGGATACAGGGCAGAGACGGAATAGGAAGCTCCAGATTTTAGGAGTCCCCATTTCCCTCCCTGTAGTAGATTTTTCAGTTGAGTACGGCAGATCTTGCATCTCCAGATCCAATGTGGCTGGAGTAATTACTGTACTTGCATTATCCCCAGAAGGCTGCTGTTCACTGTTTGAAGTAGGATTAATCACCAGTGCACATTCTCCTGGCTGCCCTCTCAACCTTCCAGTAATTCCAAACCCCAACTCAGGTCTGCTGCCCACATGTCATTAGGTACACTTAATGTGTTAGTGTCAACACTGCAACAGATATGGCACTTGCTAAAGCAAGTTCCTGCCCAGAGGGCTTATGCAATTTTAGCTGTCAGATTAAGAGAATGGTCATCTTTTACCTGAAGTACATTCACTGCACTAAGATTTGCAAAACAGAGGCTGAAGGAACCAGCTATCCCATTCGTTCTCCCAGCACCTGGCTCTCAGAGGTATACTGCCTATGCACACAGCATATCAATTTAACTACCATGTCTAATAATCATTAATAGATCTCTGCTTTGTGAGTTATCTAATCCTTTATAAAAGCTATATAAGCTGGTTGCCATCCGCAACTCTTGTAGTACTGAGTTCCATAAGTTATGTGCTGAGTGAAGTACTTCCTTTTGCCCATCCTTCACATACTATCAATTAATTTTGCTGAATGACTGAATCTTGGTATTATAAAATAAGGCCCTCATTAGTCTTTCTCCTCCTGAAAATGTGTTCTCTCTCTTGCAAGAATTTGGAGAAAAAAATATTCAATGTGTGCTTTACACACACACACACACACACACACACCATGTTGTAGGGCAGCTAAATCTCAAAAAGTTGTAAGAACAGCCTCTGTTAAAGTCAAGAATAAAGCCTTCCCTTTGGTACAGTAATACCTTGGATTGCAAGTAACTTGGTTTGAGAGCGTGTTGCAAGACAAGCAAACTTTTAAATATTTATTTTTTAAAATTGACTTGATATACAAGCAACGTCTTGCAATACAAGTACTGTAGTATGGCTTAAATTAAAAATCTCTGTACAAATTTTTTTGGGGGAATTTCGTTTTGATATAAGAGTGTTTTGCATTACAAGCACGTTTCTGGAACAAATTATGCGCTCAATCCAAGGCATGACTGTACTTATTATTGCTATCTTTTTACAAGGACAACAGATGATGTTTTAACAGAAGACCCTTCTCCATTTGCTACACAAAAAGGTTCTGCAGCATTGCCCATGAAGAGACACTCCAATTAAAACATTTAAAGGATGTGAGAATAGGAGAACCAGGACAGAGAGCCATTATGTTGCCCTGAATTATGTTGCCCTGACATACATATAACTAACTTTGTTGCTAAAGCCCATAACTATATTTGTTTTTGTGTAAGTACACTCTCCAGGGGAGGGCTTGTAGGCAGGTGCCTCTAGTAAGCCTGGTCACTAGGATGCTGGACTAGATGGATCTTTGTAAGTTGGAAATAGTGCAAGTTTGGCTTTTATATCTGTGGCATTAATTGACTGATTCTAAAGTGTATGTTTCTGGTTGCAAACAGGGTTTGTGGGCAGATGTCAAATTCTAGTTGCAACTTCTTTGTGAATGGTGTTGGTCGGCCTTCATAATATAGAGATTCTTAAGCTGAGTTCCACAAATGTTTCAGAGTGCTTCCTAGTAGATCTTCTGAATTTCTTCTTCTAGGGAATGCATATCTATCAGCAAGTAAGTGTGTTCCATGCCAGTGTAGCCCTAATCTACAACTGTTTAATTAATTAATTAACTATATTTATACCCTGCCTTTTTTCCTGCAAGGAGCCCAAAGCGGCTTACATAATCCTCCTCTCCATTTTATCCTCACAACAACCCTGTGAGGTAGGTCAGGCTGAGAGTCAGTGACTGGCCTGAAGTCACCCAGTGAGTTTCATGGCTGAGCGGGGACTAGAACCCGGATCTCCCAAGTCCCAGTCCAACACTCTCACCACTAGAGACATATATTCATAAATAATGGATCTGCCCCCAGCACAGTGAATGGGTTGGGAGTACCCAGTGCTGTATGAAGCTAAGCAGGTACAGTAATACCTTGGATTGCAAGTACTATAACTTGGTCTGAGAGCGTTTCTCAAGACAAGCAAATTTCTTTTAAAAAAAATGGACTTGATAAACAAGCAAGGACTTGAAAGACAAGTGTAGGGATGTAACCGCTCACCTCGAGCAGGCGTAGCAGGCTGAAATCGGCCCTGCTCACGCCCGCCAGAGACTCGCTTTGATATAAGAGTGTTTTGGATTACAAGCATGGTTCCAGAACAAATTATACTTGCAATCCAAGGTATTACTGGCTGCTTTGAGCTTTCCAAAGAAAAGTAGGATCTATTAAAATGGATGAATGAAATAATGGAACTTAACCATGGCTAGCTGAAACTATCCAGGCAGCCCTGATTAATGAAATGGCAAGATGTCACAGGGTTCTTTCCAGTATCCCACTGTTCTAAGTCATGGAAACAGAGCCACTGCTATGGAATATGTGGCGCCTAGAATCTGCTGAACTTCCACAGATTGGGAATTTCAGTTTTCTTTTTAAAAAAGAAATTTATTACAATAAAATGTATTTATTGTAAAATTGTATTTTTATTGTGCAATTTTATAATTGTTGTAAACCGCGCAGAGAGCTTCGGCTATTGGGCAGTATAGAAATGGAATAAATGAATAATAATAATAAAAATAATAATAATAATAGTAGTAGTAGTAGTAGTTGTTGTTGTTCTAGCCGTCATGGTTGTGGAGTGCCTAAATTCGATGCAAACTTGACTTTGGGCCAGTCACTGACTCTCAGCCTAACCTACCTCACAGGGTGGTTGTGAGGATAAAATGGAGAGGAGGAGGATTATGTAAGCCGCCTTGGGTTCCTTGCAGGAAAAAAGACGGGGTATAAATATAATAAATAAAAATAAATAAATAAGAGCCATGTTGGATCAGATCAAGGTTCCATCTAGTCCAACATTCTGTCCACACAGTGGCCATCCAGCTGCCCACAGGAGACTCATATGCAGGACATGAGTGCAACAGCACTTTCCTGCCCATGTTCCCCAGCAACTGGAGTACATAGGCATACTACTTCCGATACTGGAAACTTCAAAAACCTATGTTGGTGTGTAGGAGTTTTAAACATTTCTCCAGCTACGTTTACTGACAAGAGAAAAGCAACCAGCCTAAACCTGGAGGATTATCTTTCCAATTGTAATTCACCCTACCAAACAGTTTCAGCAGTCAGTTGATACACCCTATCATATATAGGCCAATATAGAATATAACACTGTCAGTCCTCAAAGCTGTAAGTAAAATTCAGCTGTGTGTCAAATCCTGCCCAGAGCCCAAGGTTCTATACCTGTCAAATTGTCACTGGTCTCTAGTGCATGCCAAAGAACGATCAACCTGAGGCTCTCAGTGGGGAGAAAGCAGTTGAAAGGAAACCAGAATTACACAGAAAAGGCTGAGGAAAACATTTACTGGAGCTACTGAAAATGTGACGGTGATATTAACATTTCTCTTAATAGCTGATTGAGAAAGCTCAGCAGAGAGCACCACAGAAAGACTTTCCTCTTCAAAGCACTGTAGGAAGGAAGCCGAGATTCTTGCATCCTCTCGCATTCTCCCATGCAACTCCAACACACACATGCATACACATGCTTCCTAGTGACAGTCAGCTAAATTAACATTAATTAGGTTAAGGGGATTCATATCCATTCATTTCATATTAACTGTATGGGGGGGAAAGCATTTTTAGAAATTTCAAGTTTGACATGGAAAAATATAGTAGCAGTAGAGAGGTCTCCTGAACATTTTCCACCCCATATCACTGGCTATGCACTCAGCAAGCAGCTCCTAGAAACTGGTATAAAGAACCTAGCAGTGGCACAACTGGAAAACTCTGCCTCCTACACACAACTATGAGACCACCCTCCCCCAGCCAAGCACTACCTTGGTGGAGGAAAGTGGACAGGGTCAGTTTGGAGCCACAAGTGCTATGGAACTTAGTGCAGTGGTCCATTAGCCATACCTAGCAGTAATGAAGAAGAATAGGATAATCTTGGTAATCGATGAGTCTATGCCACTGGCTAGCTTAAACATGATCCAACCCATGGTATGGAGGCATTATACATGGGGATGGGTCCCTTAAGGATCAAGCAGTATACTTTACGCCATCCTGTTGTCCACAATTTCTAATGGGTTTGAGGTGGGTATAAATCTATCATAGTTTTGTACTTTTGCACTCCTTCAGTTCCAGACTGGGAGCTGCGACCAGGCAAGCATGAACAGGCCCAAGGGGTGTGTGTCAGGAGAGGGCCTTTACTCTTCACAATGTGCCTGTGGCCGTCTGGCAGTCAGGAGAGAGTCAATAAAACTAATGAAAGGGCCTTTTATACCACATTGAGTGTACAAGGAAGAGGGAGAGGGAAACGTCAAATGACCCAGTTTAAGAAGAAGCTATTAGCAGCAGACTTTAACTCTTCTTATCCCAGATTACCCTCTTTGAAATCTACAACTTCAATAGTTAACAGGATGTTTCCTTTCCTGGAAAATTACTGGGCTTTATCCAACCACAGCTTGCTGTGCTTTTCAGTACAGAGGAGTTCCATGAACTGATGTTTCAAACTAGAGCGTGCACACACACTTTTCGTCACTAGTCAGAAATGTCTTTCTCCAGTAGTCTTTCTCCAGTGCCCAAAAGCAACTCCACACTTGGCAAAACATTAGCGTACCCATGATGTAAAGTTTACATTGTAAACAATTGCCTCAAATATATAATAAGCAAATGATAAACATGCATCCTTAAACACCCATGCACATGTGCTTGAGGATCCTAATTGGACAATAGCTCACAGCTGCATGCCCATGGGACTTAAGGGTACATGTCTGTTCTTCATACTTTACACATTTGATGCCAAGGATGGACTCTGGGATCTTATGCCTGCAAAGCATGAGCTATACCACTGAGCTAAGGCCCCTCCCCTACTTTATGTCCACATTAAGTGGCAACACTGGTCCCCCCACATCCCCTAGGATGATACCCCAAATGCTGTCAAACTGAAGAACAGACATTTGTTTCAGGATGGAAGACTCATGGGTGTGCTATGCTATGCTTCCAGAAGCCAATCCATCCATTATAACTTGATTACACTGGGAGGACCGCATTCAGAGGGAGCAATTCTTAAACTGAAATGGCAGCAGATATAATCAGATCATAGCCATCTCCACATCAATCTGAAAAGGTGGCCATCAGACTGGCACTCTCAAAGTACTATGGATGTAGATTCAGACTTATATTAATTAAAAACAGGCCAAGCCAAATCTAATACTACCTTGAAAAAGTGCTCCATTTAAGCCAAGTTTCACTGGTGGGACAGTTTTAGATTATGTTGGCATGGCAGGCTTTATTAGAGGTACAAATGATTTTGTTCTGCACAGTGTCCCCCCCAAAACTGGAGTAAATATCTGGCTTAGAAGGTTGTAAAAGAAGCAGATGACAGCATATGTCTAGATAAGCTGAGTGATAGCTCAAACAGTATTTAAGCAAGAAATGTTTCAAATAAATAAATATGAGGCAAGTAACGTAGTCAGATAGGAGGGGAGGAGCTTGGGGATGGCACATAATCAAAAGAAAGGGATTTTGAACAGGAGAGATACAATTGCTTGTGTTTGAGAACTTCAAATATTTTTCAGTTCTTACAGGACTGGCTTCCAGAAATGTTGCTGCTGGATCCTTCCAATCTGAAGTAGCATTGCATTCTGGCTTTTTTGCATAAAATTCTTGAAGCTGGAAATAACCTTATCATATAGTTCTAAGAGAGGAGTCAGATCCAAGATGTACCAGATACATTAAGTGAATGCACAGTACAGCTGGAAACAGGTAAGAATTAGGCACCAAAAAAGAGAAAAGAAAGGGGTGGAAAATCAATTTCTATAGGGACTTAAGGAGTTAAACCTAAACCAGGAGCAGACCAGGAGTCTCTTGCCAGCACGAGACTTTGGTACCATTAGGTTGCCTAATGGTACCATTTGGTACCATTAGGTTGCCCAATTAACCCAGATTTCCCTTAACGAGGTCACTGATGTCACTGGAAGAACAAAATGCTTGCCACAATAGCAAAAGATGCATTTTTGACATTGTTCACATTGCTTTACCACCTTACAGCAACTTCTTTTGACCCATTTACAAAGCCTTCAGACCATAGATGATCACAGAACTGGAAAGGCATTCAAGATTGACACCCCCTGCTCACCCCCAAAGTGGCAGGATAAATTTAAACGGATTGCCAAGCTTTTTTCTTCCCTTTATTGTTCGTTAACAGCAAAGCAGAATGAGCAGACTGCACAGGAAAAGCCCGGCCATAGTGGCACCCATTGTGAACACAAACATGTATGACTGCTATTATGAACAACCAGCAATTCAGTTCACATAGGATCAGAGTTGGAAGGGGCCTACAAGGCCATCGAGTCCAACCCCCTGCTCAATGCAGGAAACTAGAGGAGAGGTCTCCCATCCAAGTAATTCAGAAGACTAGTCTGGAGCGAATTCTCATCCCATCCCAGCTTGTGTCAGAGAAACTCCCTCTGGTTTCTGTGCAGTCACCTACTAGGACCTGTAGCACTGGCAAGTGGGTTTAAAAAATAAAATAGATAGGGGGCATATTTAAGCTCCAGCACATCATAAAATGCATATTTGCTAGTATTACTGGTTTGCTATTTGCACTGGCCTGAGTTTTTAACAGCACTGCAACAAAAGTAGTGTCAGTATAACCAAAATCTGTCATCTATGAAGAACTTGAATTCGAACATAGCCCCAGAAGGGCCCAATGTACGATATATTAATTAAATAAATATGCAGCAAAATCAACCACTTATTTATTTAAGCCAGTGTACATGGTTGTACCGCAGTGACATGTTAAGTAGGGTAGGCTGAGAGATAGCAAGCTTCATGGCTAAGTGGGGATGCAAGCTGTGTCTCCTTAATCCTAGTCCAACACTAAGTCACCACACTGCATCTTATTATGTGTGTGAAGTGCTATATAAATGATAAATACTAATTTTTGTGACATCTCACCAAGGCCTTCCTACCAGATTGAGAACCTCTAGTCTAGAACAGTGGGTTCAGGTACTTCAGTTTAGTATTAGACAATGACCGCAGCACTAGCCTTACCTTGTATGTGTATACCGTAGTTTCAATGCCACTGTAGTCTGCTGGTCAGAAAGACTCTCAGTGCTACATTACATTTCTGCAATGATGTTAATGAATTCTGTTATTATGGTAAAATAGGTATACAGGCTGTTAACTCTTTCTGTAAAGCACTCTATTTTATTATTTTGCTGCACTGTGACATTATGTGTCTCCCTAAGATTTTGAAAGAAGACGGCTCTCATGGTCCTCAGTTTAAATGATATATTCTGCAACCCGCCATCCACCCCCACAAATCAGTGATGTGAGTTTTCCCAAAAATTTTGAACTGGGAAATTTTCCGATGCAAATTCTTCTAAAAGGTATGCTAAAATTGCCCCCATAAATCTCTTTCTCCTGTCATTTCTGCCTTCTTCTTTCTGATACTTTGTTCAGTACTTTTTGTAGAAGTGGTTTGGTTAAAAGCTTGGGACCAGATGACCTGAGAGAGCACCTCCTCCCATACCAACCTGCCTGGTCGCTGAGGTCATCAGATGGCCTGCTCCTGGTGGTTCCTCATGGACCTTTGGCCCGACTGGAGCCTTCAGTGTGGCAGCTCCATTTCTGTTGAACTCCTTGCCTCTGGAAGTCAGGCAGGCTCGGACATTGTGCTGTCTTCGGCGCCTGCTAAAGACCTCCTTGTTCCGGGAAGCCTTCTCTGCTATTCAACCACCAATGTAATTTTAGTTTGTTTTCATTGTATTGTTTTTGTTTCTTTTATCTGTTTTTGTCTTTTTATTGTCCACTGCTCTAGAATCTGCTTGATGTGGAGCAGTATACACAAATACTATAAATCATCATCATCATCTTATTTAGCAATTAACTTGCCTCATATCTACTGGATAACTCTGATTCCTATTTTTAGAAATGGGGAACCAAGTTTAAGCAATAGCAACTTCTTAAGGTCACTGAAGTCCAGGATTTGAGCCCAGTTCTCCCATGTCCATTGCTCTATCCCCATTTGGCTACATCAGGGCTCTCCAACCTCGGGTCCCCAGATGTTGCTGGCCTACAACTCTCAGCATACCCAGCCAGCATGGCTAATGGCAAGGGATTCTGGGAGCTGTAGTCCAGCAATATCTGGGGACCCAAGCTTGGAGAGCCCCGGGCCACATGGATACCCAGCCGGTTCAGGCACAGCGAAATGAGAATAGACTCAGGTGCCTCTCCCCCAAGATGCCCTACTTTTACAAGCCTGAAACCAGTCCACAGGAGCCATTATTTTTAATCCAAAGCCACATTTCATGAGGAATTGAAGTGTGGTGGGTTTGGTGAAGCGTGGTGGGTGACATACATTTTAGTTATCCCAATAATGAAAGCTGAGCCAGCTTATATGGAACTAACCCCTCATTTGTCATTATATACTTGCAGAATATGCACATTAGGCACTAATCAATGTACACAGCCTTTGGATACAACCACAGCAGCTTCATTTTTGACATCCACAGGAAGTTTGTCCACATACAGCTCTGCTACAGATACAGAAACAACTATGATGAATTATAGGAAAATCCCCCCATCCAATTCTCTGATCAGAATTATTCACATCTAATCTAAATTTATTTGTTTAGCATAATGTATTCAGCTCCCAAGATCAGTTTGGTTTAAGCCATTAAGTCCACAATGAAGAAACAACTGGGGCAGTGAACAGGAGAAGGGAAATGAGCAAATAAATCATGCAGGTTGCTCTGACAGTTCACTTCATATGAACAAATCCACAGTAATCCACAGAATTTAATGTACGTACGTGAGAAAAGGACAACAGAAGCCCAATTATTCCATCTCTTTTACTTTGGACAAGATCCAAGCACGCACACCACAGCTAACAAAGGCTTCAATCAGCTGGTACAAGGTCTTGTTCTCAAAACATCTCTTTTAACCAGGCTTGGCCCAAATTAAGACCTGTGGAGCTACTTTGCAAGTAGAAATAGGCAGCACCTGCAACAAGATTCTCAGCTTCCGGTGCTGAAAATGGGAGAAAAGAGGGATCATTGGATTAGACTGTACTCTAGAGTCTAGGAGAAGGAGAGACTGAGTGTTCCAGTTTTTAGCGCTCTTAACTTTTTTTTAAGAAAAAGAGAGCAAGTTAGGTCTACAATTAAAATAGGGTGTCAACATATCTCCCTCTTCTTCTCCCCCTTTTCATCCAGCTGAAATGTGGTAGAAATGCCACCCCAAGGCATACTTGACTTTTAACGTTTCTGGCAATTACACCTCTGTAACTGATGTAAAGCCACCCTATAACTGCACTACAAACTGACAAAGAAAGACAAGGGTCAATACCATGTCCTGCAAGGGACAGTATTACTTCCAGACTATATAATGATATACCACAGATCATGAAGCTTTCCATAACAGGAGTGGACAAGTGATTTTAAGTACTGACTCAACATTTGCACAATGCCATAGATAGCTTGGGATGAACACATCTGTGAATGTATGCATTTGAGTGCTTTCTTGATTAAAAAAAATTCATTGACCAGGTTTGCACAATCACCGCAGCTCATCATGGCTTATTTAAGCCACGAGCCACAGCACCAGCAGGCACCATCTAGAAAATTCAAGCCGCATCTGCAGCTTGTTGTGTCATCCGAACTCGGCAGGGGTGGGTTGTGCGAGAGTTAAACAACCCGCTCATAACCGTAAAAGAGGCCACGGGTTCTGCAAGGGTTTATTTAACCCTTGCACAACCAACCCCACCGGGTTCAGTTGATACAAAAAGCCACGGTTACGGCTTGAATATTCAAAATGTCTGCCAGCATGCACTGTAGCCCACCGTGGCTTAAGCCATCATGGGCTGTTTGATTGTGCAAACAGGCCCATTACTTCTTCTTCTTTTTTTTTTTTAATTTTTATTTATATTTTTTTAAAAGAACACACACAAAAAAACCCCCCATAAACCTACAAATCATAAACTCCAAGTGCACCCGTCACCCCGGGGCCAAAACCAATTCTATCCACATAATCCATTATTAATCTATATTCCAAAAATACATCATATCATGACATGGCTTACTCCCTTTCCCCTTTACTAAAACATAATCTAAAAATGACCCCCATATTTCCTTAAAATTATTTTTCTTTAATTGTCCCCTTTTACATTTAATACTACATGTTAGTTTATCATTTAAAGCAATATCCCAAACCTCTTTATACCAATCTATTATTAAGTACTGGTATTGAACTTTCCAATTCCTTGCTATCAGTAATCTCCCTGCCGCTAATAAACTTACAATTAGTTCCTTTTTCTCTTGTGAGCACAGAAGTTTCTCCGTTATTGATAACAACACTAATTTTGGACAGACCTCCACATTAATACCAATAATTTCTGAAATTTCTACAAAAATTTTATTCCAAAAATCCAATACGCTTTTACAACTCCACCACATATGACCATAAGTACCAAGTTCCTGACATCCTCTCCAACACAATGGAGCACAATTACCGTACTATCTATTTTGTTTAATCTTACTGGAGTCAGATACCATCTCCAAACAGTTTTTAAAAAATTCTCTTTTATCCTTACTGACATATTTCTTAATATACGTCTGCCCCAAATATTTCTCCACCCCGCATTCGATATCTCCTCCTCAAATTCCATTTCCCACATCATCTTAAGGTTATCTTTTTTCACTTCAATCCTCTGCATCATTTTATATATCTCCTTAGTTAACCCTCTAGAAGAAACATTCCCTTCTATAAGTTCTCTAGACAACACTTTCTTTTCAAATCCAGTAAACTCCCTCTCATACTCGTTTCTCTTCTTCCATTTCTTAGTCCACTGATCTAATTGCATTAAATTTAACCACGAAATTCTATCTGGCCCAATCATTTCCAATATTTGTTGTCTAGTCTCAATTTTTCCCATCCAATCCATTAATTTGATAACCTAATTTTCCCCAAATATTGCCTCCCAATGCTGTGCATTTTCTGGAAAGTCCTCCATTGCTACAACTGGAGTTAACGGTGATATCCCTGGTATAAAGATCTGTCTGTTACTATTCCAAATCCCTACCATATTTTTCAAGAAGGGATTTTCTATTCTTTTTACACTAGTAATACTTTTTTTTGAAAATAGAAATTTTTCCATCCCAATTTCTATTTCCTGCGTTTCTATTTCTAACCACAAAATATTTTTCCTAACTAAAATATCCATAATAAACCTTAACTGATTAGCTATATAATACCACTTGATATTAGGAAGGCCAAGCCCCCCTTTTTTTGGGGATTTATACCATTTACTCTTAGTAATCCTCGCTTTTTCCCTCCATTACAAAAATTATTGATTATTGCTTGCCATTCCCTAATTTCCTTCTCTGATAAACAACTTGGTATCATTCTAAATAAAAAAATTATCTTTGGTAATATCTTCATTGGCCCATTACTTCTGGTCAGCTCCTTTGCCCTCTATTATTTTGTAATTCCTACAAGAACCTCAGAGTTGGAGACCAGGTATTACACAAACTGTACAGAAGCTAGAATGCTTCAATTCTCCTTATTCCTCTTCTCCTGCCTTGGGAACATTTTCAAGAAAATGCCACTCTAGGGAGTAGTTTGGAAATATTTCTCAAAGGTGGCAATGTACAAAACCTTTTTGCTTCTCTGGAATACCAGCACCATATCCTGGAAACTCTTTCTCCAGCCCACAAGAAAGGAAAAAGAAAGGATGTGGGTAGAGGAATATTTCTGTCATCTCTATATTGTGTACACTGCAATCAAAAGCAACACCTAAAAGCAGTGTACAGCTTATTAACATACCGATACATCAGAAGAACACAAATAGCAGCAATCGAACCAGGGATAAAAACACCCTTAGCAGCAGACAAAGAAACCAAATCACCTTCAGCCAGCACTAAAACACTTTATGAATGAACCTGCTTAACCAGCCATTAAAACATCCCAGAGTTTTAACCCAACAACAAATCATGAGTTAAAACTCTGGGTTGTTTATCCCTCAACAACCCAGAGTTCTGGGTTTGGATGTCATGGCAAACAACCCAGGGACTGAGCGTTCTCAGGTTGTTAAGCAAAGCAGAAGTGGGAGAGTGGCTGGGGAGCATCATGCTCACTCCCGCACGCTCACAAACAACCCATGGTTTGTTAACCATGGTTTGTTTGATTGTGCAAACTGGGTCACTGCATGACTCCTTGCCCCTGCCTATGACTAGCAAAGCCGGAATAAATTGTGCAGAGTAGGATGGTTTATGCAAATTTGCCATTTGGGTTAGCTTACATAGGTTGCGGAGTTTAGCTTTTGAGGCAGAGAACTTGTATTGAACATGCACAGCATTTTAAGCATAGACTATGCATCTCCGAATACAGACAGAGACTGTTCCTCATCTCAATGCTGGGAGGTGATGTGCTAGTTTAAGCCTGGAATTCCATTTATCCCACTTATATGTAAATAATACACTTTTTTTTTAAAAGACCCTGTTGTTGGGGGTTCCTCAGTAACATTTTCAGTCTTCCCCAGCTAGCCATGAACTCCACATTCCCAACTAGCTAAGGGAACTAAGGTGGGGACTTCATCTCAGTTCTCTGCCTCATTGCTGGTCTAGCTCTAAACTGGAAAGGATATTGTACAGTGTAAAGATTCTGCATTTATACCAGGTCTTTAAGAGTGGATGTTACAGTGTATCCCTAAGCAAGACTGAACCTGTCTGGACTATTTATGAACTCACAAGAGCAATACCAGCTATAAACTCTGGGATCATTTTTTCAAGATTTTAATAAATCTTTTCTTGACTGATAAGATCAAGAACAAAAACAGTCTTTTTAATAATTCAAAACGCAATCTGGAGGCACCTGGTTTATTTATTTATTTCATTTTTATACCGCCCAATAGCCAAAGCTCTCTGGGCGGTTTACAGCAATTGACAAGACAGTCCCTGCCCTCAGGCTTACAATCTATTTATATTAAATACAGTGTCCAGTAAACCTAACAAGCCCAAGTGAGAGAGGATGCAAGCTGATAAAGTGGAGTGCAAGAGACGCTCAAACAGCTGGGGTTTGAACTGTACCTGTGGGGGAGAAGGAAAGCAAAAGACAACATGCTGCAGTGGGCTTGTCAATCATATGCCTTTCACCAGCTCAACAGAATTCACACCCACACACCAGAATACATCTAAACATCCAGCAATCTGTTTGTCCTTGTAGATACCAAGGGAGAGCAAGTGTGTGTAAAATGTAGAGCAGGTCTTATTTTCCTAAAAAGCTCTTTCTCACTTAATTTTTAATACTCAATTTAGCAAAGCGGGTTAATAATTGGAATCATCTCAGATGGGGAAAATTTACAGCAGAAAGCAAATGCAGGGGGGAAATATGAATCTAGAATCCCCACCCGCTTCCTTTTGAAATGTCCATGGCATCAGAAGTAGCATGAGAGTGATTTCAGACCTTATATCATTTACTCTGGACTCTCACCCAGCAAATCACTCACCCAATAAAAAACACACCATCTTTGCAACACAGAAGCTAAGGGAATGCACACCGATCCTACACACAAGCCCAGATTCATAGATTCATAGATCATAGAGTTGGAAGGGGCCTACAAGTCCTACAAATCCAGCCCCCTGCTCAATGCAGGAAACTAGAGGAGGGTAATAACCAAGTAATCCAAGTAATAACCAGGCCTGACCCTGCTTAGCTTTCCATGCTCAGACAAGCTGAGCCAGCATGAGCCACAGGCCTGTAAAGCTCTACGTTCTATGAAAAAGATGGAAAATCTTTTAGTATTTTCTACCACAGGATGGAAACAGGTAAAGCACTACTTCTGGTTGGATCGATATCTTTGGGTGGTTAAAAACTTTACTGTAGTCTCTCTAGCTTTAAAGATTCTCTTCCAGAGGAAAAACTGCAACAGTTTTGAAAGAGACAGAAAGAACTATCTACCGCAAAGCCTTCTGCTGAAATAAGCACCACCATAATTTCTATATACAATTCCTACCAACACAACCAATACCTAAAGCACTTACCCGTGAAGCTTAATTTGGAATCTTTGGAAACTGGAGATATACAAGGGCAAACAAAACAAGTAGTTTCCATGCCAAAGGTGGCCTTATTATTAAAAAGGGTTAGAAATTATAGTCCAGATGTAGTCGGACTATAACTCCCATCAGCCCAGCCAGCATGGCCAATGGCCAATGGTCAGGGATAATGGGAACTGACCCCAACAACATCTGGAAGGCAGCAGGTCCCCTATCGCTGCTTTAGAAAAGATAAGATTACAGGGAGATATGATGGCTGTCTTCGAATATCTGAAAGGTTGTCACAGAAAAAATGGAGCAGAGTTATTCTCTTATGTTTCAGAGGGAGGACTAGAAGTAATGAGTCAAAATTGCAAGGAAGCAGATCAGGGTAGGCGGACTTTGAACAAAGCAATTTAGATCAACTATTTAAATCAATAAGGGGAAAAATCTGATTTAAATCTATTTAAATCTGATTTATATCAAGTTTCCCATTAATACATTTATTTATTATATTTATACCTCACCTTTCATATATATATATATATATATATATATATATATATATATATATATTTAAAAACAATGGTGTATATCTGACCACTAAACCACATTTACTTGTAAATTAGCAGAGATCCATCTCAAGGCTACCTCTATCTAATGCAAAGGGACGGTTTCACACGTTCATGGTTCAAAGGATTTATGACCAAACTGTGTTTATTAGTTTTATCTATGGATTTTCTTTATACACAAGACCACTCTTGTGATAAAATCCATCATAGAACAACGGATTAAAGACATAGATCTTCAATACTCCATGTCAAAAGCTAGTAGTTCCTGCTCTCCATTACATCACGGTCTAAGTTTCGAACTACCCAGGTATGCTAGATATTTGGATTTTCTGACCGTCCCCAAATATCGCAATATTTTCTCAAGGGCAAGATTTAATTGCTTCCCTTCTGAAATTTTAGTAGGGCGCTTTCAGGGCAAACCATATGAGGATCGATTGTGTGGTTGTGGAGATGAGGCGGTCGAATCCTTAGAGCACTTTTTTTTTAATGCAGCCTCCACAGGGAGGAACGAAACAGACTTCTTGGCCCTATTATGAGGAAATGCCCTGGGAGGTCACCAGACCAGTACCTGAAACACTTTCTGGCAGGGACGTGTAAACCAACAACAGAGGCAGTGGCTAAGTTTCTTTTTTCTGTACTAAGGACTCATAAGGCAATTCTTCCATCATAAATGTAACTTCTATAGTAGGATCTGGTTTTTTGTTATCTTAAGATGTTTTAAACTGGTGTATGTTTTAATAATCTGGACTTCTAATATATCTGGACTTCAGCAAAGCTTTCGACAAAGTGCCTCATGATATCCTGATTAGCAAGCTGGCTAAAAGTGGGCTAGATGGAACAACTATCAGGTGGATCCACAACTGGCTACAGAATCGGACTCAAAGAGTGCTTATCAATGGTTCCTTCTCAAACTGGGGAGAGGTAACGAGCGGGGTACCACAGGGCTCGGTCCTGGGCCCAGTGCTCTTCAACATTTTTATTAATGACTTGGACGAGGAGGTACAGGGAATGCTTATCAAATTTGCAGATGACACAAAGTTGGGTGGAACAGCTAATACTCTGGAAGACAGAAACAAAATTCAAAGTGACCTCGATAGGCTGGAGCGCTGGGCCGAAAACAACAGAATGAAATTTAATAGGGATAAATGCCAAGTGCTGCACCTAGGGAGAGGAAACCAAATGCAGAGTTACAGAATGGGGGACACTTGGCTCAACAATACTACAAGTGAGAAGGATCTTGGAATTGTGGTAGATCACAAACTGAGTATGAGCCAGCAATGAGATGTGGCTGCAAAGAAGGCAAATGCTATTTTGGGCTGCATTAATAGAAGTATAGCTTCCAAATCGCGGGAAGTGATAATTCCCCTTTACTCGGCACTGGTTAGGTCTCATCTTGAGTACTGCGTCCAGTTCTGGGCACCACACTTTAAGAAGGACATAGACAAACTGGAGAGGGTTCAGAGGAGGGCAACAAGGATGATAAAGGGACTGGAAACAAGGCCCTGTGAGGAGAGACTAAAAGAACTGGGCATGTTTAGCCTTCAGAAGAGGAGGCTGAGGGGAGATATGATCGCACTCTTCCAGTACTTGAAGGGTTGTCACACAGAGGAGGGCCAGGATCTCTTCTCGATCATCCCAGTTTGCAGGACACGGAATAATGGGCTCAAGTTACAGGAACCTAGATTCCACCTAAACATCAGGAAAAATTTCCTGACTGTTAGAGCAATAAGACAATGGAATCAACTACCTATGGAGGTGGTGGGCTCTCCCAGTCTGGAGGCATTCAAGGTGCAGCTGGACAGACATCTGTCAGGGATTCTTTGACCTGGATTCCTGCACTGAGCAGGGGGTTGGACTTGATGGCCTAGTAGGCCCCTTCCAACTCTACTTTTCTATGATTCTATAATGTTTGTTGTTGTATAATGATTTAATGATTGTGTTTTTATCTGTTTAATGATGTCCGACATTGTTTTTGTTGGGTACGTGACCGTATAATAAAAATTGATTGATAAATTAGCAGAGTATTATTTACATTACTTGATTCTTACAGTCAGGCCTTGCATCTTTGGCCCACTTTATATATTTTGCACTTTCCTTTTTTCTTTTTTTTTTAACCTATAGAGGGAATGTTGTGAAGATATTCCCACATAGGGTCTCTTTCTTACAACCAGAACCCATGACAGTCTGTGAGGGTAAGGCTGCAATCCTATACATACTTAGCTCAGAGTAAGCAGATAATTAAACTTACTTCAGAGTAGAGATGCATAGGTTTGCACAGGAAGTATGGCAATACAGGAACCTGCACATGGCACAATTTTCTTTTTTCTTAGGGCAGTATCCAATGCTGTGCTCCTGCTCATTCTGTTGTGCCAGCAGGACCCACTGTTTGCGGAAAGAGGCGTTAATGCTTCCTAAAATAACCCGGAGAATGATCGGAAACACTTGCTTCCGGACTGTGACAGGTCAGCAGAGCTCCCTTCTGAGAGCTCTGCCCCATTCTGGAAACAAGCATTTCCACTAATTTCTGGTTGCTTTAAGAACTGCGTTCCCCATTGTGCTAATGTTGGGTCCCACTGGTGTGTGGCCAGCATATGATACTGCCTTTATTTTCCAGTGCTACTCCTTCCTGCCTTAGCCCAGCCCTACCCTCACAAAGGCAAGGAAGCAAACAAAAATGAAATTATCATGACTGATAAGTAGAAGTTACTAGGCAGATTAGCGCAGTTTATTTTCATCAGGTGAAATTTTCACCAGATTCTTCTTAAACGTTAGGAGGGGCATCCTAATGCTTAGACCTGTTAGACAGTGCAACAGACTACCCTGGCAGGTGGCAGGTTCTCCTTTGCTGGAGATATTTAAACAGAGGCTAGACTATCAGGCATGCTGTAGCTGCCAAACTCCTGCAGTGGGATTGGACAAGATGACCTCCAGGGTCTCTTTCCAACTCAAATATTCTATGATCCATACAGGGAATTTACTTTAGCCTTTGCTGCCTGCCTAACATATATTCCAAAATCTTTATTACTCGGCACAGTGGCCAGGTGTTTAAAAGTTGCTGGGTGTATTAGAAAGTGTTATGAGTTCAGGTTCATATTAGACAGCAGCTTCCATGGGCCCTAGATACATACAGTTGGGAGATGTCACACACATGGATGGCTGTAGTGACCCAGCGTAGCTTTTTAGTGTATTAGGGGGTCATAGAAATATGTGGTAGCCACACCAGCCTTTAGGCTGAATGGGAAAGTAGTCCTTGGTGTACTGGCTCTAAACAAGGGGCAACATATATTTCACTAGAAGACTATATTTCTGAAAGTACCTCTAAATGATACTTTATAGGGGTGGGCAACTTCGGGAGGGCACTTTCACCCAGGTCTGGGAGGCGGTGATGGAATTCTGCGGACCATCGGTGTCAGAAAAATATATATATATTATTTTTTGCTGATTTGCAAAGAAGCTCATTTTGTCCACTGTTTCATAGATTTCATAGATCATAGAGTTGGAAGGAGCCTACAAGGCTATCGTGTCCAACCCCCTGCTCAATGCAGGAAACTAGAGGAGAGGTCTCCCATCCAAGTAATAACCAGGCCTGACCCTGCTTAGCTTTCCACACTCAGACAAGCTGAGCCAGCATGAGCCACAGTTAGCATTCCATAGTGGTTTGAGACACAGTTTTGGTGGCAAATCCGCAATTTTTTTGCTGTCATGAATTTCAGCAGCACAGTGGTAGTGGTGGTGGTGGTGGCTGCATGTTGTTCACCCCTGCTTTACAGGAAACTACTATATTCTGTGTGAGATAGGGGCAATCTTCGAAAGAATTCAGAGTTTCTGTTCCATGTGACTAAGGATTATGGAAGTGGGGTATTTTGGAATAAGGGTGCCACGTTTCCTGCCCGTGTCTAGGCTATCGCCTGTATTATGGATGGGTGGTTTCAAGACAACAAATTGTACTGTGTGCATGAGCAAGCCAGACACTTTTGGAAGGCAACCACACACTGCTTTGGTCCCAGGAAGTGACTGGGAATACACCTGCCCCCATCCAGGTAGGTCAACAGAACATACAGGGGAGTAAAAATACATCAGGAAGAGCCATTACACATGTAGAAACAAATGCTATCACGTATTTTATTCAACACATCACATTTTGCTTCTAATCCAAAATACCAGAAGAAATGTAAACCTGCATCGTGCCGATAAAAGCATTTAAGAAATATCCAGTTAATTATCTTATTTACCTTAATTACCGCAGGCACATCATCCATTCAGCAGACATTTGGATCACATAAAGGTTCAAGTTCTGCCTCCTGTAAAAGGAACAAAAAGGGTTTTTTCCCTGCTCAATTGAACTAAAAACTTGCTAGTATTTAGGGAAGATATGAATGACCCCTACTAAGCATCTTGCCTGGGCAAACCCACATTCTCTTATCTATGGTCTTGACGCAAATACTGAAAACTATAAATATTTGATGGAAGAGAAAGGAGAAAATTCTCTATATTCTATTTATTTTATTAAGAAATAAACATCAACAAATGTGTGTTAGTAACATTTGGGCCACAACTGCAATGAAAGAGACAGGTTTTACCAGGTTTTTTATTTATTATTCATTTATTT
This sequence comes from Shinisaurus crocodilurus, assembly GCA_021292165.1. Taxonomy (NCBI): domain Eukaryota; kingdom Metazoa; phylum Chordata; class Lepidosauria; order Squamata; family Shinisauridae; genus Shinisaurus; species Shinisaurus crocodilurus. Next base: position 10,489,117 of record CM037876.1, read on the forward strand.
ATTATATTTGTTAATCGCCCATCTGGCTGGTCACCCAGCCACCCTAGATCTAGTGTGGGAGGAAAGTTCTGTGTGGCCTACCATTCACTGGAACCTTTCACACCCAATTGCTTAAGAATCTCTCTCTACCTTGGAAATATATACAGCCCTTAGATCAGGGATGGGGAACCTTCAGAGCAGCTTCTTCCCCTGGCCCCTCCGTTCCACAGGGAATGCTCTTATCTTGATTAGCAGCTGGATGGATTCATTTGGCCCTCCAATAAGATTTTCCTATTAGAGCAGGGCTCTCCAACCTTGGGTCCCCAGATGTTGATGGCCTGCAGCTCCCAGCATACCCAGCCAGCATGGCTAATGGCAAGGGATTCTGGGAGCTGTAGTCCAGCAACATCTGGGGACCTAAGGTTGGAGAGCCCTGAATTAGAGTTTAGGAAACAGCAAGAGGGGAAGGCACTTATGTTTCCCAAAGCAGAAGAAATAACATTTTCAGGTGCCTGAAAAAAAGATTACAAAAAAATGAGGGCATTAAAAAAGTTTTTTTCAGTTGCCTGAGAATATTTTCTCTTCTGTTTGGGACATATAAGCACCTTCCCCACTTGCTGTTTCCTTGATATGTTTTTTTTTAGGGGGGGGGGTATAAGCATTTTTTTTCCAGGCACCTGAGAATATTTTCTCTTCTGTTTGGGGCAATTAGTGTTTAGCCCATGGTGGTGAGTATCAGTTTACTCCTCAAATCACTATCTTGTTGAGATTCTGGCAGTGCAGTCTTTGATTTGTTATGTTTTTATTCTGTAGTATCTTGCAGGCCACTGATGAAGATGGAAGCTGAAACACATCTGGCCCATTTGTAGCTTTTAAGGTTTTATATACTCTGGTTTTAACTTTTTATACATTGTCATGTGTGTCTTTTTACACTGTCACAACATTTTAGCATTATAGCATTTAGGTTTTATACATTCATGTTTTTATTTGTATATTGTGACACATATATCTTTACTACAATGATTTTAATATTTGCACTTTCTAATAGTCAAACATATTATTTGTGTTTATTCATGTCCCTTAACTTAGTATTTTGTTAACAAAAGCGTAGCTGGCTGGGGCATGCTGGGAGTTGTAGGCCAAAAACATCTGGGCACCCAAGGTTGGAGAACACTGCTCTGCATGGTAGTGGCAAGAGATTAAGAAACACCCCCCCCCCCCCAATGAAAGCAGCTGCACTGGTGGCTTTAGCACAGCACAGGTGAAGACAAAATGAAGAATGTGGGACTTGACGGCCCTTTGTCTGATTTAACAAGGAAATGCCTTTGATCTTAAATTCTTAATCTAAAGTATATTGGCCTTACTCACTGGCATTTTAAGACACTTTGGAATTTACAAGTTCTAGCTCCCCTCTCCCCCAACAAAAAGGCTCAGGAAGACACTCTAGCAACAGGCAACTATTACACAATTCACCACTGAAGGAAATGGGGATGAGATTTACTGACATTAGCCAGTGCTAATGATAGATTTCTGGTCTAACTTGCTGTGGCAGTTTCTAGCCACACACACCCACCCCCCCCACCCAACACACAGAGCTCTGCAGAATGCCAAGCTCTAAAGGTCTGCTGCACTCTGTTTCATCTCTCTCTATTCAGTCGGTTCCACTCCTCCTCCAGATCTAGTTCCACTCCCCTTCTTCATCTGATCTGCCAAGGAAATCAAACACAGGAGATTGCACTTGCACGTAATGTACAGAACTAACAAGTGTGCTCTGAACTAGTACATGACAGTCTGCCAGAGAGAATCAGGGCTGTTTGCTTATTGATATTTCTTGCTGTCTCTGAACAAGAACAATTTCAAAGTTAAGCAAGCAGGGGAAACTGTGCATCAAAGAAAACTGCCTCTACCTAGGGGCAGTCTGAGATACAAAAATAAAATGGAGAAGGGGAGGGGGAAGAGAAGTGAGAACAAACAGGAACAAAAATATTGAATTGCTTCCTTTAAGTACTAAGGTCTTGTGGCTCAGAAACATCATCATTTGCATATCCTTTTCAATGTGTCTTCTCAGTCGCTCCAGAACTGACCCTTTCTCAGGACAGTCAGTGTGTACATGACAAAGTAGGATGTTAAACCCATATCTTTTTGAGTCCAAGTTCAATATATTACCAACTAAATGGAACCATATGCATGGCTGCAAGTATCAAGCCTGCAGAGGAGTAGCAAAAGCACAGAAGGTGGTGCTGTCGAAAACTGAGCTTCCCAGGGGTCAGATTTTTTAAACATAAAAAGCCTAGTTTCTTATGCTTAAAGAGAACTGCTTGAAAAGTGTGTGTGGGCAATGCCCAATTATTCTCAGAAGCCGGAATAATGATTTCTAGTGCCTTGCATAGCTTCCTTTGCACTATTTATTATGCCTCTGCCTATCATGAGCAAGACATCACGTGATTAGACAAATCTGATGTTTATTGTTTGATTATGATCTTGTATGCCGCCTAGGGCATTTGTGTACAGGCGGGATATAAATTGAATAAATAAAATAATAAAATAAAATAATTTTATTTTTTTTACTAATTTCTATACTGCACCTTTACCACCAAGGATCCCAAGGGTGGTGTACATAAAATTATAAAGACAACACAACAAAATATTAAACAAGAGGCACAAAAATCCTAAACTAGCAATAACCAGCAATCAATCTGTACCAGCTGCATCGGCCAGCAGTACATTCCTAGATCTTTAGCAGATTCATTACTTAGACAATATGGATATGGCATGGTATCTTACGGTGTTAATCATTCCAGCTTTACCACGACCTCGGAGCTGGACAGCTGTCAGTGCTGGACCTAAATCATAGATACATTCACTGGTATAAACACATGGAATCTATGTAACTGAAGCTGCCAATCCACATTACAAGTACCCAATTGGCAACCAATGCCATCTTGCACACAACGATCAAGTTTAACCCCAGCAAATTCTATGGGAAAAACCCTGACACAACCGGTTAAACTGCTGAAAGTCACTCATCAACCTTTACACTCCTATGAATAAGCCATGTCTTAACCTTTCTACCTCAAAATTGGTGTGGACTATCGGTAAACCTACCTCTCCTACACTGCCAAGTTTCAAACCGATCTGGTAAGTCATTTTCTGAGTATCAGCCGTAGAACAGCCTTCTTCAACCTGGTGCCCTCCAGGTGTTTTGGACTTCAACTACTACCAGCCCTAGAGAACATGGCCAATTGTCATGAATCCTAGGAGTTGTAGTCCAAAACATCTGGAAGGCACCAAGCTGTGGAAGGCTGTCATAGAAACTACTGCCCCCTCCCAATTTCTGGTTATAATGGTGGAATGCGTTTCATCCAACTCACCCTTACAATTAGCAGTACCAGCGCCTTCCTCTCACAGTGCATAGGGAGTAGGGGTTAACCCTTTCCCCCACACCATTTCTCTGCTTAAAACTGCCCCTCCTATGCAATTTGTAATGAATAGCAGATTAGGAGGCAATTTCCAACAGGAAAATGGTGAGGGAAGAAAGGGTTAACCCCCTCCCTCCACAGAGTTTCCAATCCAGATTGGGATCCCCTGTACTGCTATTATATTAAAAAGGCAAATCCCAAGCACTGGATTAAAAATTTAGTTAATGTTATATCTAATCTGATCCTGACACATCCTTTCTGCCCCTCTAATATAATATGTCCAAACAATTGAGTTTGTTTGCGCCACTGCACTAAGCAGTGTCCTCTTCTCAAACCATCTGACTTGCTCAGGCTTCCCCAACCCAGAGGCAGCAGAGGTGAAGACTCAGGTTCACAGTTTGGGTGTGCTCCTTGATTCAGACCTGGATGCCCAGATTTCAGCAGCAGCTCACCCTAAGTCTAGTGTGCCCATTCCTGGAGGTGTCAGATCTGGCCATCCACTGTGATACATGCCTTAGTTACATCCCATTTGGATCACACATAACACACATTAGAGGGACTACCTTTGAAAAGTGTTCTGAAACTTCTGCTGGTCCAGAGTGCTGCAGCCAGACTATTGATCACAGCCAGTAATAGGGAGCTTGTGGTTCCTTGTTTCATAGATTTCATAGATCATAGAGTTGGAAGGAGCCTACAAGGCTATCGAGTCCAACCCCCTGCTCAATGCAGGAAACTAGAGGAGGGGTCTCCCATCCAAGTAACAACCAGGTTGACCCTGCTTAGCTTTCCACACTCAGACAAGCTGAGCCAGCGTGAGCCACAGGCCTGTATATAGCCAGCGTAAGCCACAGGCCTGTATATAGCTTCACTGGCTACTGGTCCATTTATGGGCACGATTCAAAGTGCTGGTTATGATCTATAAAGTCCTATATGACTTAGAACCAGGCTACTTGAAAGACTGCATTCTCCCATATGAGCCTGCCTGAGTTTTAAGATTCTTGGGAGAGTCCCTTGCAATATCAACAACCAAGCATGTGTTAAAGAAACAGAGAACTCCTTTATTACAGCAGGACACAAACACAGGCACTTCATCAGAGTCCCAGGATCAGAGACCTTCATGAGCCCAAGTTCAAATATTTATTTATTCATTATATTTATACCCCACCTTTTTTCCTGCAAGGAAATTTTCCTGCATAATCCTCCTCCTCTCCATTTTATCCTCACAACAACCCTGGGAGGTAGGTTAGGCTGAGAGTCAGTGACAGGCCCAAAGTCACCCTGTGAGTTTCATGGCTGAGCGGGGACTAGAACCCGGATCTCCCAAGTCCCAGTCCAACACGCTCACCACTATGCAAATAATCCAAAAATAAACGCAAATAATCCAAAAAGGAACCAGAAACAGGGTAGTAAAGTCCAGCAGTATAATCCAAACAGGTCCCAAGGCATGGGATTCAAGGTATGCAATAGTTCAGGGTTTCCTCACTTGTCAATCCAGCCCTAAGGGAAAGCTTATCCTGGAGTGGAGAACTCCGCCTGACGTTGTTTTTCCTCTCACCTTTTCAGCCACCAGCATGGCCTGGGAGACAGCCTTGGGCATGCCCCTTCCTCAGCTGAGTATGCCTCATGACTTATTTCATAGATAGAGCTGGAAGGAGCCTACAAGGCTATCGAGTCCAACCCCCTGCTCAATGCAGGAGGGGTCTCCCATCCAAGTAATAACCAGGCCTGAACCTGCTTAGCTTTCCATGCTTAGACAAGCTGAGCCAGCGTAAGCCACAGGCCTGTCTTCTTATCAAAGAATGTTCCTCAAGAAGAAGGTGCAGAAAAAGGCAATCAAAAGTATCAAGCCTTTGGACCAAAACCCCTATGAGGAAATGCTACAACATCTGAGGCTTTTAAGCTTCAAAAAAAGGTGAGTAATGGGGGGAATGCAAGAGATGTAGTGTGGAGAAAGATTCAGGCCTGTTAAACAGAGGCTGCCTGGAGCACCATTTTTTGGTGGAAAGGCAGAATAGGAATTAAATAAAAGAATTTCTTCACACATTGCATAGAGAAACTAAGGAATTTGCTAATGCAAGATATAGTGATGGCCACCAACGTGGACCACTTTTGTGAGCTTCCGACAGGCATCTGTTTGGCCATTGGGCAAACAGAATACTACACTAGATTTATTTGTTTTATTTATTTATTATATTTATACCCCACCTTTTTTTCCTGCAAGGAACCCAAGGCGGCTTACATAATCCTCCTCCTCTCCATTTTATCCTCACAACAACCCTGTGAGGTAGCTAAGGCTGAGAGTCAGTGACTGGCCCAAAGTCACCCAGTGAGTTTCATGGCCGAGTGGGGAGTAGAACTCGGATCTCCCAAGTCCCAGTCGAACACTCTCACCACTACGCCACACTGGCCATTGGTCTGATCCAGCATGGCTCTTCTTATATTCTTATACTGAAGTATATATGGTTACACAGAAATAGTACACAAATACACTCAGCAGCGACTTCTGCAATCACAACTGCTTTGGCAGGAAGCAGGAAGGAGTTGCCAAGATCAGCAATCACAGCTGAATCTATCTATGTACCTCTGGTCCACATTATATCTTTTGCTGTGCAATTGCAAAGACAGGAATAGTTTAAGCCACAGCTTAAGAAAAAAATTAAATTGAGAAATCTAGTACATTCCCCAAATCAGGTCAAAATTCTTTACAACATTCATCACACCACTGCCAATTTCCCTCTTCACCTGAAGGCATCTCTTAAACAGGACTTGCACGTACACACAATTCTATAGGGAGCACAGAATCATAGTACTAGGTGTAGAATTATGCTTTATAAGAATCTCAGTTCTGGGTGTGTGGGGGTTTGTTATGTTTTTAAAATCAGGTTTCTAGCACTTAGGGCAACAAAGCTAGACTTAAAAGCATCCCAGAATCTCAAAAGCTGGTGATGTGGTAGTACAAGATGTTCAATTGTTGGAGGTTGGGCTTTTGTTTCTTCTGGCTTCTATGATTAGCAAAACTAGAATAGTGCATAGTAAGGGGAAAATATGGAAGTTTACCCAACTTGCATAATGCATACATAATTTGGATTGGCTGGGTACACAATGCAGAAAAAAGCACTCTTAAAGATTGGATGGAGTGGCAGATTAAGAGGCAGGGCTAGCAAGGGAATTTTGAAGATGGAATCTGGGAGCCACAGAGAAAAGACAGCAATTTTTTCCTGGGCTGAGATTCTGTTAGCTCACTACTATCAGGTTGTCACGATCATCGCAAATACAGTGTGACAGCAAAAGGGTTAATGTAGACTGCCTGCTGCGCAGAAATTTAAACTGGCTTCTAAAACTCAGGATGCTAGGAACTGTCTGCTCATCATCCATTCAGGCTGCCATCAGCAATATCCTCCACACACCGATCACTGCACATCATCTCGTTACCAGGGGAGTACAAAGTGATGAGCCGGCTGGGGGGAAGGGGGGCAGCCATAGAGGGAAGTGTGCTGTGCACACTATTAACCAGCATTGGAGGCTTCTTTCTACATCTGTAAAAGAAAAATAACCCTTGAAAGCCAGGGCTCCAGCAACTGCACTGGCTTCCAGTGGTCTTCCTGGCACAATCTGAACACTGATTTTGACTGAAGCTTTAAAAGGATGAGGTCAGATGAGCCCACGAGACACATCTCCTTATATTCCATCGTAATCTCTCAGAAAGACTAAGAGCACCCTTTATTTATATTATCATCCATGTACCAAGTAACATCATGCACAGGTCGAGGAGCATTCTTGGTCCCCACTCCAATAATTCTGGAATTCTCTACTCCTGAATGCTTGCCAAAACCTGAGCATTTTGGAAGTTTTAATTCTGTATGTGGACTGATATTTAGTGGCAGGAGTAAACGCTGGTGGCACATGGAATTTATTCTCATTATATCATCTTAATACATACAATCACAACTTGTTCCACCTAGTTCAGCACTGTCATTTAACAGTGACCAGATGGATTCCTCCCTGTTACCCTACTAGTGAGCTCTACAGGGGCATCACCTGCTGTTTTTCTGCTATTTAAAGTATGATGCCTCTGAGCACAAGAGGTTTCATTTTTGCTACCACAGCTAAGAGCCATTAAAAGGCATTTTTCCCACTGAATGTGCTGCATCCTTTAAGGCTACTGATGCCAACAGCTATGACATGTGTCAAGGAGTTCCAGAAGTTAATGTATTGTATATTAGATATCAATAACTCAGAGCCTCTGGGACTTGTTTGGCTAAAAAAGAATCTAAGCCAAGCAAATATAAAAAGTGTGCTAGAACATATTCACACTAAATAAGGTCAAGAGAATGTAGCATATAGGCCAGAAACATGCCCTCAGGCACACACTTCAGAAAAACAAAGAGCACATTAAATAAATAAGAGGTGCCCTAATGGCCCTTAGCAATGACAATCAAGTCCAATGAACAACCCATAGAGGTACTTTTATCAGTTGGAAGGTGGCCTACACTCGCAGAAGGGAAGACAACCCCCCCCTTCTTCTCTTAATGGAAATACACATCTAAGAACTTAAGGTGTGCTACAGCACAAAATGAAAAGGTCACCCCTTCAAATCACCTGGTGCTTGGTCATGCTGCTCAAACCAACCTGGCAAGCTCATAAACTGTGAGAGAAGCTTCATTTAATGAACATCAGCCATTTGGTTGCTGGTCCAAAAGGATTCAAGTGGCAAAACTAACCTGCTGCCCATGTGGACTACGGTATATTTTTAAAGCTCTTTAGAGACTAGCCAGTGCTAATATGCCAAGGTCATTCAAGCAACTCACTACAGGTAGATGGTGGGACAAAAAGTAAGCCTGCAAACAAAAGATGAAACAGCCCAGATAGGTTTACCCAAATTCTGAAATGCAGAAGCACAGGATTCAAAGGACCCAAAACACTTGCTCATACTTGCCATGACTAGGGCCTAGTTAAAAAATAATTGTTTTGTGACTTGAATAGTTCTGGTTATAATTTACAGTTTGACATGGTCTTACTGCATGTATTCTGTTCCATCACATCTCTCCTCCAAGAAACTCAGGACAGCATACATGGGATTAGCATGTTTTATCCTCACAAACCAGGGATGTTGAAGAGTCCTTGGTTTCGAGTCACGCGTCAAGTCACGAGTCTTTGGACTCGAGTCCGAGTCCTTGGTCCAAAATTGTGACTCACAAGTCACTTCCAAAGCTGACTCCACGAGTCCCTATTAAAATCAATGGGGGTTTTCCCCAACAAAATAAGGCTATTTCAGATGAGTGGCTTAAATAAATTCTAGGCACAAGTGATTTTGGCAAGAACAGACCAGACAGACAAACCCAAAATAACCAGGCAGGCAGAGGAAGCAGGGAACCCCAAAGCAGGCAGGCAGAGGCCTTTGTCTTGGACAATTCAAACTGTGGAACTGGTTAAGAAGAGACCAGGCAGGCAGAGGAGGCAGGGAACCCCAAAGCAGGCAGGCAGAGGCCTTTGTCTTGGACAATTCAAACTGTGGAACTGGTTAAGAAGAGACCAGGCAGGCAGAGGAGGCTGGGAACCCCAAACAGGCAGGCAGAGGCAGCCAAACCCAAAATATCTGAAAGGTTGCATTTTAGGGAAATGATTTTAAAAAATAAACTTGCTGTACCGGTACTTCCTAAAACCTATCCATGTTGCATTTGAGGAACACGATTTTGGAACACGAGTCCTTGGTCTCGAGTCCCGAGTCGAGTCCCATTAAAAATACTGGGACTCGAGTCTGACTCGAGTCAGAGGGGGGACTCAGTCCGACTCACAAGTCGAGTCCTGGAGTCCAAGTCCCCATCCCTGTCACAAACACCCTAAAAGGAAGGTCAGACAGAGATAAGGCTAAGCTGCAACTTTATCCCAGGCCTCCATGGTCTAAGTCCAATACAGGCAGTCCCCGAGTTAAGAATGTCCGACTTACAGACAACCCATACTTAAGAACAGACTTCTGGGTTCCCCGGCGCCAAGTCATTTACGTAGAGTACATAGCATAGTATACTGTGCAATTTGCGTAAATGCCGATTTTAACGTATAGAACGCTATGCTGTTACGACTTAACATACAAATTCGACTTAAAGACATTCTTAAGAACGGAACTTGTTTGTAATCTGGGGACTGCCTGTACACTATTAACTACACCAAACTGGTTTTACAGTCATTCATCTCCACTAGGGTGGGAGTGGGGAGACCAACTTTCATAGAAGGCCAACTGCACAGAGAAAACGGCTGTTTACGGAAGGCACTCATATCACTCCTGAATTTAATAAAAATAAAGATGTGGGACTGCAGAGAGACCACAAAGAAAGAAATGTCCAACTCGCACAAGCATTTCCATGTAATTTTCCCATTTAGAAGCATTTATTTATTTATATTTATATCCCACCTTTTTTCCTGAAAGGAACCCAAGGCGGCTTATATGATCCTCCCCCCCCCCATTTTATCCTCACAACAACCCTGTGGGGTAGGTTAGGCTGAGAGTCAGTGACTGGCCCAAAGTCACCCAGTGAGCTTCATGGCTGAGTGGGGACTAGAACCCAGGTGTCCCAAGTCCCAGTCCAACACTCTAACCACTATGCCACACTGGCATAATAGCTTCTTACAGCATTAGTGCAAAAACAATGGGGGAGGGCAATTCTCTTGTGTTGCAGCGTGGGCCTCCACAACAGATCCTGAGCGTACTACAGAAAATTCCAATGTATGCCTGGGTTCCAGAAGCCCTTCAGAACCATATAATAGCCACAAGAGGCAGGCAATCCATTTGGGAATATGGATGCAAACAATTTACCGTAGGCTCCAAAGGAAGGTCCAGGAACTGCGAATTAGGTCAATTCACTTAAAAATGAATGCCAACTGAAATCCTCCACCATCCCTAGCTTACCCCTTGCCATAGTTTGTATTATTGTTGCTAAGAGTATTTATTAATCGGATCTAAAACAGAATGTGCTGCAATGTATCCTCAACTAATAGCTGGAGTACTCCTGTTTGGGGTTCCAGCCAACCAGCCATGCCCTCTTCTGTGTTATTATAAAGCTGTAAGGGGCTCAAACAGACCATTCCACCATTTCACATTTTCCAGTTTTCTACCTAACACTCTTATTTCTCAATGGTCCCGATTTTGGCTCCAATCTTTTTGGCAGTTAGTACCTCAATTTGCTATTAGAGAGCAATATTTGTGATATTTAAGAAACTCAAAAGTATGTTTATTAATTATTTCCACCTGACTGCAGCAGATAGAGAGGTGGAACAATGGGGCCCACTTCATTGTATCATCTTAGATCAGCAGAAATTGGCTTCTCTTATCTCTGAACTGTCTCCATTCCAACTGGTCATTGCCAGAATTATGTACCGGTACGTAACTTTAAGAACTGGTGCCCAAGTTTGCTCGTTTTCCTCTTCCCTCCCCATTCTTTTTTTCTTTTGTCTTATGTCTTTTATATTCTAAGCCTGTGGTTAGGGGCTGTCTTGTTTTTAAATCTTCGTACAGCACTGTTAGGTTACCACCAGAGCTTACCATCTCCTCCTGGACTCCTACCACATAGAAAATGGCCAAATTGGGGCAGCCACAGATGGTAACAGCCCGGTCTGATAAGATGGATGGCTACTGTTCTTCCACGTTCCATTCTGACTGGCTAGATGAGCTGCTGCCGGAAGCAGGCATAGACGAAGGGGTGTGGCCAGCCAACATGGAAGAAATGAATAAAACCGGAGAAAGGCAAGGGGGGTGAGAGAAGAGAAAGGAGGAAGAACAAGGCAAAAGGAGAGAAGGGCAGAACACAGACTGGAATGCGGAGGTGTGGGAAGATAGAGGAGAAACAAGTAGAAGCAGAAGGGCTAGAACTAGAAGAGGCACAACAGAGAAAAAATGGAGGAAGAAGACAACCTACTTGGCTGCACCCCACACCCAACCCTACCTTTTGTCCTTGGGAACTAGGGGAAGGAGGCTGTTGGTCTTTTGAGCAGGCAGTTCCCAGCAACACCCCACTCTCCTTGAAGAACAAGCTACTCAAACAGGGGGACCAATCCCTTTTGGGGCTAGATCCTGAGCCCTTACCCCTCACCCAAGCCTGAACAACCAGGGACAGAAACATTAGAAAGTGGGAGGAGACAATCCTCCTGGACAAGAAGCATCAAGGAGAACTAAAGGAAAATGTGCTGACTGCTTCTGGGAGTTTCAATGATACAGTTTTTTGTTGAAAAAAAAATCAACTCAAAAAATTATTATAGTACTACATTGTACACATAGCCTGAAGGGAATTTATACAAACTTTTAAAATAATTAGGCACATGTATTTTTGGATAAGGGATTCTCAACTTGTAATATGATTACCGGTATATGCCAGACTGAAATTGCACTGGGCATGCTTTTGCACAATTAATGTGATTTTTGCTATTGCATGCTGTCAAGGTTCCGCTACTACAGGGACCCCTTGATCTGCCCTTTGGAAGATCTCTGCCTCTTCTCAAAGTTTCTCCGGTTCTAGGGGATCAAATCCTTTGCCTGGTTCCAGTAGCTTGGGAAAGGCTTTAGGCGTGGTGAATAAGTCACTCCAAACTCCAGGGTAAACAACAACACTTTACTTATAATATTAGGGTCTTTACTTAATAGAGTGGTTATAATTCAAAAGCAAGTATGATAAAATAAAACAAACAAACAATCCAATGTTCTCTAGATTAACTTCAGACTACCTACTGCTAGCTCTCTCTCTCTCTGCTTCTGGCTCTCTCGCAGCACTAACTGCTTCTCAGCACTAACTAGCTGACCACACCCCACACATATATATAGTCTTCCCAGGAATGGAAGGCTACAACCATGTGACCTTGAATAGGATATCTAATTCTTAACTTCTATTGGGTAACTTAAAACTCTCAAACTCCCCCTCCCATCCAAGTGTTTGGGCCTTCAGGCCTCAACAAACTGAAGCCTGTGTAGGCCTCAACAAACCCAATCCTGTGTAGGCCTCAATCCCTCACACATGCATGCTGATAATTTGTCAAACCTTGGCTGATACTCCGTTAGTTTGAGAGCAACACATGCAGCACTCAGGTCAACTGTTAGGACTTTACATCCAAGCCACGCTCTGTGCATCATTCTTCAAAATCTTTTAAATGTGATAACAATGTAGAAAAGAATTCTGTAACAGGAATTCTAGAATAAAATCATTCTGTTCCACACTGTGAGAAAGAACAAAATCATTAGTGTTTTGCAGAAGGGGACGGTCTTTTCGCGATCTGGTGACCAATGGCTCAAGTGCCCACAGAGAGGTCCCTGCGTGCCAGCTGTGGCACCCGTGCCATAGGTTCGCCATCACTGCTCTAGTCAAACCTATTATTAGGTCCAAAGGGGTTCCATTCCCTAATTCTTATTATTAGGTTGCAAAGGGAGAGGGGAAAATGGAAGCCACAGCCAGTGTTGTAACTAAGCTAAGACAGAGTAAAACTTTTGTTTACAAGTACTCTGAGCTTTGGTTGTTTTATGGAACCTATGGATAAATGTGGAGTTGATGTGCCCTTCCCTAACGCCCCACACACAAATACCTAGAAATTTTAGGGTTTACCACCTAAACACACACACACACACACAATGTTTTACAATGCTCATAACAAAGTATACACAAAATGCACTGGGCTGCACCTTCAATGTTCTTTCTTGGCCACTATCCAGCAGGGTAATTCTTATATTCTATTACATCAGACCATTTCATACATCTCCTCTGAACTTTCCACAACTGATTGCTGTCAAAGACAGGATGTTTGGCTGGAAGGATCATAGTTTTTGACCCATGAGATCCAGTTCTATTTTTTACCTTGTTCCATTGTCCAAGAGCTATGCACTTCCCTTCTGTATTCTTCCAGTTCCCCACCAGATCTTCACAAGTCTTGCCCATTTATAGGGGTCAATCGGCATGTGCATGTGTATACCCCCCCCAACACACACACCTATCAAGGAAACTGAACTGCAACACTGTGATCCTATGAAGTTTCCACTGAATTTGACAATATAAATTAAGTTATAGTGATTTTTTTATTCTGTAATCACAGCACTGAGTTAAACTCCTCTCCTATAAAATTACAGTAACATTTTTATTAAGGTAGCTCATAAAACTTTTGCTTCATCTTGATTTTTTAATAACTGTTGGGAGCTGTGAACCCTACAGCTTAGAAACATCCAGTTTTAAGAGCAGCTTCTCAAATTACTTCTGTCATTTAGTATTTATTTCTTCATACATTTCGAAAACACTCTCACTTAGACATGTATTCCCACATTCCCAAAAGTAGAAGTATCACATGCAGCTTTCAAGTTCTATTTCAGTTTTCAGTGATTCTTCACATAAGTAGGCCAGTGTGAAACTTAAACCTTGGCAAATTCTACTAGATAGAAAATGAACAATTCTGCTGGGGTGTGGGGTCAGACGCCTGCCAGAGAGAGAGATTCAAGACAACTCGCTGATCTAGTCGCCACTACTCTCTAGTCTTGCAGAGTGCAAACTTGAGTAGAAATGCTCCTAGTGTCAGCTCTCTGAAATACATGCATCACAAGAATTACACTGTTCTGCAAGGAAATGTTTGCATTCAAATACAAGCTAGACATCTGAACACTATAATGCATAAGAAAAGGACATGTACCTAGACTCCAGTATGATCTCTGAAGAATCCCTCGTGCTTTTGAAAGGAATGCATCAGCCATCCTAGTTCCAGACAGTCAAGTTACAAACCTTTGTCACACAGAAAATTTTCCCCATTTGCCTTAAAGTTCTTCCCTTTGAATTAGTGTCTCAGTTAGGATGATGAGTCAATTAGCAAACCAGCTGCCAATCTTGATGACCAATTCTGCATCACAGTTTCCATTGCCATCCGTCTGCGCATAAACATTTCTATGCATCCTCTGAGGCACGGATTATCAAGTGTCAGGACAAAAAGAAGACTAATGAGAATGGAACTCATGTTGGGCAGCTTAAGTACTGTTTGCTCATGCTATTTGGCTTCCTAAGTGACACACTGAGCCTGTTAAAGTTGAGGAAAGAAAGCAGTAATTTTGAAGGCCTCCCAACCTTTTGCATTGCAGAGATAGGGTAGTATCAATTGTGCCCCAGTGCTAGCACTAATGATGTTGTGTTCATCATTAGCACTAGCACTGGGGCACAGTTGTATCATCACCACACAGTGCCAAATCCCAGGTCAGTGCTTTAGTACTTCTGTCAAAAAGGCTTCTGGTCATGCTTGAGGAGTATGTCTGAAACTATAGTTGAATAGAATGTAAATGGTATGCTACTAGAGACAGAAATAACATTCTATTTCCAACAGAATGAGTAGGCATATATTTTATGCCAACTCATATATTGAAATTGAGAACATGCCTGCATTCTCAGTTTTCACCCAAATTTTGAAAACTGAGCTTTCAGATTTGTCCCCCTAAATTCAAGTCCTTACATTTTGTCCTCCTTTAAGCAATACTGAAGTCATACATTGGATGGCACGAGTTTGCTCACACCATGATCAGAAAGGAAGCTGAGTTACTAGAAATGCACAAGATGACCAATTTCAAAATGAAAATGAAATTAAAAATAAAATACACATGCATAAATAGCAACCACATGTGTTAGTGACCAGGGTTCTCTACAGAAGAGCAGCTAACAGTCTTACTTTAGGCTTCCAGAATGGCAGTTTACAATGGGTTGGATCCAGAGTTGACCTTCCAGAAACATAAGGGCTTCTTCTGTAGGTGGATAGAACTGGGATGAAGCAAATGCTCCCTACTAAAGAAAGTAGATGATTCCTCTTTTCCCCTACAGCCTCCCAAAAGACCACACACACACCCTCCAGAACAAATTTTTGGGGACACAGGACTGCAGGGGGGGGGGCGGACACACACGAGACACAATGAAAATTGCCATCCGATTTACAGCGTTTTGTTCCGCCCAACTCCAATGAAAGCAGACAACGAAGAATCTGCTCAATTCTTCATCAGAAGACATATTCTGTGTCCAGTTAAAACACAAGATATTCCCAGATACTAATCATATTTACAGGAGAATCCCCATAATGTAGATTTGGGGAGGTGACACAAAGAGAGAATGGGAGGGAGGAGCTTGCCTAAAGGTACCCAGTGAAATGTATAACTTTTGAGTTGACTACATTCCAATTAGTGTGTGCTGTTAAGAAAGAGCTTTTTAAAATAGTGGTTATCTGTGCTTGTAAAAAGCCTATGAGGAGCTTAGGCAGCCTGCAACTTGCCAAAGGCCACCCACTCTGCTTCATGACTGTGGAGATTTCAATTCCTTCCATTTCTGTTTATAAAACCAAACAGGTTAAAATCCTATAAGTTCAATATTTCAGGCACATCGAATCATGCCCATTTCAAAATCTGGACTTGAAGGTGATGTTCAGCATGTTCTGGATGGGGTTTTACTTCCCACGCCCAAAAGGTCAGATCCAGTTTCGGGTGCGGTTACATCCAGACACATCTTCACAGGCCCAAGTGGCTTGAAACACTTTTCACTAGCTGAGGCTGGTATACCAGCTGCAACCTCTGCTGGCTGCAGGTAGTGGTAACATCTTTCTTAGACTACTACAGCATGTTGTACGTTGGGATGCCTTTGAAGAGTATTCAGAAACTGCAGTTAGTAACCGTGTTGCTGTATTTTTCACTAGCTATATGGAATATATGCCAGGTTGAAATAGCTGCATATGGGAATCAACTGGCAGCCAAAGTGCTGGTTTTAACCTACAAAGCCCTAAATAGCTTGAGACCAAGGAACCTACTCCCACACAAGCCTGCCCAGACATTAAGACTGGACTGAAATAAGTCAGGTGGTGACAGCTTTTTCTCTTATGGCATTCCATCTTTTGAACTTCCTCCTGAGAGAGGTTCACCTGGTACAGTTTTTATTCGCCTTTTGGCACCAGATGAAAACCTTTGCTTGCCTTGTAGCTTTAGTTGTTTCTTGGTTTTATGATGGATTTTTACTGCCTGCTACAATTGGCTTGTTTTGTATGATTATACGTTTATAGTTTGTTTTTTTTAAATCTGTAAGTTGTTCTGAGAATCATGACAGAAGTGTAGCTAACAAATATTTTTACAAGTAAATAAATAAAGCTGGGGTGCTTCTATCCAATCTTTCCCCAATGTCCTTCAAGTGATTTTTCATAGTCATGTGTGCTTCTCAGGCAACATGAATTTACTACGGGTTTCCCATTTGAAGAAATGCTGTCAGATGCTTTCCTTAAAACCAAACATGGCATCTACTGCCTTGCTTCCCACTGATTTAGTGAACCTGTCAGAAAGAGAAACAGCCAAGTATGTGTGGCAACATTTATAAGGCAGAACTGCTTAATGTTCAGTCCCTACAATTATTCAGTTCCTGCAACTATTTCCCAACTACTTTTCCCAATAAAAAGCTTAGCCTGGATCCCATTGTCATCACATAAATCTTGGTCTAATTTATTGCCGCCGTCCCCCGTCCCTTTCTTATACTGTGCACACAGTTGAAGGCCTGTAGTTCTGGAACTACAGCCTGAGGAAGATTGCTCTCCCTTCCAGAAAGCCTACGCTGACAGGCCATGAGTCTCAGCTGTTCTGTACGGTTGTGTATTGCATATAATTCTTCCTTCTAATACTGAACTCGGTGCTCTGGTGCCAACAGCATTGGAGCCAAAACGGAGCCATTGAGAAATAGAAGTATGTTACCAGCATACCTTAAAGAATACAGCAGTATGTGTAAGTCCACAGTTCCCCAAACTCCCCCAGAATGCAGAATTCCAAAGTTAGGGGCGGGGAGAAGAAGACCATGCATACAGTCCTCACTCTGTTCCACAACATATTCAATTTGCTCTGATCTGAGCTGGTGTGGGGTGGTGCACACACCTTTTCTTAAGGCTGAGGGAGGAAAGGAGATGCAGACATGAGCGGCAGCAATACCAACAGTAGCTTTGCTGCTAACTGAGAAAGGTGCCCCCTCAGAGCCCCCCCCCTCAATGAGTACAGGGCTACATTATGGGTCATTCACTCTATCCATCACCACTCAGTGCCATAATGCATTGTGGGGGGAGCCAAGAAGCAGCAGCAGCAGCAGCAGCAGCATCCAGGCAGGATGGTGGATGGGTATCACTTGGCCATTCTATCTGCTTGCCTGGACCCTTACACAAGCAGCCACAGGACCAGAGACTGGAGGGAGCTGTCTGCCTGCATCTTGTCCATTTTGCAAATAAGGAGGAGCCCTCTAGTAGATGGTAGGTGAAAACTGGATACAGTGCAACATTTTGTTAAAGGTCCTACTTGCCCATATCTCAAAGTATCTGGAACATGTACAGAATGAAGGGGAAATAGTAAGGTTCTGTAGGGTTAAAGAAGATGACAGCAACACAGATAGACGGCATCTTTGGACTGGAATGGTGTAGCTGCACACACCTACCAGCTGCCCTATGAAAACAGTTAATTGTACAGCAATGGATTACAGGAGATATAGGACAGAGGTGAGCAGGGCACTGTTCCCTTGTCATCGTGCTGTGGAAGTAACAGTGGAAAGCAGTAAGAAAAGCATTCCAAAGCAAAGGCTTGATGATGCCACAGCCATCTGCTGATAAAATGACAACCATTTGCTGCCTTTCTTTGTTCTTTATCAAGCCCTGAAACAACTCTTCTTCCAAGCCCTTGACCTAAGAAAAATGCTGAAGGTTCAAACAAGCCATTATTTATTCAAGCAGATGGATTCATTCTGAATTCCAGCTGGCTTCTAGTCCCACTCTCCCAGCATTGAAGTGATCTTAGGGGGGCCTCCACCACCTCCTTCCTCACATGCAAGCATGTTGCATGCATACACATGCCTGTATGTAATTCCTGAAGCCACAAAATATTTTCCCTACTTCGAAGGGTCTGTAGTATTAAAAGATTAGTTCATTCATCAAGGTAATTTGTTCCTTCAGGGACTGAATACTAGCTTTTCCTTTGCAACAGCCCCAATCAGACTTGGGAAATTATAAGCCAGTCTCAAACGTACCATTCTTGGCCAAGGCGATTGAAAAGATGGTGGCACTGCAACTCCAGACACATCTGAATGATACTGATTATCTGGACCAATTTAAATTGGATTTTCAGGCAGGATATGGGATTGAGACTGCTTTGGTCACCTTGGTAGATGACCTACACTGAGAACTGCTCTAATATGCTTTTATTATTTAATTTTTTTGTGTATTTTTAAATTTGAATTGTTGTATACCACCTTGGTGACATTGTTGAAAGGCTGTATAATATTATGAATAAATAGGTCCTAGGCTCCCCAACCTACATTTAATATTTTGGTCATATCTAGAAACATAGGAAACAGCCTTATAATGAGTCAGACCCTTGGTCCATCTAGACCAGTATTGTTGACACTGACTGGCAGCAATGGCTCTCCAGGGTTTTGGGCAGGAGTCTACCTGGAGATGCCAGGGGTTGACCCTGGAACCTTCTGCATGCAAAGTATATTGTCTACAACGGGGTCCCCAATCCCCAGACCGGTACCGGTCCGTGGCCTGTTAGTAACCGGGCCGGGACGCCTGGCTGCTGTGCTGGCCTGGACGTGCCGCGAGCACCCCACCTGGCTCTTGGGGTGCTCACGAGCTCCGGCGAGCACCCCCCGCTGCTTGTCCCTCTGCTCGCCTCCCGGAGAGCATTTTCGGAAAACCGGAAGTGACGCAATGGGAGACCCGTCGCGTCACTTTCTAGTTCTCCGGCGCTGCTCTTTTTACGTAAACACCATGGTAAAGTACCTTAACGGCCGCAAATAGCAAATCGTGGCCGTTTTAAGGTACTTTACCATGGTATTTAGGTAAAAAGAGCAGTGCTGGAGAACCAGGAAGTGACGCGACAGGGGCCTTGTAGGTCCTTTCCCTGGCGTGTCTGGGTTGAGCGGCAGCAGGTAAGTCGCTGAGAGTCTTGGGGGCAGGGTCGAGCGGGGCGAGTTTGACTCACTTCAGCCCCCTTGAGACTCTCGGATACATCCCCGTGGCCGCACAGCAGGAGGTGAGCCGCAGTGGGCAAACCCCCCCCCCCCCGGGTCCATGGAAAAATGGTCTTCCACAGAACCGGTCCCTGGTGCCAAAAAGGTTGGGGACCGCTGGTCTACAATACATACACTACCTAGAAAGACAGCAAAGTGGAATATTAGTATGCAGAATGACCAGAGTAACTAGATAAAGGGCCATTAAAAAGTTTATGGCATGGCTGCTGTTGATATGTTTAATCATATGGGGTGAAAACCACATGTGGAAGCAGTGCATGCATGAAGTGGCTCCCAAATAAGTTGCTTGTTTAAAATTGCCATGGCCCAGGAATGAATGGTTTTGTTATCCTGGGTACAGAGGCCTCTCTCAATACAAGAGTGACTTCCCACATATTGATTTGGATCCTATTCTCGGATGACTTGCAAGCATAGCAGTTAACACTGAACATACACAAGACTTAAAATTTCCTACCCCTTGCTTATTTGTAGTGGTGGGCACTTTTCCCGTAATATGGCTACATGTTTATTACTGATAGCACAAGCTAGAGATTCATAATCTGAAGAGGAAATGTGTGAGAACTTTAGGGTTCAGTAACTTTTGCCACATTTCTAAACCTATCCTTTTCAGGTTAAAGTGCTATTTCCCCAGTCTCTCTCATGATGTGAAATATATCACCACATATAAGAAAGGACAGGTTGCTTACCTGTAACTGTAGTTCTTCGAGTGGTCATCTGTGCATTCACACACATATGGGTTCTCTGCGCCTGCGCTGAGATCGTTCGGGAAACTTCTAAAGCTGAGGTGAATTGGGCGGGAGCCCCTCCCCCCGCGCGTGTCCCTTAGCGCGGCTCCCGCCCATCTCCTCAGTTCCCTGAGACCGCCTATTGCGACCGTCGGGACCGAGGATAACATTGCTAACGTTTGATACCATAAAAAGAAAATACGAACTCGGCATACACTTCGATATCGAGTAGGATAGTTAAAAACGGTGTCCCAACCCATTCCCTTTTGGTATCCATCGAACTCGATGAAGACACCGAGCGGGGAAGGAGGGCGAGTTGTGTGAATGCACAGATGACCACTCGAAGAACTACAGTTACAGGTAAGCAACCTGTCCTTCTTCTTCGTGGTCTCTGTGCATCACACACATATGGGTAGATTAGCAAGCTGACTTACCGGAGGTGGGTCGGTGTCGGTAGTCAGATGGTGACCGAAGACAGGACCGCTCTGCCGAATGCGTTCTGCTCTCTGGCTCGAACATCGAGGCGGTAATGCTGGATGAAAGTAGAGGGGGTAGACCAGGTCGCCGCCCTACATAAGTCCAGTAAAGGAATGCCTTTTCCGAAGGCTGTCGAGGTCGATAGCGCCCTGGTTGAATGAGCTATTACGGACCCTGGTAGAGAACGTCCAGCTAATTGGTAGGCAAGTTCGATAGTGTCTACTATCCAAGAGGATAGCCTTTGCTTGGATACAGAAAGGCCCGATTTTGGGGGGCCGTAGCACACAAAAAGTTGATTGGTCTTCCTTATCGATTCCGTATGGGCTTTGTAGAATAGTAGGGCCCGTCGGACGTCGAGGCTGTGCATCGACCTCTCGATCGTTGACGATGGGGACGGAAAGAACGTTGGTAGAATAATGTCCTGTCCTAGGTGAAATTCTGACACCATCTTCGGTAAGAAAGTTATGTCATGTCTTAGGACGACTTTATCTTTGTGGAAGGTTGTGTAAGGTGGGTCCACTCGGAGAGCGTGCAGTTCACTCACTCTTCTTGCCGAAGTAATCGCTATTAAGAATAGCGTTTTGAACGATACCAGCCGCAGGTCTGCTTTAGCCATGGGCTCGAACGGTGGCTTTGTTAGAGCATTCAGGACCAAGGGTAAATCCCAACCTGGGACTATGTTGCGGACTGGAGGTCGAAGATTTTTAAGCCCCTTTAAAAATTGTTTGATTAATGGATGTACAAATAAGGACGTCCCCGTTGAGGCAGTTCTGTGCGCTGTCAGAGCTGCTAGATAGACTTTGATTGATGAGAATTTCAGGCCACGGGTCATTAGCGAGTGGAGGAAATCGAGAACGGTCGAGATCGAGCAAGTCATTGGGTCTTTGCCTAAAGGTGAGACGAAATTAAGAAAGGCAGTCCATTTCCTGGCGTAGGAGAGCCTTGTGGAAGGCTTCCTTGCTGCTAAAAGGATCTCCTTCACCGCGTCCGATAGGTCTGTATCTGCTGCTATCTGATTCTCCAGGCCATTAGGTTTAGAGAACGTAGGTTGGGGTGAAACACCTTGCCTTTGTGTTGTGTTAGTAGATTGTCTTGTAGTGGTAATGGGAGATAATCTCCCTGTGAGAGGTTGAGCAGGTGTGCAAACCAAGGTTGACGCGGCCACCGCGGGCATACTAGGATGCAATTGGTTCCGTCCCGAGCTATCTTGGCGATCACACATGTAAGAAGTGGGATTGGGGGGAATAGGTAGTAGAAGTCGCCGCTCCAGGTCATCAGGAAAGCATCGGTGATCGAATTCGGGTCCGAGGCTGCCCTGCTGCAGAACATGGGGCATCTTGTGTTTTCGCTGGTGGCGAATAGGTCTATCCTCGGATGACCCCAGCGTTGGAACAATGAGTTGGTCACTTTCCTGTCCAGCGTCCATTCGTGCGATTGCATCGACACGCGACTCAAAGTGTCTGCAAGTACATTGGACTTTCCTGCGATGTGGATCGCTACAAAGGACATTCCTCGAAGTAGAGCCCATTCGTATAGCTGCATGGTCAGTCTTGTGAGGCGCGTCGATCTCGTGCCGCCCTGTTTGTTTATGTACGCGACCACCGTAGTGTTGTCGGTCACGACTTGGATGTGGCAGTTCGAGAGATATTGCTCTAGGGCTTGTAGTGCTTTCCAAACGGCCATCAGTTCTAGCCAGTTGATGTGTTTGGCGGCTTGTGTTGACGTCCATGTGCCTTGCACAACGTGATCGCCTGAGTGGGCCCCCCATCCCAGCAACGATGCATCCGTTGTCAATATGCGGTTCGGTGTCGGAGACTGGAACGGTATGCCCGCGTTCAGATTCGACTCCTGTTGCCACCACCTCAAGGACTCTCTTACGGCTCGAGGAAGAAATAGTCGGACGGATGGTTTGTCTTTCTCTGGTTTGAACTCCTTGATGAACCATGTCTGAAGAGGTCGCATGCGAAGCCTCGCATATCGTACGACCGCAATTGTTGAGGCCATATGTCCTAGTAAGCGTTGAATCGTATGAGCGGAGCATATTGGCTGCTTCGAAATTCTTTTTGCGAGTGTCTTTACTTGGCGCACTCTGTCGCTTGGTAGATAAGCCCGACCTTCGAAGGCATTTAGCTTCGCACCGATGTACTGTATCTCCCTTACTGGTTGAAGGACCGATTTCTCCACGTTCAGGCAGAGTCCCAGGTCCTCTAGGAGGTACAGGGTCTCTTCCAGTGCGTGCTGGAGCTCCCATTTTGATTGAGCCACTAGTAACCAGTCGTCCAGGTACGGGAAGACGGTGATGCCTCTCGCCCGAAGACTCGCACAAACCACAGCCATACACTTCGTGAATACCCTCGGCGCGGTGGAAAGTCCGAATGGAAGAACCACGAACTGGAAGGTGTCGTCTCCCACTCGGAACCGAAGGTATTTTTGGGTGTCCTCGTGGATGGCGATGTGGAAGTACGCATCCTTGAGGTCGATGGATGCAAACCAATCGTTCCTTCGGAGTAGTGGAAGAAGCGATTGGAGTGTGACCATACGAAATCTCTTTGGTGGGATAAAGAGATTTACTGTGCGAAGGTCCAGGATCGGTCTGAGTCCTCCTCCTTTTTTCTTCACGATGAAGTACCTGGAGTACAGGCCGTCCTCCAAGTTTTCTGCGGGAACCGGTCGTATTGCTCCTTTTTGCAGGAGGTTTGACATCTCTTCTAAGAGCACTCGAGTTGGACGGGTGGTCTTGATCCCGAGAAAAGGAGGGAGGACTCTGAACTCGATCCTGTAGCCGTGTTCTACTATGCTCAACACCCATCGATCCGTCGTGATGGTCCTCCAGGACCGGAGGTGTTGGTGGAGCCGGGAGCCGAAGAGAGGTGCCTGAGGTGGTGGAGACGAGGTAATCTGTCTGCTGGTGTCGAGAGCAGGCTGGACTGGAGGAGACAAGTCGGTCGGGCCGGTGACGGAGTCAAAGGCGCCGTCGAGAGAAGTCGCCCCCCCTCCGCGAGCCCCTCGAGCGCTGTTGAGGGTACGAGCGTTGTGGAGCCTGCGGCTGTGGGGCATGAGGCCGGCGATTCCCACCCCGATATTGTCCAGCTGGTTGATATTGTGAGGAGGGGTATGGGAATCGGGACCATCGTCTTGGCCTGAATTGTTGAGATGGGGGCTGGCGGACAAGTCCCATCTTCTTGGCCGTCGCTAGAGCCTTTTGAGCGGAGTCGAGGGAGTCATCCGTGGTGGCGTTGAACAACCCTTCTCCGTCAAATGGCAGGTCTTGTATCTTCGCTCTATCATCGGGAGTCAGATTGGTAGAGCGAAGCCAGGCGTGTCTCCTCAGAGCCACGGATCCGATCATCGACCTAGCGTGGCTATCGACCTGGTGGCGGGCCGTGTTCATCTGAAGGGCACCGATACTGGTTGCCTCCTTGATGTATTGCGCCGCCAGGTCTCTTTTGTCGTCCGGCAGATAATCACAGAGGTCTCCCAGCTTCTCCGTGATGAACATCTGGTATCTAGCTAGCAGCGCCTCATAGTTAGATACCTTCAGTCCGAGGGAAGACGAGGAATAGATCCTACGGCCGTAAGAATCTAATGTCTTACCCTCTTTGTCTGCCGGCGTCGTATGCTGTCTTCCCCCACGAGACTGCGCTGACTTAACTATGAGCGAGTTCGGGGTCGGATGGGAAAACAGGAATTTAGCTCCTTCTTCCTGGATTTTGTACATTGACTCCAGCCTCTTAGCTGTTGGTTTTGTAGAGGCCGGAGTTTTCCAGGTCTCCTGCACCGTCTCCAGCAGTGTTGGCAGGAAGGGAAGGAGCAGGTGGTTGGACTGAGTAGACTTCAGGACCGCGTAGATGTCGTCCTTTGCTTTTCCTTTCGCGGTTTTCGCCTCCACTCCTAGAGCTGTCACCATCCGGCTGACATGCTCGGCGAAGCTGCCCATGTCCTCCGAAGGGGAGATCGCCTCCTTGGATTCCACTCGTGCATCTGGCGAGGTGGAATGGGAGGAGGAGGCCACTGAGTCCGAGTCCGATACGTACGCCGATCCCGACGACGAACGAGTCGCGATGACAGGGGCGAGAATCGTCTGGGCAGTCGAGGTCGAGGCGGTCGGTTGGACTACGGCCTCGACGGGCGCTCGGGGTGCGGTCGTACTCTGCCTTGGCGTAGGAGATCTAGACCTATGCCTGCGCTCTCGAGGCGGGGAGCGTCGGTGCCGGTAGTAATAATCGCGCCTTCTCCGGTCAGGTGAGCCTCGGGATCGGGATCTGTAGCTCCTAGATCTCGAGTCCGAATAATAGGAGCCCGACCACGATCTGTCATCACGGCGGCGGGAGTAGACGGATCGGGAGGCAGAATCTCTCGAGGGCGAATCGCGGCTTCGGTACCGAGGAGAATGTGATGGACCGTGCGCCCTCCGCTCTTCCCTAGCATATGCTGCTGGAGGCGAGAGACGTGGTGGAGGACCCCTCGAGCCCGAACGGGGTCGTTCCATCGATGGCGAGGCCACAATTTCTCCCTCCGACAGGGAGGTGGTTATAGTCGGCGGTTGCTTTATTGGGGTTTTCGAACCCGATTCTCGATCTCGAGGAGACGTCGTCGAGATCGGAGGAGACTGGGGGGCAATCGGTCCCGTAGCTCGATCTCGAGCCCCAGTCATCGCCGACATTAGTAGAGCCGTACGCTCTGAGACCTTCATGGCGGCTGAGGTAGAAGGCTCAGCGTCCTTGCCAGGTTTGACCGCCATTTTCTTTCTTAGGCGTTCTGCCTTATCTTTATGGGCCTTTTTCGCCAATTTCTTTGCCGCAGAAGTATCTTTTGCCGGCTTCTTGGCTGACTGGGATCCCCCAGGTCTCTCTTCCGGATCAGGCCCTTTAGCTGATAGAGACTGCTCCCACAGGAGAGCTCGCAGCTTAGTTTGGCGCTGTTTTCGGGCCTGTTTTGTAAAGGCCTGGCAGTCCTGGCAGGTCTCCATTTTATGGCCTTGCCCCAGGCAAAGCAAGCACAGCAGGTGCTTATCAGCGGGTGGGATTTTCGTCCCACACCGCTGGCATTTTCTAAAAGGTGCCTTCAGAGGCATAGTTAGAATAATAAAGAAGAGATTAGGAGATAGGTGGATGAGATCGGGGGAGAGATACGGGTATAGTAAGAGTTTTTTTGTAATAATTTTTTTTTTTTTTTGAAAAAAGGAGATAGATTAGTCGAAGAAAGAGGAAGAGAGAGAAGATTATGAAGTAAAAGGTGATAGGAAAGGCTACTCAGCTGAATAAACGACTCCGGAGAGAGAGTAGAAGAACCCGACGACTACACGCAATGGCGGTCGAAGAGGAACTGAGGAGATGGGCGGGAGCCGCGCTAAGGGACACGCGCGGGGGGAGGGGCTCCCGCCCAATTCACCTCAGCTTTAGAAGTTTCCCGAACGATCTCAGCGCAGGCGCAGAGAACCCATATGTGTGTGATGCACAGAGACCACGAAGAAGAACCATAAGAAACAGAAACCAAAATCCTACTGTTGAACAGTAAACAGCTCCAAAAAAATAAATCTTTCTCTTGTAAAATTGAGGCAACACATTTTAAGGGACTGTGGGTATAATCCAGACAGATTTAAACACTTTCTAAACACAATACTAAACATGTATAGTAAGCAACAAGTCTTAATGAATCCAAAGGAATGTACTCCTAAATAGGATTGCAGATTTCAATCTCATTTACTTAAGTGGGAGAGTTAAGCATATTTTTAAATATTTCCATTGAAAGAAAAAGAATATTGAAGTGCTTAGCTTTGGCTAGATTGTGCCAAGCTCTGACATTGTGCTTTAGTTTTAAATAAGTGTGGTTTTTTAAATATGTTTTTCACTCATGTTCTGTAAAGACCATGGAATGGGGTACCGTAGGTTAGAAATCCAACGAGATTTGTGAAAACATCCACTCCATTTTCTTGCTCAGCTTTAGCTATTTACATATATGTACCTGCCTTAACTGGCTAGAACATTTCATACCCTTTCGCCCTAGGCAAAGTAATTTCCAATGTGATCAGTTTCTGAACCATCATGTCTTTAGTGCTGCGTTCCAAGTAGTTTACAGTATTTCCTTAAAAGTTTTGACTAACATAGACACTGCCAAGTGCACAGCACAGTTCCAATTGGAGGCGGCCCACTCACTGTAACCTCACATGAATCTAAAGTCAGGACTCCAAAACCCCAACTTCCTCCTACATGTGGTTTTAACGCATAGGCTACAATTTGACACTGCCACAAATAACAGTATGGTCAGAATCCTCAATCATCCCATTAATTCTCATCAATTTTAACTACTGAAAATCAGACTGTTCTTCTCCCCACCCCTCTGTTTCCCCAGTTGGGAGTCTACAGCAAATCAGAGTACTAAATTAATACTTGGGGAGCATGCAACTCACAAGAGCTTGGAAAATAGATTGTGAACTGATTTCCATTACAAGTTAAAGTAAAGAAGAAAACCGTGTGTTGTAATTGCCAATCTGCATGAACTCTCCTAGGCTTTTTAACAGAACTCATGTTCACATTAAATGAATAACTCAACAAGGGAGATACAAAGCATGCGGGTTTTCTAGGTTGCTTCCCAAAATCATCTAGAAGAAACTCCAGTTAAAGAAGAGGCCAGATGTATTCTTTATGCAATACAAGCCCAAATGCTCACAGAAGTGGTTGCCTTGGCTTAAAAGAACACTATGCTTCTGATTTTTTAAAGACATTCATGCTCATCCATACAAGCGCATCCTGGGACACAATTGCATGTATATACAGTTTTCCTTCTCTTTCTCTCTCTGAAAATACATTTATCCAGTACTAATGTATTTTATTACATCCATGAAAATTTCCTGGGGAATACTGTTGGGTGACCCTTGTCAAGGTCACCTTCCCACTTACCAGGAGCAGGAATGCTAGACTGGCAATTGTAAATTCCGGGAGCAGAGTTAAGGTGTAAAAGTTATTGGGGGGGGGGGGGTGTCCAAGTGCATGCTTTGTTTTTATAGCTACCCAATCATTAATAAAACACTGCAGCTATAAGCACCCAAGAAATCAGTTTTACGCAATCTCTTCAACTAAACAAACTTGTAGCAAGCCAAGAAACAAGGAGCTTGAAGAATCAATAAGCCAGGGCTTGACCCGTTTACCCTGTATACTTGGGGAAACACACACACTGTACATTGTAGCAACCTCTTGATGATTCCACCTGAGCACCAGAGCTGAAGTGGCAATCATTGATCTGAATTTTCCATGAGCAATACATACAATTTATTTCTGGTGTTTAATAGTCAGGATTAATTAAGTACATCCTGGGATAGTTTCATTTTATTGGGGCTGCAAGATTTAGTAGGCAGTTCAATCTGCTACTTTGGGTTATTTTTCAGTGGAGGTCAAATCTTCACATTAGTGGGGTTGCAAATAAAAAGGGCAAAGTTCATTTTTAGGCTATCTATAATAATAGAAAAAGATTGTTAGTTTTTTTAGCTCTATAGCACCAAGACCGTAGAACCTAGACACCCAACACTTGGTGCACACACTAAGGAGACTCTAGGGCTGTGGCGCCTCACGGGTTTAGTGCATTAATTTTAATGTGCCTGATTGAAGCCTGAGTACCATCTTCAATCACTAGGAGGCAGATTTCCCTAACCAGAGCATAGCTTTGAAGTCAATACAGTTTGATGCCAGGGGGGAGTAGTCTGAGGTTCAGAGTTAAATGACTGCCCCTCCCCCTGCTAATGCCTGACTGCTGTCTCCCAAAGCAGTTACTTTATTCCCAACTCAAGGATGGAAAGCGGAATATCGGTGGTCAATATAAGAGGTTTAAAGATGTTCTTAAGGCTAATATAAAAAAATGCAACATAAACATCGAAAACTGGGAAGCTCTGGCCCATGAACGATCTAACTGGAGGTTGGCCTTTCACAAAGGTTCCATGGACTGTGAAGAAGCCCGAGTGCAAGGTGAAAGGGAGAAACGTGCTAAGCGAAAAGCACAGCAAACGAATCCTTTACAGGACCATCTTCCATCTGGTAACCTGTGTCCTCACTGTGGGAAGCTGTGTGGATCTAAAATTGGCCTCCACAGTCACTTACGGACCCATCGCTAGAGTCTACACAATCTTCTTTAGAATTTTCCTCCTTGTAAAAAAAAAATATATATCCTGGAAGACAATCTTACTCGGTCGCGAGTGATCGCCTGACTATGATGCAGGAGCCCTCCTCAGGGGAATGGAGTGGGCAGGCCCCTCCTTCAAAGGGCTATAGGAGTGAATCATGGCAGGGCCCATACGTAGGCGTGCCAGCAATCATGGCTTCACTCAGGCTGGATAGGTAGAATGTGTCCAATTCTGACTGCTGCATAACCTTGCTTGGAGGCTTCACTGTAACAAACTAAGGGCAGTTCAACCCGTGCAAAGCCAAGTACATTCGCTAGTAAGGCATAAAATAAATGGTGTCTATTAATTTGTGAATTGGTCATTGCACTGGATTCAAACTTAGCCATACTTAAGAGTATACCCACTGAAATCAATGGGGCAAGTCAGTCACGACTCACTGAAGTCCCATTGATTACAATGGGTCTGTTTATGGATATTTAGAATCAATTATTAGAGTATGTATTATTAAGGGGAAGGCAAGTATGCCTTGTCAGGATATGTTCTATTTTTGGAATATGGAATGTAATTGATTAATGGGATGGAAGTATAGTAATTGGTCCCTAGGAGGGTGGGGGGTGCACTTTATGATTTTGTGTATACAGGTTTTGTTGTGTGTTTTTGTTGTGTTGTATTTAGTTAATAAAAATTAAATAAAATTTTTAAAAATACAATGGGTCTGCTCTCCCTAAGTCCAGATTCACAAAAAGACCCCAATATTGAATCTTCAATAAAAAAGCAACCTCATTTAAAAATACATCATCTTTTAATCTATTCACTAAGTAGATTAAAAAGCCAATTATTTTACCGTTCAAGTTAGTGTGTATGTATTTGTGGCGGACTGAACCTGGTCCGTTGCGCGGGTTCGGCACCTTAAGGGTTAACCGGCACCGAAATCATGCCCTGTACGCGGCTGTCAAAACCTTTACTTTTAGCCGCGAGTGATATTGACCAGGAATCCCCTCAGAAACACAGGGAAGCCACAACTAGTCAGTTTCAAAAGAGTTTAATGGAGTGGAACTAATAGACTACAGGAATTTCACAGGATAAACATAGCAGTAAATACAGATAGGGAAACGGAAGTATTCAATTTGCTTTCTAAGTAGGCTTTGCTCAAATGCAGAATGTTACCTGACACCAGAGACTCTGACTCTGGATTCTAGCGTAGTGGTTTGCTTTGCCGATCGCCCTGCCCGGGGTTGGAAGTTGCTTGGCCCTAGCCGGAGCTAGCAACCTGACCCCTGCAAGCCTGCACCGTGTTCCCAACAACTCGTTTTTCCTTTTCACGAATCTTTTCTACCCTCGCTCGCCCCCTCCCCGCCCTTGATGATCAGGTGGGTCGGTCCCACCCCGCGGGGTGGTGGCGCCTTTCGGGTGCTGGCATCTCCTGGGTACTTTGGGGTACTTTGCAGCTCTTTGAGACTGCGCCCCCCCACCTCCGGAATTGTGTCTCCTGTGCCCCGGGGGGGGGGAGATTATGCAGAGGGGTGACAGCGGAAAAAGGGGAAAACATGTCAGGGTTCAATACGTCAGGGTTCAGCAGTGTGCTCAGACTTTCTCTCCACAGTAGTCATGCCTTGGATTGAGAGCATAATTCGTTCCGGAAACGTGCTTGTAATCCAAAACACTCTTATATCAAAACGAAATCCCCCCAAAAAATTGTACAGAGATTTTTAATTTAAGCCGTACTACAGTACTTGTATTGCAAGACGTCGCTTGTATATCAAGTTAAAAAAAATTAAATAAATATTTTGCAAAACGCTCTCAAACCAAGTTACTTGCAATCCGAGGTATTACTGTATTTATGTACCGTATGTATCTTTTAAAGTGCTATTTACTATATCCAAGTGCATGAATGGGACAGGATTCAAAGAGCTACTCTGAATGCTCAGTGAGATTTTGAAATAAAACATTGCATCCTGTTTCAAAAGCAGTTTGAATCCTGTTTCAAAAGGTTTGAAGTGAAACAGCTCATTAAAAAAAACTCAGTGATTTAAGTCTTAATGGTTAAGAAATATTAAATTTTAGTAACTGCCCAACCAAACAAGAGGGGGGAAATATCATTATCCATGTCCTTTGAAATAAGAACATTGTTTCACTGACTCCAAATTCTCTATCTGTAGAAGGCACTACCAAATTCTTTGAGGGGTAACATACAGAAATAAGAAAACTAGATGTTTTCAGACTAAATTATGTTCTGATATAACACGTTCTCTCACCACACACTGTTCTCCACTAACACAGACACACCTAGTTTCCTAGGAGGAGTTCTAGTGCCAGATATATTTGTATCGAGCAGAACTTTAATTACAACTGCCAGGAGGAGGATTTCCTACTACAGGAGAGTGTGTTGGTACCCCAAAGAAGTTCTCCTTTTTCAATTATGAGGAGCATTTAGTAAACATATTATTATTAATAATAACAACAATGATGTTATTAATAACAACATTGATGTTATTAATAATGTCATTCAATTTATGAGGCCCGATTGCTGAAGCTCTCAGGGCAAGATACATAATAAAAACAAATACAAACATTGAGGCTGCAATCCAATACTTAGGAGTAAGTTGCCTTGCCGCCATTTGTGGTGGAAAGGCAGGATATAGATTTAATTAACACAGTTGAATAAGAATCATTGAATAAGTCTCATTGAGCTCAATGGGGCTTACTTTTGAGTAAGCATGTATAAGATTATGCTGTAAAAGTTCTGAAACAGTTGTCCTGTTTGGACTGTTAAGATGAGATATAGTTCTGATCATTTGGTTATGGCTATACCTCCAAAAAGAAGTCCACAGCCCTCGTAAGAAGCATTGGGTAAGCAAGGGTTCAGGAGAGAAAGAAGCAGCCTGCCCACCTCCCCAGCAGGGCAAAAGGTCATGACCGAAGGTTTGAATGGAAGAGTGAGTGAAGCCTAGAGGCATGCAAAGGCAAATGAGTGGCAGACATGCATTGATTAAGACTGAATATTGCACATCGCCTAAAGCACAGGAGGATTTCTCCTGAAAAGAAATGGCTCTTCCTGTGAGAGCTGGACTGACCCGGGTTCAAAAGCTCCCCTAGCCAATGACCCTCAGTCCCAGTCACGCAAGCGGAAGGAGGAGATAACAGCAGCTAATAAAGATTAAAGAGTTTATTTGTAAGACCCAATTACATGGGATTAAGGCAATCAATGCATCTCTACTCACTACATCATAGCAGACTCAAAACCTATACCCCAGTGGTAAGGCTAGATGAAGTGAAGTCCAAGACAATACATGTCGAGACGAACAAGCAGCAGAGAGAGATGAAGAGGAATGACGGAATCAAGCAAGTGAAGGCTATCAGCAAGTGTGCTAGTTTATATACCCCAGACCCTGCACCTATAAATAGGATATTACTCACCCCAGTTGTACAACTTATTCATCAACATGTTGATCTGCTAAAACCTGTTCAAGGCTGCTGAGTCACATCACCTCGAGACCATGTCTCCTGACCAAAGGCCTTGTATACTTGAACTCAAGTAACACCCACTAGGTCAGGTGATGATCCCGATGTCAGGTGGTAATCTCGTTCTGCCTATGCAAAACCTAACATCCCCCTGCTCTTGCATTTGTGTAGAACGTGGTTATTTACCTCATACAACAGCAACAGCTTTGTTGACATCTGATGCTGTTCCTTCATCTATGGACTTTGATAAAAAAAAACTTCTGCAGGAATGACTTTACCTGTCAGAAATTTGAACCACCATCAAATCACTTCTGATGTATCCCTCCTTATGACACAGTTTTATTTGCAAACCCAAAACGTTGTGTATTGCTATCTGCCTGCAGCATAGCAATCCTGCCTTGGTTTCCTGAAAAAACTGTAATAGGTTTTTCACATCAATCTCAGCATCATTTAAACATTTTTGAACAATTTAAACTATTTAAACAAATGCAATAACTATTCAAGCTTTACAATAGCATAATAGCACAATACATAATACAATGTATTCAGTTCAATTTCAGTTGAACTCTAACTTTTAAATGATTGTTTCTACAAAATCAATCAAACAAAGTATGATTATAAAAATAACAAACTTCAGGTGTGTTCTTATTGTTCTTACTATCACAACCACAACTGGCATTTCTGTGAATCTGTAAGCCACCTGTGCTCTGACTTGTAAATCTTAGTCTGAAGTGTGATGTTCCTTCCAGATAACACTCAACTCCTTTTCAGAGCTCTCCAAGCATGTCCTGTTGGTCTAACAGTCTGCCCACTACACTGACAGCAATACCTGGCCTTGTTGCTTGTACAGTAAAGCTCAACAGCCCAATGCTTCTGTGTAGCATTCAAACTGCTTTTCCATCAGCATGTGCTTGAAAATCCTCAACTATTTGGAGTCTCTCACTGAGTTAACTATCTCCAAAATTCTCAATCACATCCATGATTTTTCTCTGGTTTGTTGCAGTAAGATACTGCCCTCTTGGTTCTCTTTCCCCTCAACCTCTATTTACAAATAAACAGTTGATCCACCACCAAGCAGTTTCAATTCAATGAAATTCCAAACCCTGGATCAATTATATCATATTGTTTTTATCTGTCCAGAAAAAAACAATAGATCTTCCAACTAAACAAAGTACATACAGTCTATGTCTCTGTTCCTCCTGTTTAACAAACAAACATTGATCTGCCTCTCTGTGCAAACCTCAGTTCAACAATGTTTGAGTTCAAACAGAATTCCAGCCTCCAGCTGATTCTAGCTTTTCCTACAGAAAATCTCACAGACAGTTTTCCAAAGACTTCCTCTCATTTAAAATGCTTATGTTCTAATATTTCAACTTGTGAAATATTCTTACATCTTCACATTCTTAAACATCAGTCTAACTGTTTCCAAAGCAAATTGTTGTTGCACTCACTCATGATTTTCCTGCTCCTTTTAACTTCAGCAAAAAACCACAAGCAACCAATCTTGCTATTTGCCATATAACCTTTTCCAATCTGGTTAGTTTTCACTTAAAAATCTATCTGGTAACAATGAGTTCCATGGACTGCTGTTTGTTTCCCCAGCTTCCATGTTTTGTTCTTTATCCAAAGAATTCAACTCAGCTTCCTTAACAGACAATTTTTCACCTCTTTGAAATTTTGAAGTTTCAAATGGCTTTTCCTGCAAATTCATCCTGATATCTCACAGGTTGTTTGACTCACCTGTTCCTTACCTCCTCAGTTATCAGGTTCCTGTTCCAATAAATTTGCACCAATGATGAACAATCATTTGTTTAGTCTCCACCAAACCAAATGTGTATCAAAGTTTGTCAAATTTCCCTGACTGTCCTTCAGCAAATGCTTTTCTATTCTGACTCTGCCCTGATGCATCTCCTGCATTAACAGAATTAATTTTGAAAAATGATCTCACCTTTTCATTCAGCATTATACTTACCGGTAACACTTCTAGATAATCTCACTATCCAAGTGTTGTTCATGTGAAACACAATATTCTCATTTCTAGAAAAATCTCATGTAAGCTCCCTTACAGATTTCTTCTAAATTTGAGGTGTATGTACCTACATATCAGATCTAAGATCCTGAAATGTTTCTCCAGAAGATTCCTCCTTCTACACTACTTTCTATAAGGTGTACAGTTCATCACACAGAACTAAAACTTCTATCATGTACATAATCAAAAACATTTAAGAGCTTCTACCCAAACCTCATTATCCAAATTAGTATCACCTCTTCTGAGTGTTTGTTTACTCTTCCACACAATCCATGTGTTCAATATCACATCCTGTTAGAAATGCATCAAAAACATGCACTGAATTGAACTTCCCCATATCTGAAAAGAAATAGGTAACATGGGTAATATGCTTGTTTCCCATCCAAGCACAAAACACCTTGACTTTGTTCAATACTTCAGCTTTCTATCTAACATGTACACAACCTGTACTTCGTGTATTGATCAATTGACATCATGAAATAACGTGCCTTTCCTCTAAAAACCATCAGAGTACCACAAGATTACCAAGAACAAATTTAAGAAATGAACTGTTTTTTCAGCTTGCCTTCCAGTTTACCTGTTGAAGCTAGCATCCCTTGTTTATGTGCACAAAATTACCTTTCATGTGAAAATTACAATTTCTAAATGCTTTCCCCACCAACAGTTTGCATTTTCTTTCACAAGCCTGTGAATCTAAATGATCAAACATTCATGTGATATGTATGCATGTATATGTCATACATATAAGCATTTAACTTCTTTTTATAGTTGCATCAGTATAACTTTCCATTTCTTTATTACACCTTTACAGTATGAAAGAAATAATCCATCTCTTAGCTTTGCCATATAAACATACCTACTAATTATTCAGCATTTTACATTTTGCTACAGAAAATCCACAATATACTCAAGTCATATATACATTCAGTACATTTCCTGACATTTCAAGAGCATATATTACACTTTCTTGAATCCAAGTTATCCAACTTTCAAGAAATACAGTTTCAAAAACATGACTGTTAAACCTCTGACCATTTGCATAGTCCTCTTCCTGTTTATTCATGTTTAACACAGAAAGCTTCGTTTAAACAATCCACTGTTTTCTGCTCACAACAAAATAATGTGTCCATTTTGTTATGTCCAGGGTTAAAACATTAAGTTTTTCCCTTCAGCAGCACCCCTGCTGATTTCAAGCTCCTTTCTTCTGTGATCCCACATGAAGAAAATGAAGAACAGCTTCACATTTTAAGCACAGCTTTCTCTGTTCAAAACTGACGCGCTGCTTTTCTCCGTTGTTTCAAAACCACGCCTCCGCTGGTTTGATACAGCCTCCGCTGTAGTATCAGGTTTCCCGAGATACGTTTGTCACACGTGACCTTGCTTTGCTGCGACATGACGCTCCAGACGCTTTACCCACGTCAGACGTAATCCACGCATTTGTAATCCAAGCCACTTGTTGATACAATGCAAAAGATAGCTGATCCGCTGCTGTGTGAAGAAAACTGTAAAAGAAATATGATCCTCCTGCCTGTAGCCTTGACTCGAATGAGTTGACACACAGAGCCTCCTGAAGATTATTTCCTTTCCCGATACAGCTCCTTGACAATCACTCCAGCAAGCTGTGGAAAACAAAATCCTTGTGTCCAGCGTTGTTCACTTTTCAGCCTAGTAGCTGCCCGAGCCTCGGATTTTGCCAAGCCTGGCACCTCCGTTCTAGCTGCTTTCAAAACGAAAAATCCTCCGTCTCTCTGTTTCTGCATTCTTCAGCTGCATTCCAAGCCGCTGTTATCAGCTCTAGCAGTAGCAACATTCATCGCCTTCTCGGTTTATTTACAAACCGTTCTTACAAATAGTAAACAAATTTCTTTAACTCTATAACTGCTGAATTTCTCCGAACTGCGTCTCTGTGGCTTATCTACCCATCTAAGATAACCATCAGATCGTTATCTGGGCCCATAACCGATGTGAGAGCTGGACTGACCCGGGTTCAAAAGCTCCCCTAGCCAATGACCCTCAGTCCCAGTCACGCAAGCGGAAGGAGGAGATAACAGCAGCTAATAAAGATTAAAGAGTTTATTTGTAAGACCCAATTACATGGGATTAAGGCAATCAATGCATCTCTACTCACTACATCATAGCAGACTCAAAACCTATACCCCAGTGGTAAGGCTAGATGAAGTGAAGTCCAAGACAATACATGTCGAGACGAACAAGCAGCAGAGAGAGATGAAGAGGAATGACGGAATCAAGCAAGTGAAGGCTATCAGCAAGTGTGCTAGTTTATATACCCCAGACCCTGCACCTATAAATAGGATATTACTCACCCCAGTTGTACAACTTATTCATCAACATGTTGATCTGCTAAAACCTGTTCAAGGCTGCTGAGTCACATCACCTCGAGACCATGTCTCCTGACCAAAGGCCTTGTATACTTGAACTCAAGTAACACCCACTAGGTCAGGTGATGATCCCGATGTCAGGTGGTAATCTCGTTCTGCCTATGCAAAACCTAACACTTCCCCCCCACTGGGCGAATACCACCAGTACCAGTAGCTTTCTCCAAAAACAGTCCCATCAGCAGGTACGGTAGACCCAAACCTTTGCTTTCCTAAGTACATCCATTAGGAGTTATCAAAACATAAAGAGTAAGGTCATTCAGAGTTTGAAGACATCTGTGGGGCAAAGACTGCCCCCACTGCTCTTATTTCTCCAAAAAGGCAGGAAAGAGAGAACCAAGAGGTTTTAGCAAGGGTGTCAGGAGAGAGAGCTGAGGGGGTGGACCTTGGAACCGACTGCTCAAACCCCTCCCGCCTCTGCCAGGGCTACAGCTGGAACCTCATCACAGCAGACAGGTAGTAGCTGGGACTTTGCTTTTCTATCCTTCTAGACGGGAATCTCTCCCCCCCCCCCTTTTTTTCTATTCAGGCTTGTCAGGGCAAAAGGGACTCTTTCTCCTCTCCAGAATACAGGGTGTGTTTGAACCATAGCATATTTGATATTTTGCTGCCTGACATCACTAGGTTTGCTTTACCAACAAGTATTTCTTCTTCAATAAAACCTTCCTTTTGTTTCTATAGAGTCTCTGTGTGTGTGTGTGTGTGTGTAGGTTTGTTTAAGTGTAAAAGGAGCAAAGCACACACTTTCCCCCCAGCAGCGCATGTTTTACCCCAGCCAAAGATCCTAAACCTTTCGTAAGAGTGTGGGGTTAGAGAGAATCTAGCCCCCAGAATTATCTGTCGTAACAGGACTTCATGGTGGAAAACCCAATAAAGTATATTAAGTCTCCCAAGCAGAGAAGACTGCACTGCAATTTTTCTCACCGAGGAGGGACTTCGTTTTGTTTTACTTCCACCCTGTGAAGCATTTGAATCACAGTAACGAAAGATGGTTTCCAAAAACATTTTTTGTTTTACCCAAGCAATCTTTGGCACACGCTGGATTGCCCTAGGTCACAATCCATGAATTCTTGGACAGGGATTCCCCAGGCAGAAGCCTATTACTTGCCTCAAAAACAATGTTGGAAAGGGAAGCATTTTATTGCAGATAGCAATGATATTGCTACAAGTTTCTCATCAAATAATAATATTAATGAATGCCTTTGTCTACTCCCAACACTGAACTAACTGGCCATAACCTTTTCCTCCTCATATCCGGCTTGCATAATAGAAAAGGGCTCTATTTTTGTCAATTAAACCTGTGGCAGCTGGATTCTTCAGCTAATTGAAGGCAGGAGCAAAGACTTGCAACTCCCAACTGCCTTCCTGCCAAGGAAAAGATGCATTCTTATGCACTCATTAGAGTGCTACTCTCATATACAAAGGCTGTTCCAGTACACAAGGAAGTGCCTCCTCTCAACACCTGACACCTCAAAGAAAAAGCAGGGTGAAAGAACAAATGATTCAGTGCCTGGAAGAAATAATTATCAAGACTCATTTACTTTGAAAGATTTGGAAGTAGGATTGCTCCCAAGTACTTGCCTTCTATCTTTCTGCCCATCTCCAATTCTAACTCTAGGGTCTCAAAGTGAAGAACCTATTGTAGTCAAAATGGGTACAGACCCAACTACAAAGGCTACTGACTTTGAAAATCACATGGCTGCCAAGGTTCTTTCATAATCTTTAGTAGAAGTTCATTTTGACCATTTAGTCAGCCACATCAGAACTCTTGTTTTCTCCAGGGAAGTTGACCACATACTCATGAGATGATGATAGGTCACTTCAACATGCCAGAAAAATGTTAGGTCTTTATCTATTTATTACATTTCTATACCGCCTTTCTGCTAAGGCACCCAAAGTGGTTTACAATGTTTAAATACTCAAACAAACATTCCCACCCCCAAAACCAAACATACACCAGTTCTCTCAGGCCAACTGAAAGTTTCTTCTGGAGCTGCTGGTACAATCTCCCTGGCCTGGGCTTTTCTTCTGCCTTCCCTCTGAAGCCCAAGGGGAGGTGGGGGAGGGGGTGTCCCAACAGTCCTCTCAGGCCCTGGTGATGGTCATTTCAGGTGCTGATGGCAGTTGCTCCCTGGCCTGGGCTTCTCTTCTGCCTTCGCTCAGGGCACACAGGTAGAGATGCTTTCGAATCGGTGGGAGGGGGCGGCTCTCCACCTCCTCGACTCTCCGCGGCGGCACCCCCCGCCTCGATCTTCTGAGCGGCGCGTAGCAGTTCTCCGCACCGCTCGAGCAGCCAGCGCTGTTCCCGTTGCGTCACATCTGGCCCTGGAAGTGACGCAACAGGACCCTGCACAGGTGCAGTATGTCGCATGGGGGTCCAGCGCGCCTGCGCAGGGTCCGGTCCCGTCACTTCCGTGTGCTGACCAGCGCGGGCAGCTCTCCGCGGAGAGGCGAGCCACCGCTGGATCAAGGCAGGCCCATGCGAGCCCCGCGCAGACGTGAGCGGGGCCGATTTCGGCCCACTACGCCCGTGCTAGGCAAATGTGCACACCCCTACACACAGGTCTTAAATAGTCCTGGGGAAGGTGGAGGAGGGGCTGCCCCAACAGTCCTCTCAGGCCGGTGATGGTCGTTTCAGGAGTTGATGGCATTTGCTCCCCAGCCTGGGCTTCTCTTCTCTTCTTGAAGATCAAATACAGGCCTGTGGCTTACTGCTGGCTCAGCTTGTCTGAGCATGGAAAGCTAAGCAGGGTCAAGCCTCGTTATTACTTGGATGGGAGACCCCTCCTCCAGTTTCCTGCATTGAGCAGGGGGTTGGATTCGATAGCCTTGTAGGCTCCTTCCAACTCTATGATATCACCATCCCGGGCACAAAGCAAACACATGGCAGAACCAACTTAGAATCAGCAGCCACACAAATAGTTGGCTATGGGAACGATCCTTAGGAATATACCTGCGCATACCATTGAACAGCTCCCATTAGTTTCAGCAAGCCTTGCACAGGAAACCTGTCAACAGGATGTGTCCATCATGCACAGTAAAAACCTGTTATATTGACTTTCTGTGTGGTATATGAAGAGCCCCTCCCCCCAATTTGGCACTCGACAAGCTTTACAAATATAAAGTGCAACTAGCATGCCAAAACCCTTACACCATACAAAATTATAAACATATTTTAAAGAAAAGAATGAGGAAACCAACAGTGGACTCTGTAAAAGCTCTTGGACATATGATGATGATGATGATGATGATGATGATGATGATGATGATGATGATGATGATATTTCTATAATGCCAGCTTATATGGCACTTCAGCAGCAAGCTTATCTTTTATCCTGGTGAGCATATTTGCAGCACATGCCCTGTCCCAAAGTGAGAGATGGGGGAAGGTTTCCAAGGTTTTCTGAAGCAGCAAGTAGGATTCACAGCGAGAAACTGCAGAGATGAGCCTTAGGAGAGAGGCAGGTCTCATCCACGCAGGAGGAGGAGGAAGAGTGCTTGTTGTAGTACAGTAGTTGTGTTGAACTTTGGAAGCACTCCAAAGCTGTGAGATTTGTTTCCCAAGTGTCTCTGAAGCTCAGCCCAACATCAGAAACAAAGCCACACCCCTTACTCCAGCTGGAGACCTCTCCCTTCTGTTCTACACTGACAAATTCCAAGGTTGAGAGAATGGTGTGAAAGCAGCATTACATCTCATTACCTACATACTGTGTAAGCCTTTGATAGAGGGATACTATTATATTCAGCATGGAATAGCTTTTTGCATTATGATACTGCTAGTATCATAGCGAGCAAAATGGGGGGGGGGAGCACAAGAATTATAGCACCAAACATTTTAAAACTGTATAAATGCCCCCTTGAGCACCATTTTTAGTGGAAAGGCAGGATAGAAATTTAAAAATGAATATAAGAAAGGAGGGGCTATCTTATTTTTTCTGCTTTCTCCAAGTCCTCAGCTTAAGTGTTAAATTTATAAAGTTTTTAATAGCTAAAGTACTGCACAGAAAAGATGACAGCTTTGTACCAGACACATGAATGTAAAGGGGGAAAATGGTTCCACAATTCAAGTTTCTGCATTTTCATTCAAGTCACCTGTAAAAAGTCACCTTGGAGGGACTGCTCGAAGCTGTCAAAAGAGGGATTGCGAAAGCCGTCTTGACAGCTGGCTTTCACAATCTGAAGATTATTATTTTTTTAAGTGTCAAAAAAGCTGCAGTGAGCCTGAAAGGGCTCAAAGCAGGTGGGGGGGGAAGCCTCTGCCTGCTGCCCCCAAGTGTTGCTTGGGTACTTTTGGGGTGGGTGGGAATGGTGGTTGCCCGGTAACCGCTTGGCAAAATTGGCGAAGGGTTTTGGCTGCTCTTGCCAAGCAGCTCTGTAGCAGTTTGGGTTGACCCATGATGGGTCGTGTCATCCGGGTTCAGACAACACAACAACCCATCGTGGGTCAAACCCTACTACAAGTCATGGGTTGTCAGGGTGGCTTATAAGTGAAACTTAAGCCACCCTGACAAAACCTTATAAGCCACAGTTTTCGCATGTTGTGCAAACCCAGTTCATGAGTTATATTTTAGGGCTGTGGGTGGTTTGAGCCACCATGGCTCAAAATAATCGTGCGACCCATGTCAGTGTCACAAGCTGCTTTTGAAACTCCCTTCTGCTTCACAAACAGTGTGACATGTGACATGGTGGAAGGGAGACTAGGAAGTTTAAAGCAAGCTTTCTGATACACAGGAAGGCTCAAAAGATTAAGATCTAACTTCAACCTGTTGCAT
The DNA here is from genome assembly GCA_021292165.1 of Shinisaurus crocodilurus. Classification (NCBI taxonomy): domain Eukaryota; kingdom Metazoa; phylum Chordata; class Lepidosauria; order Squamata; family Shinisauridae; genus Shinisaurus; species Shinisaurus crocodilurus. The sequence goes on from CM037876.1 coordinate 10,530,514, forward strand.
TTCATTATGCAGGAGCAGCACGGCAACAGCAATGTGATGTATACAGGCGCAGAACATTTGCCGCCTGTATAGAACTGGTAATAAATCTGATAGAAGGTTACTTATAGGGGTTAACAGCACTAGTTACCGGTATACTGACACAATGTCTATTTGTTGTGCATGACACTAATCCCTTACCACCAGAGCTTTAGAAACACTGTTGGTCATTTTAGAAACACTTTAGTTACAGGTGTTATACACTTTAGATACTATTATGGTTGTGTATGTGAAGGGTCATCTTAGGAGAAGCAGAGCATGCCTCAGCATGAAATGCTTACATGACAAAGCACGTTATTAGCAATAATATCCAATGTGCTACACGGGAGCAAGTTTTCAAATAAAATAGCATCTACAGTATCAAATAGCAATAATGATATAAGATGCTATTCCTTCGCTGCCAGTAATATAGACATCTTTGATCATGAAAACATTATTCTATTCAGCAGAATAGCTAGAACAGGGGAGTCCAATGGGCCAACAGACATCTATCTTGGTGCCCGTTGACTTTTAACATTAAAATAATAAAAAATTAATAGGGAAGCTGGCCTGCAAAGCAAAGTGCTGCCCTCCAGTGCCATCTTTATTTGTGTTGAAAAGAGTAGTTTTGTGTTTTGGAGCTTAGACCCCACCTCTGCTTCAGACTTACGTTTCTTGGGGAAGTTGCTTTTCTTTTACTCTTACCAGTTTGCCTTCTGAGAAATGAGTGGTTTTTGACCGATCATTTTATTTATTTATTTATTATATTTATATCCCGCCTTTTTTCCTGCAAGGAACCCAAGGCAGCTTACATAATTCTCCTCCTCCTCTCCATTTTATCCTCACAACAGCCCTGTGAGGTAGGTTAGGCTGAGAGGCAGTGACTAGCCCAAAGTCACCCAGTGAGTTTCATGGCCGAGCGGGGACTAGAACCCGGATCTCCTGAGTCCCAGTCCAGCACTCTAACCATTACACCACACTGGCTCTCTCTTCATGCCCACCATGGAAGCCATTCTATGAATGGGCAACACTCCCATAGCAGCCATTTTGTGAGAGCACCCATGGCCATGGCACTCTCTCAAAATTCCAAATGTGCTCACTGACACCCCCCATAAGGTTGGGGACCCCTAAGCTAGAACAATTTAGAAAGGAACTCCCTGCTCCTGAATGTTACAACTTCGAAGCATAGCCACACCCTACAGGGAAAAGCTCTACTAAGAGAATTCCTTCCCACAACAAGGCACAACCTTTCACGTTATAGGAAACATAGCCAGGAATGAAAAATGCCACTGCCACCACCACTTGAAGCCCAAAGTAGGTTACATATCAGCAGGTACTTTCCCCCATTTAGCTCACCCCATCCTAGCTTCCCTCAAACTCACCTACCTTACACCTTCTTTTCACATACAGGAAGTGGGTATAGAGCTGCTTCCTTACACTCTGGCTATCAAAACTCCAGCAAGTTTTACCCTTCATAGATTCATAGATCATAAGAGTTGGAAGGCCATCGAGTCCAACCCCCTGCTCCATGCAGGAAACTAGGGGAGGGGTCTCCCATCCAAGTAATAACCAGGCCTGACCCTGCTTAGCTTTCCATGCTCAGACAAGCTGAGCCAGCGTGAGCCACAGGCCTTCTTAAGATACCCTGTTGTCCTTTAGAGTTGTCTGTTTATTAAAATTGGTAGGCTAGGAAGAGGGGTGTGTGAGGTGTGTGTGTGTGTTAGCAAACAATTAAAGGAATGCAATGTATGGGAATCCCCAAAGTAGATGAAAGTAAGCTAATTCTACTTCTCTTCCTCTTGACCTCCAAGGTCCTCTCTTATTTACTATGTATTTAAGCAAGGCTCTTCCCTCCTTCCCCTCTGGAACCATAAAACGGAGCAATACAAAAGGCTGGGTTTATGAGGGAATAAGGGAACAGTTTAACGCTGCTTTTCCGGACTGTTTTGGTCCATTCCTATTCCAAGATAGAAAGATTCAAGCAGGCAGTTAATTTCTGAAGTCACTGCACTTAACAATCAAGAATCAAGATGGGTAGAGAGGGATCCTACTTAGAGCTAGGAAGGAATCGCAGACTTCTAACCTGATTCACAGCCCTATCAGGATGATGCTCTGAACCAGGGGTCCCCAACCTTTTTGAGTCAGTGGGCACATTAGGAATATTGAAAGTGTGTCATGGGAACGCTCCCTAAATGGCTGCCATGGGGGAGTGTTGCCCATTCACAAAATGTCTGCTATGCTGGGTGTGGATGGTCACAAAACACCTGTTTCCCAGAAGGCAACTGGTAAGACTAAAAGAAAAGTAACTTGTCCAAAAACCAAAGTGCAAGGAAAAGTTAACACTCTTTTTAACCCCCAGTTTCCTGCTCCAATACTCATTTTGCAGAAAGCAAACTGTTTAGGCTCAGAGATGTGGGGCCCAGAGGCATTCTTGGAAATATACCGTAAGTGGTGCTGGAGGCTGACACTTCACTTTGCAGCATGCCAGCCTCCCAGTTAATTTTTTTAAAATTAAAAAATAAACAAACATACCACGTTGGAGACCCCAGCTCTGAACAAGACATTTTGAAGGGGGCAGTGTGAAAAGAGCACAAGGAAGAGAGGAGTTAATTTGCTTTTATTGAGAAGGGGCACCGGATGGGCAAAATGGGCAGAGGAGCAAAATAATCCATGCCCTCCGGTTGAAGAAAGAGCTTCAGGGAACTGAAAAGGGAAGTTCACTGGTGGGAAATTCATGAGGGGTAGAGGGGCAAACATCAGCTGCTGTTTGCCAGCATGGAGTGTGAGGGCTATTTATTGCCCTCATTTCCTGCGACATGAGTGGACTTCCCACAGGCATTTGGTTGGCTACTGTGGAAAACAGGAGTGTCAACTTCTCAAGCCAGTGTGGAAAAAAACAACTTAAGCGGGGGTGGTGGTGTTCTGAATGAGAAGTCACAGCTCTTAGGAACAAAGCAGTTTCTAAAGTTATTTAAAAAGACCTCATATCAGACAATTTCCTTTGCTGTAATGACTTTCAGCCACTTAATACATATTTTAAAGTTATGTACTGCTGAGCATAAACATCCATCTCTTTTCAAAGCCTTAGTTAACCTGGGATTCTTTCAAAGCCTTTTCAGGCAAGCTGGGCAAGTCATGCTTGGGAAGAGAAATATGAAGCCACTTCCCTAGTTTTTGTTCGTTGAAAGATTCAATGGAAGTCATCCAAGCCCCAGTAAAATCAATGGACAGAAAACCCATCAAGATCTAAGAAAGTAAATTCTTTCTACTTCCAAAAATGCCAAATCCTGAACAAATGTACAAAGAAACAAGAGCGAGGCCAATTAATTAAAATTAGAGAACCTAACTGGGCTGTCTAAGTATTCAAAGGCTAATAGGTTCAAGTGAAGAGAAGATGCAGAAAATCAGTCTTAAGATTTTTAATTTAAGCCGTACTACAGTACTTGTATTGCAAGACGTCGCTTGTATATCAAGTTAAAAAAAATTAAATAAATATTTAAAAATTTGCTTGTCTTGCAAAACGCTCTCAAACCAAGTTACTTGCAATCCAAGGTATTACTGTACATTGTTGCACCCTCATGCCAAATTGATCCAGGTGAAAACACAAGATCACACCCTTATGCACACTGATGGCAAGATAGATAGATAGATATAATAATGCCAGATTAATCAACCTGGAATAGTCAATACATTCCATGTCCTCTCACAAATGACTAAAACAAATTAGAAGCCATACATTGAAAGAAAACCTGCCCTTACTATTTGGTACTCACAATGAATCTTTTCCAATTATTGTAGCCTCATGGAGCGATTCCTAGCATTAGAAAAACTCGAGTCTAGTTACTAGACAATGGTGATTGAGGGTTAGGGCAGGTAGCTAACGTTTTTCAGCCATGGGGATGAATTTCAATTTGGGAAAGGTTTCTAGGACTGCATTCCACCAGTGGGCAGAGCTAAAGGCACAAGGGCAGGGCCAAGGACCAAGTGGGAAGGGCCCAGATGTAATTTGTACCAATCTGGACATTTTCCCACCAATCATATAAGCAACAACCCAATTCCAGGCACATCTACTCAGAAGTAAGCCCCCGTGCAACAGCTTTTCAGGCATACAAAGTACAGCTAAATGCTAAAATTTGAAGGCTTTAAATGTATTTAAATTGCCAGTATCTCCGATCACTGATCAGAGGAAAGAACAAAGTTTCCCTGCACTGTGGTGGAAAAAGGCTATCTTTCTTGGAAAATCCAAATCGGTGATCGAAGACAAGAGCTGGGGTCTCCTGCACAGAGCTGGAGGAGAGAAGGGGTCGGCTCTTGGAAAATATGTGAGGTGGTGGCAAATTCTGCACCAAGTCACAAGCCCCATAATCTTATCTATTTTTGAGGACTACCTGTCAATCCAAGGGGTTTCAAAATTTTCCCCTTTAAGGACTGTATCAAATAAAGGGGTCTGGGCCAATATTCTGCATACCAACCTACATCCCTCAGACAATACAATTCTTTTCCTGCCTACATTTTAAACCCCTGGAAAAGAGCACCTAAATTTCTAAGTGTGGCAGTATTAAAAGCCAAGGCTATGTAGCCCCCAGGTCACTCTGACACACACATCTGAGTAGATACAACCAGTTGCTCTGCCTGTTTGAACTGGAGAATTCGCAAATCTGAAATGAATCTCACATAGCATTTATTTTTTTAATATTCATAGTTTGCCTTCAACTAAATGCCTCCAAGGTCACTACCAAGTCATTGTTTTTAAAAAGCCACATCCTATCAATACTACGGTAATTAGAAGCATAATCGATCAAAGCAGTATAAACATAAAAAGAAGCTGATGAGTGCAACCTAAAAGCTTTCCAAAAGAGGGCCACCTTGGCCTAGTGTTTAAATGCCAGTACGGAATGAAGGAAGCTTCCCTAGGATGGGAGCTCCACAACTTTGGGACCACTGCAAAGGCAGCCCTTCTCCTCCACTGCCACCCACTGTCCTTCTCACATAGTATTGCACATTTTAAGGGGCAAAGCATATAAACAAAACACCATCTCATCCTCATAACAATCCAATGGAATTATTTCCATTTTACAGATAGAAAACTGAGGCTGAAATTGACTTGCCGATGGGCACCGAGCAAATTGAGAACCGACCTGAGATTTTGATCCAAGCTTCCTTGGGGTCTAGCCACATCACAGTGTGTCTCAGTTTAACTGAGTTTCATTAACATTTGCTTAAGTGAAAGGACCAAATACTGGCCCACACTCAGGACCAAATATTAAAGAACATTATGAACTGCCTTGCTGGATCAGACCAACCTGGTGTCCTCCAAATGTTTTGGACTACAGCTCCCAGCATTCCTGACCATTGGCCATGCTGGCTGGAGCTGATGGGACCTGAAGTCCAAAATCTCTTAAGGGCACCAGTTTGGGGAAGGCTGTCTTAGATCTTACTTCAAACTGAAACCAAGGTGAAACCCAGTTACTCTTCTCTCCCATTTCTCCCTTCCTGAGACAACTCCCCTACTGGCAAAGTTTAGAAGCTGCAAGTTCCTCAGGGCAGAGACCTGTTATTGCTTATGTCTTTAAAGTACAATGTACACTAAAAAAACCAATTAGCCCAGAATTCTGCTTCCAACACCATATAGCCAAGGTGGCGGAGGATCCCAAAGATTTGTTCAGCCACAAGTCAAGAGGTGCTCATTTCACCCTTGCTGGAAAAACGCTCCCTCTCCTTCACAGCGCAGCATTATTTTGGATAAAGAATAAAACTGGAGTCAAACTTGCTAACTCACTGTGATGCTTGCAATTCCTTTTCACTTAATTGCACAAACCAGGCTTTCAAACAGAAAGCCAGCAACTAATTTCTTACATTATAAATATCTATATAAAAAGGCAACCAGAGAGAAGCCATTTCCTGTTGCAATCTCAGCTGTTATTTACAGAATTTGAAATGCACTGGAAGAGAGGATAAAAGTGTTTAGTGGCCTGGTAAACACCTTCTCTTGTCTGCTGCCAATTTCATAGTAGGACCCAAACCCACTATGCATGTAAGACAGCATATGCATGTAAGACTATGGGTACATGATGGACTCTTACCCCTTCCTTCAGCCTGCAATAGAAGTCACACAAGAGGCCCCTGAAAAGATTAGGACAATCTTCATAGGGGTGGGAACACAAATATTCACTTACCTTGTTCTATTATGAGCTCTGTGTTCAGGATCAGTAGAAATAATAGCGTTTCAACAAGTTCATTGCCATCTAATGGATCACAGGATCCAAAGAGAGCAACAATCAACTCCAATGTTACCACAAGGCAAAAGCAACTCAAACTGGGATTTATTTATTTTTAATCCTTTGTTCTGAATCTGAAGAAGCTCCAAAATATCCCCTTCCCTACTGCCAACTCAGGTGCAAAAGAGTGAAGCGAGTGGCATTTATGGCAACAAATCTTGCCAGCAAGAAGTGGTGTGTGTGAGTGGAAACTGAAATCTTCAATTTTTCCTCCAGCTTCAAAAAGCAGCCCTTGGGAAAAAAACAAAAACTAGTTGCTCACCAGAGTCCAAAGAAAAAGCCATACAGCTACATGTAATTGACAAACAAGAGAGAACATCACATCCAAAACCCAATGACCTGATTCACACAATGACTGGGTTGGACGACAACACCGTAACCCATGACCAGCCACAGCACCTGTGGGCACCAGGTTGCATATCCAATCCCCGCTCGTGTGTTGCTGTGTCGCAGGTTAACCCTCATATAACCCACATTCACTGTGTTTGCATATTCAAAATGGCAGCCACACATGCTCACCATGCGCAGCAGCCTCACTGTGGGTTAGCCTATCTAGCCCAGGGTTTCTGATTGGCAGCAGCTCTCCAGGGTTTCAGGCAGGAGTTTTTCCAGCTCTACCTGGAGATGCTGGGGATTGAACCTGGGACCTTCTGCATGCAAACCATATGCTCCTCCATTGAGCTACAAGCCCTTCCATCTAGGAGTAGATCTTTCTAGTATTATCTACAGAACTGATCCAAAAGTATGCCAGCAAATCTCCAACACACAAACAAGTTATCAGTTTTTATTAAGCAAATTCCCAAGGTTTTTTAATGGCACTTTTAGAGGAATCTACATCTTTTCCCACAAAACTAAGTTATAAATTCCTTATTATGATCAGGATGTTCCATACCTGGTGTATCTGGCCAAGAATCGTACACACGAGTTGCTTCTGTTCCTGTCATAAGCGGTTCTATTTTGCACAACAAGGGAGTATTTCAGAGGATGTTTGAAAGTGTAAGAGCTACCAAAAGTATTAAATTAGCACATCACTGTTCATAACAGATACACTGAAGCAAACCAGAGATTTGTTCAGCTACCATTGCGGTTGAAGCTGAAATAAATGTAAAGCTCTACTAAGCAATCACACCCAATTACACTGCCTGCCTGTTTATTCATCTTTGCTTTGTTTGCATTTAGGTATGCAGCCAGTGAGAGAAGAAAAAAGAAAATCATGTTCCAAATGGAACTCCTTTTAACTCTATCCCTGTTCGATCAGCAAACACATACTACCAGAACATGAGTGTCAGGGAAAGGATATAAACAGCAATTTGCCACCAACACCAAATGACGGTAATTTGAGGTCAAAAATCTCACAGACCAAGAAGCCCTTCAATCTTGCAAGACATTTGGACAGGTTGCTTACCTGTAACTGTAGTTCTTCGAGTGGTCATCTGTGCAGTCACACATATGGGCTCTGCGCCTGCGCTGAGCTTCCTTCGGAAATTCTTTAGCTGAGGCGAACTGGGCGGGAGCCCCTCCCCCATCGTGCCTGCTCCTCAGCACGGCTCCCGCCCATTCCCTCAGTTCCCTGAGACCGCCTATTGCGGCCCCATGAACCGAGAGATACACGTTGGTGTAACCCCTGTTTGTCGTGGGATTACACTAAATAACATATTCATAACAGAATGAACTGGAGCGACGCACCCAGTCTCCACTGGCAGGTCCATCGAAATCGATAATGACGCCGAGCGGGGACGGATGGGTGGGTTGTGTGACTGCACAGATGACCACTCGAAGAACTACAGTTACAGGTAAGCAACCTGTCCTTCTTCTTCGTGGTCTCTGTGCATCACACATATGGGCAGAGTAACAAGCTGACTTACCGGTGGCGGGACGGCGGCCCACATCACTACAACACCGATGAGAGGACTGCCCGGCCAAAGGCATTTGCTTCCCGAGCTCGAAGGTCAAGTCTATAATGTCTTATGAATGTCGATGGCGTGGACCAGGTGGCTGCTCTACATAGCTCTGGTAGAGGGATGCCTTTTCCAAACGCCACGGACGTAGACTGCGCTCGGGTTGAGTGTGCTCTCACTGAACCAGGCAACTCTTTGTGCGCTATCTGGTATGCGAGAGTAATTGTTTCTACAATCCATTTTGAAAATCTTTGCCTGGACACAGGCTGACCTTTTGATTTGCCGCCATAACAGACGAATAGCTGCGATGTTTGTCTGAACGTGGCAGTTCGATCTTTGTAAAAAGCCAGGGCACGTCGCACATCTAGTGCATGCATCTTCCTCTCCAAGTCGGTAGTTGGGTTTGGGAAGTATGCTGGAAGGACTATGTCTTGGTTGGTATGGAATTCAGACACCACTTTTGGGACAAAAGAAGAATCAGGCCTGACAATTACTTTGTCTTTATGGAAGACCATATAGGGAGAGTCTTCTCTTAGTGCACAGAGTTCACTTGACCTTCTTGCTGACGTGATGGCGACCAGGAAGGCTGTTTTCCATGTCAGCAAGCGGTGGTCTATGGTGGCAAGCGGTTCAAATGGCTTCTGCTGGAGAGCACGCAACACTAGTGGTAAATCCCAGCCCGGTATCAAGTTTTTGACTGGGGGGATGATGTTTCGCAGGCCTTTCAGGAACTGTTTTATTAACGGGTGAGTGAAGACCGTTCCTGTGGTGGTATAAGGTCTATTGGTTGAAATTGCTGCCAGATACACTCTTATTGACGATAATTTTAAGCCTCTCAGCATCAGTGTGTGCAAGTACTCTAAAATTGTTTGAATTGGGCAAGTTTTTGGGTCCTGCCCCAACTGGGTCACAAAGTTCGTAAAACCTATCCACTTTCTAGCATAAGACGCCCTTGTAGATGGCTTGCGGGCAGCTTGCAAGATACTACGGATGGATATCGGCATGTTTTGTACCATCAGTGTCGAATCCTCCATGCCATGAGGGAGAGGCTCTTTAGGTCTGGGTGCTGAATCTTGCCTTGCGCTTGTGTTAGTAGCGTTGGGATGATTGGAAGCGACCGGTATTCCCCTCTGGAGAGATGCAGAAGTTGAGGGAACCACGGCTGTCTGGGCCACCACGGCGCTATCAGGATACAGTCCGTCCTGTCGGTCCAGACCCTCGAGACGACCCGTGTCAACAGAGGAAGGGGCGGGAAGATGTAGAATAGATGCCCCGACCACTGCATCATAAAGGCGTCTGTAATGGAGCCTGGATCTGACGCTGCTCTGCTGCAGAAGAGGCGGCATGCAGTGTTCTCCGAGGTGGCGAAAAGGTCTACTTGTGGGTGACCCCAGATTGAAAAGATCCAATGGCGTATCTCTGGATCCAGCTGCCACTCGTGGGATTGCAATGAGACTCTGCTGAGAGTGTCTGCTAAGGTGTTGTCTTTGCCTGCAATGTGGATCGCCACTAGGGAAATGGATCTTTGTATTGTCCAATTGAAAATTCTGAGGGTCAGCCTTGACAATCTCAACGACCGTGTTCCTCCTTGCTTGTTGAGGTAGGCAACAACGGTCGTGTTGTCCGATACCACTTGGATATGTTGATTGTCCAAGTGCGACTCCAGTGCTTTCATGGCCTTCCACACTGCTAACAGCTCCAGCATGTTGATATGCATTTTGCATTGTATATGGTCCCAAGTGCCTTGAGCTGTGTGCTCTGCACAATGTGCTCCCCAGCCCAGGAGGGAGGCATCCGTTGTCAGAATTCTTGTTGGCTTCAACGGATGGAACGGTACGCCCTGAACGAGATTCCTTTCGTCTGACCACCACAGGAGTGTCGCCTTGATGCTCCTTGGGATAGATAGGCGAATTGAAGGACACTGCTTTTGAGGGTTGTATGCGCGGATAAACCAGTTTTGGATCGTTCTCATGCGCAGACGGGCATGGCATACAACTTGCACTGTTGATGCCATGTGTCCAAGAAGACGTTGAATCGTCTTTGCCGAGCTGGTCGTGGCACGATACACCGTTTTTGCTATGGCGATTACTTTCTTTACCCTGTCTAGGGGTAAGTACGCCCGTTCGTGAGTAGCATCCAGCAATGCTCCTATAAATTGAATTTTTCTGGTAGGAGACAGTATAGACTTTTTGGTATTGAGGCACAAGCCTAGCTCCTCGAGGAGGTTCAGAGATGTGCGAAGAGCTGACCTGAGGCGAAGTTTCGACGAGTCCACGACCAGCCAATCGTCGAGATACGGAAAAATCCGAATCCCTCTGGCACGTAGGTTCGCACAGACTGCTGCCATGCACTTTGTGAACACCCTTGGAGCGGTGGAGAGACCGAAGGGAAGAACCACAAATTGATATGCCTCGTCTCCTATCTTGAACCGTAGGTACTTCCGACTGTCTTGGTGAATGGCGATGTGAAAGTATGCATCTTGTAGGTCTATCGATGCAAACCAGTCCGTCTTGCGAAGCAGAGGCACTATAGATTGGATGGTGACCATTCTGAACTTCTTTGCTGTTATGAAGAAGTTGACAAGTCGGAGGTCCAAGATCGGGCGAAGTCCTCCTCCCTTTTTCGACACTGTGAAGTACCGAGAATAGAGCCCCTCCTGGAGGTGATGTGGGTGGACAGGCTGGATGGCGCCTTTCTGCAACAGAGTGTCCACCTCCTCCAACAATGGTGGAGTGGGCTGCGTGGTACTGATGCCGAGAAAAGGGGGGAGGACATCGAATTCGATCTGGTACCCTTGCTGGATGATTTTGAGAACCCAGCGGTCCTTCGTGACAGAGCGCCAGGACTGGAGGTACGCGGCTAGTCTGTCTGTAAAAGAGATTGCTGGTTCTGGGTTTGTCATGTCCTTTAGGTTTGTCATAGCCAGTGATTTTGTCGTGTCTGGTTGATCGTTTTCTTTCAGTACGGTGGGGGAGTCAAAGGCGACGTTTGCTTGGTGCTCCACCCCTCCTAGGGCCTTGGTACCTTGCCTGCTGGGATGGTCTTCTTATTCTAGCAGACTGTTTGTCTTGAGGGCGTGTGTCCTGCCCTCTTTGTTGGTATCTCGGCCTAAAAGGAGCTGAAGAGGAAGGGAATCTGGTCCACTGCCGCTGTTTGAATTGTCTTTGCCGCGGCAGCGTTCCAAGGCCCATCTTCTGTGCTGAAACCTTGGCCTTCTGGGCGGCGTCTAGAGAATCATCCGTCTTTTCGTTAAAAAGACCTTCTCCATCAAATGAAAGATTTTCTATGCGGGCCTTGACGTCATTGTTTAGCGCTGTTGACCTAAGCCACGCGTGACGCCTCAACGAGACAGCACCAATAAGAGACCTGGCATGGCAGTCCGTTTGGTGCCTGGCATTGTTCATCTGCAGCGTTGAGATGCTCATCGCTTCCGCTTGCAGGGTTCTTGCCAGGTCTCTTCTTTCCGGCGGCAGATCGTCGCAGATGTTCCCCAACTTTTCTATCAAAAAGTGTTGATAGCGAGCCATGATTGCCTGGTAGTTGCTGACCTTCAACCCCAGGGAACCAGATGCGTAGATACGCCTGCCACAGGTATCCAATTTTTTCCCCTCCTGGTCTGTGGGGGTAGTGTGTTGTTTAGACGACGACGACTGGGCTGATTCCACAATGATGGAATTTGGCGCAGGATGGGAGAAAAGGAACTTTACCCCTTCAGGCTGCACCTTGTATAGCGACTCCAGTCTCTTGCCCACTGGTGGAATTGCTGTTGGGGTCTTCCACGTGTTTTTTACTGTTTTCAGCAAATAGGGTAGATATGGGACCAGCGTGGGTGACGTTTGTGTAGCCAGGATGAAACTGTACACTGGGTCCTCCACTTCTGGCTCCTCAGTTTGCGTCTCTATCCCTAGCGCTGCCGTCATCCTCATAACGTGGTCTGAGAAAGTACCCAAGTCCTCTGTTGGAGAAGTGGACGTTTGGGGTTCTATCCGCAGATCAGGCGAAGAATCTGGCACACCTGATAATTCAGAGTCACTTGCGGAGTAAGGCACCTCTGAAGAGGACTCTGATGGTGGCGCTTTTGATTTTGTAGTAGCACTTAGGTGCTTTGTCTTCGCCACTGATTTCCCAGTCTTTTTCGTCGATACGGGGCTTGCGCGGTGCCGAGAACGACGGTCTCTAGCGAGAGGGCTTCGATGCCGTGACGAGCGCTCGACCTCGAGCGGGCTTCGATGCCGTGTTGAGCGCTCGACCTCGAGTGGGCTTCGATGGCGAGTTGAGCGCTCGACATCGAGCGGGCTTCGATGCCGTGTCGAGCGCTCGACCTCGAGCGGGCTTCGATGGCGTGTTGAGCGCTCGACATCGAGCGGGCTTCGATGCCGTGTCGAGAGCTCGCTCTCCACGGAACGGCGACGAGACCGAGACCGACGTTCGCTGGCGACGGGGCTCGCTCGGTGTCGCTGGCGACGCTCGATGTCGAGAGGGCTTTGATGGCGACGCTCGATATCGAGAGACCTTCGATGGCGATCGGGGTGCTCTGTGGTTAAGGATCGCTGCTGTGATCGAGAGTGGTGGCCATCATCAATAGAGCTGCTCTGATCTCGATGACGGCGGCTGGAGTCGTAAGAGCGAGATCGAGATCGATAGCGTCGATCCTGGCCCGCATCGATGGTAGCGCTCTCTCTTTCCCTTCGATCTCGAGGAGAAGTGTGGCGCCGTCGATGGCGTACATCGTCCCTCCGATAAGTACGCGCGTACCGACGCGGAGAATAGCACGAAGACGATGTCGATGTCGAGCGTGATTCGCCGCTTCGGTGTCGAGACGGAGTCATCGAGATGGAGCGGCTTCTCCGTGGCAGTTGTGCACGCTCGGGCCTCGGGGAGGCAGTTGGCACAGGCGTTGGGGAGTCCACTATTTCCCCTTCAGAAATCGAAACGACATGCACCGAAGAATCCTTAGGTCTCTTTGGAGACGAGGGTGCAGAGGTCTGTTGCCTGGCCGGTGAAAGCAGCTTCGACCGATGGGACGAGCTCGAAGCTGGTCTTTCGACCCGAGGAGGTGATTTCGATGCCGCGCGACTCATGGCCGACTGGGCGGGAGTTCGCGGGCTCAGAAAGAGGTCGGCCATGTTTTGGGCTCCTTGCCTTGGAGGCCTCTTCCTCTTTTCTCTCCTCCCTGGAGCGTTTCTTGGCCTTTTTGGCCTTCATCTTAGGAGCGGCTTCCCTGTGAGCCTCAGGCTGAGGTGTAGCCGTTTTAGATGTGGTCGCACGAGGCATAGACGGGCCTGCTGCCGATAAAGTCTGTTGCCACAGCGAGGTCTTTAACTTTAAGGCCCTCTGCTTCCTTGTTGGCTTCGTAAAGGCCTGGCAGTGCTTGCATTTTTCCACAATATGCTCCTGGCCTAAGCACAGCAAGCACAGAGAATGCCCATCGGCTGGAGGCAATTTAGCTTTACAGCCGGAACACTTTCTAAAGGGGGCCTTAAGAGCCATTATCGACAGATAAGTATTACTAACAGATAAGGAAAGCTTTGAAGGGGAATAAGGTTAAGATAGAGCAACGGGGATTAACTTTTTTTTTTTTTTTTTTTTTTTTTTGATAGAGACAAAGAGTGAAGGGGGGGAGGATTAAAGTTGTGAGGAAAAAGTAGGGAAATAACACTAATTTTTTTGTACTCAGCCAGGAGAAGAAGGAGAACCTCGAAGAAAGACTATAGCAATAGGCGGTCGAAGAGGAACTGAGGGAATGGGCGGGAGCCGTGCTGAGGAGCAGGCACGATGGGGGAGGGGCTCCCGCCCAGTTCGCCTCAGCTAAAGAATTTCCGAAGGAAGCTCAGCGCAGGCGCAGAGCCCATATGTGTGATGCACAGAGACCACGAAGAAGAATGAGTGGTTACAGAAAAAACATTGGCTGGTGCATTTCCCACACACCATTCTGATAGGTTTGAGCTTCCTCCACTTTCCTCCAGCATGATCAAGCAAGCATTACCACCCTTCAGCTCCCACACACAGTTGACCAATTAAATACAACAAGGAAAGATGGCAAAATAAGAACTTGTTTGGAAGCTGGATGGAAACCAGTTTCAGAATTAACTCCCAGTTATCACCTCCTTGATTTTTTTTAGCACTAAGTAGTAAACAGAATGGTCACTGAACCTACTAAAGTGGCTACACATTTTAGAAGTAGGCGTCGAAAGCCACCTGTACATTCCTTTTCAGTCATGCCATTTCCACCCCAGTTCTGGTTACCTAAGGAGCTAGGCACAAATGAAATTATTCTCTATTTCCTTGGAAAAGCCTAGCTCATGTCATTTGTACTTTAAATATTTAATCACTGGGAATTCAGCATTCGTTTTGCTGCAAGGCATTCAACGTTTTTAACAGAATTTGATTTTTAAACATCTACTGATCCGTGTCCTATCAGAATAAACACATACTTGCTGTAAAATGCTCCTACATTGTTTAATGTAACAGAGCGAGCTACTCCCAGATTGAAAAAGCATGTCTGGATCTCTTTGGGAAAACCCTACAAGCAGAAGGAGATCAGGCAAGAGGTAACAGAGCCTAGTATCTAGATTTTACCTAGCAGGATGATTGCCAAGTGCCGTACCTAATTAATAAGGCAAGTAGTAGCTAAGATACATGCATCTGCATAGAGCTTATGTGTGTCACCATGCAAGGCTGCATCAGGAGCCAGATAACTGGGCCAGTTCATACCCCACGCCAAACAACAACAACAAAAATCCTAATTCTCTACTGCATACACTCAAATGAAGCATGGCATCTGAATCAATTATATTTACACAAATGACACAACTGTGCTCAGGCACACTATCCTGAGTGCAGTCTGTGTTAAAGAACTGAGATATATTCTGGACTATCTCACACTGCCACTACCACCGCAGTTCACCAGCCTATTGTGCAAAAGCAGGTATACATAACTGAAGGGTAACAGAAATGTGGATGACCACAGGCCATAAATTACTAGTAAGCTATATATGGAGTGTCACAGCTTGGGTATGGGGCAGGTCTGTATACACTCCACAATTTAAACTCATATTCTCTCGAAAGAGCAGCCCAATTCTGCAACTAGGTGCATCTACATATATTCGCTCCACATGGATTATTTCTGCTTCCATGAGTTTGGGAAAGAAGTTGTGCAGGGCATCCAAGTCTCATCCCTGTCAACTACTAGAAAGAGTACTTCAGTCCCACTTCAGCCAATCCTACTTCTGCAATTTCATCAAACATTGCTCATATACCTTCAAGCCTCTCTTTACAGCCATGAGGGCTATAAATCTGCTGTTCACACAATAAAACAGGTAACCTCAAGATACTGAGTTCTGTACCTGTACAAGAGACTGCAGAAGACAGAAAGCCCTGGTCTTAGAGGACCCAGGTCCAAATCTTTGCACAGCATTCTTTCAACCTAACTTAACTCTACAAGCTGTTCTGAGGATTAGAACACATACATACAGTACCTTCTCAAGCTCTAGTTTGGGCATCCAATTTATTTATTTATTATATTTATATCCCACCTTTTTTCCTTTTGCAAGGAATCCAAGGTGGCTTACATAATCATCATCCTCTCCACTGTATCCTCACAACAACCCTGTGAGGTAGGTTAGGCTGAGAGTCAGTGACTGGGCCAAAGTCACCCAGTGAGCTTCATGGCTGAGTAGGGACTAGAACCTGGATTTCCCGTGTCCCAGTCCAATACTCAAACCGCTATGCCACACTGGCTCTCAAGGATAGCTCCTATAAAGCTCAGAATAAAAGCTGCAATGGAAAAGGAGCCCCACTGGCACAGGAGTCGCCAGCCTCCCCTGCTGGTATCCAACAACAGTGGTGAAAAAGACCAGAAATTTCCGATGCTCTCAGGGCACTGGGGCTTTCAACAATGGGAGTTGTAGTCCAACACATCCGGATTCCAATAGCCAGATTCTGCAAGTTCTATCTACACCCACTTCACTGCTCTCCTCAATAAGTGGCAAATCTTTCGCCAATCTGACAAAACCTCTCAATACTGTATAGCAAAAGCCCAAACAAGATACACAACCCAATGTTTAATGAGACAGGAAAATCATTTCTAAATGTCAATAAAACTTATTCCAGTGGACACATTTGGGGCTTTCTTTTTTAATTTCAAAATTTCAGACTGCTGCCATTGCCAAATTCCATCTCATGTGGACACATGAAGCAAAATAGCAAGTATGCTTCACTGGTTTCCTCCTCCCTAAAAGAGACTAATCTAGTGTCAAAGTGATCATCAGAAGTACCGAGGCAGCTAGGCTGCTCCTGCATTAGTCCCCAGGATTTCAGAATGAGTAAGTAGCTCAAGAAGCCTCTGAGTGCAAAATATATTTATTTCTGAGCCCCAAGGGCCCTCATCGACCTAGGAAGAGGATGCTGACTAACAAGCAAGCAGGAAGTGCTGGCCACACCAAGGGGCCCAATTAACACACAAGAGAGAAAAAGATACACTTCGAAGAGAAGGGACAGGATGGAAATGCTTTGTAAGCACAGAAGTAGCAACTGCTACCTTAACATCTAGTCCTTTAGTAAAAATTGAAAAGGGGAAGGAAAAGAAATGGTCGGACACAGCCTAAGATCTGCATACCATTTGTGAATTGGTGCTTTGGCTACATCCCAACTGGGGTAATTACATTCCAGCTATCCTAAAAGGCTCCCTGCTCCACCCTATTCCATTTTCCAGTTCCTGCAGTGTCAAATAGTTGCAGTGAGTTTATAACCACTTTAGCATGTGCCATTTCTCACTCTTTTCAGCTGTTTCAGGCTCCCTCCCAGGACAATATGCATCCTGCTCCATGGCCCTGAAGTAAAGCCTTGGCTGTTCCTTCAAGGTCAAAAATGGAAATTCTGCAATCCGGAAAGCCATGTTTTGCAAGACTCCTGCAAATAGAACAAGCTAAACAAATTACTCCATTTGTTGAATGTTGACTGTTTTAATAGATTATAGGCTTTCATTTACTGTAGACGCTACCACACACACAGGACACTCAATTGCAGAATGCAGTGAAGTAGACCAAGGAAATGAGATGGTGTCAGAAAAGAGGAACGGGGTTCAAGGAGGACAGAAAAACCAAAATCCAGACCTTCCTCTGCAAGGCAAGACTCAGTGGTACAGCATGAGATTTGCATGCAGAAGGTCCCAGGTTCAATCTCCATTTAAAAGGATCTCAGATAGCAAGGCTGGGACAGACCCTGGAGAATCACTGCTAGTCAGAGGAGATTATTGGGCTAGATGGACAAATAGTCTGACCTGGAATAAGGCAGATTCCTAGGTTTCTCTAATCTTAGGGATTTTAAGACAGATTGGGTATCAACCTATGTTAAAAATTGCAAACATGGAATCCTCAGGTATAATGTATCCTGTGGTTTCTGAGAAATAAGCCAAGTTTGAACCATGACACCCATGCATACATCCAGGGTCTCTCCTTGAGAGGATATTTTTTTACCTGGGAAAAAGCCAGCAGAGCTCTCTGGTCAACTGGACATATGACATCTTCAAATTCAGCCTGGTTTGGAACACACTAGCTGCAAGCCACAAACCTAGCCTTCACCAGTGGTCACCAACCTCAGGGTCCCAGATGCTGTTGGAGTACAACTCCCATCATCCCCAGTCAGCATGTCCAATGGTCAGGGATAATGGGAGTTCTAGTCCAATATCAGGGCCCCCAAGGCTGGAAACTACTGCTACACCATCCGTGCTAACTGAGCATTCATGATTAAAATAGGCAAGATCCCAGTCCTGTTATGGACAGAAATGTGAAACTGTATGAGCCCTTAGAATTCCCTTAGAATCCAAAGTGAGGCTTGGAAAGACTTGCACAAGTCTATGGGGTGTTCCTTTTACATTAAACTAGCCAGGTTCTCACAATCAGGGAAGGAAAAGAAGCCACGGTGGCTTCTTTTCCCCGCCTCACATGTGCTGGTTGCACACCACCTCATTTCCATCATTATCAGCACCAGGCGCAGGTTGCCATGTCATCTGAACCAGGCGAGGTGGGTGGCGGGGGTGGTTCCAAACCACCCCACAACCCATGGCTTGTTCTAGGATACTGGGGTGGTTTGGAAGCCACCCCCGTCGCCCACCCTTACTGGGTTCGGACAACACGGCAAGCAGTGCCTGGCACAGGTAATTATGGAAATGAGGTGGCGCACAACTGGCTTGCACAGGGTGGGGAAAAGAAGGCACTACAGCTTCTTCTCCTTCCCCAAGCATGCAAATGCAGTCCCTCTCCTTCTCAGGCATCTATTGCTCACCAGTGTTCTGAGTCTCAGCCCTTATTCCCATTATTTAACATAGAGATCCCTCAATACTTTTTAAAAACCGTGCCAAGAAAAACAAGTAAAGTTTATGCAAAGTTTGTGTTCACCAACTAGGATAACACTTCGCTGAAAGCATGTTACCACAACCCAACCAAGTGGTCAGTGAAGGGCTTATTGTTTCTCTTATAGCCCAACAGCAACTCCTCAGCGCACGCTCTCTTCAAAGGTGGAAAACAAGTTTGTGGAATAGGAATAAGCCGCAGGTAGTACTTGCCTACCCCTAGAGAGTTAAGCATGAGCAGAGAAATGAAATAATTGATTTGAAAAGAGGAAGGGAAACTTGCTGACTTTTGATTGCATGTCTAGTTAATGAAGCAGAAGTGGAACATAAGCCAGTTTGTTCTCTGCACCCACTCCTCCCTGTTTTGACTTCACTAAGTCACTGCCCATGCATGCATGCAACACTTTCCAAGAAAGCTTCTCCATGGTCTAATGAGCTATGAGCAAGTCATAGCTCAACAGAAGCCAATAAACCTCCCATCATGCATGTCCACTCCTTCTGAATGCCACATTTCTGACCACAAGAAGGATGGAGAAAGACAACAGCTTTGAACCATGTATTTTAACTCTTAATGCAGTCATATAAGATTCAAATGCTTCAAGAGAACCAATTTAACACAACACTATGAGAGAGCTGTCTTCAACTTACTATGCAGTTTATCTTAACCACACCTAACAGATACAGGGTGAAGCTCAGGATTTTCAGCATATGCGATCACTAATCTGACTACACACCCTATAAACACCCCCAATTCAAGGGAATTCACACATCTCTTCATAATCACTCACATTTTTTTTTTAAATCAGGGACTTCAGTTGGAGATGGCAGCACATATTGGTGAAGTCCAATGCAAGACTCTCATAAACCCTGTGGTAACTAGGATACTGGTACAAATTATACAGCAAGAACTTGGATTTTCCCATCACACCTTGCAACTGACCAGCTGCAAAAGTCACTCACTTAAAAACCTCATTCAGAATCCTCACCTCTTTCAGAATCCTCACGAGTAATTGTTTATAACTTGAGACAGCTAAATATGGTAATGATTTATGTTTTGGTAAGATGTAGGCAAACCAGTTTATTTGAAAGACTGCTTATACCACACCTGGGCAACTCACGGCCCTTGGCTGCTTTCTGTGCAGGGAGTTTAGATTTACCCACCCCTGCATGCTGAAATTTGGGGGTAGGGGGAGATCATGTGCACGTGTGTCTGTGCACTCATGTGCAGACCCTGACCCACTACCAGGCACTGCATGTGGCCCTCGGGGCAAAAAGGGGTGCCCACCCTGGCCTACACACATATGAACCTTTCTGAAGCCTTGAGATCAGATTCAGAGGCCCTGCTCTCTGGGCCACCTTTAGGGAAGATCATCTTGGTGGGTGGTAGGCACAAGGTTTCTGGTGGTAGCTCCGCATCTTTGGAATTCCCTTTCTAAGGATCTTTGCCAGTATATCTTCTTGCTATCTTCAGACAAGCTCTAAAGAGAGGTTTTTAAAAAGGTTTTTGTAAGGCCTGTTCAGTTTGATTTTATATTGACTAAGTATGTTTACAAACTCGTGTTTGAGTTTTGTTTATTGTGGCTTTAATATTTCCCTTGCAATTTCAAGCTGCCTTGGGATAACTATTTATTACATTTATATCCTGGCTTTTTTCCTCTTCCAAAGAACCCATGATGGATTATACGGACCTCCTCCTCTCCATTTTATCCTCAAAACCCTGTGAGGTAGGTTATGCTGAGTGTCAGTGCCTCTCAGCCCGAACTTACGTACCCAGTGAGATTCATGGCCAGGTGGGGACTAGAACCTGGATCTCCCAAGTCCCTAACCAAAACTCTAACCCATCACCACGCTTTAGAACTTTGTCCTAAAATTTGGGATGTAGATACCCCAAATAAATAAAACTCTACTTATGCTCACCAGCAGAGTAACTTTGATCCCCATGGCATTTGCCATAAACCTTACTACGGTATATGTTTTACACTCTGGGATCTGGTCTTATATGGCACTTGGTGAAAGTTTGCCATGCAAGGCAGAATACAGACAGGATTGGGCAGAAGAGTGATGCCATGCTAATTCAATATCACAAACTGAGATGATGCTCCCAGTGCAACAACTCAGGACAGGAAAGTTCCATAAGTGCCACAGTCCCTGAGCAAAGCTTGCACAGATCTTGTGTGTGTGAATATGGAAAGCAGCAATGCTAAACACATGCAATTCATGTCTAGGACACTCTTGTACCACTGCAATGTTACAACCACAACACATGCACTAGCATTGGGGGTGGGGGTGAGAACCACAATACAAGTTGTAATGCCTATAACCCAAACAGATCATAGGATAATGGCTACGGGATAGGGTAGTCTAGCAGACACCAACAACACTGGGATGTCAGGATGGCATTCTATGGAAATGCAAGGTAATTGCAACAAGTTGCCAGAGGAAACTGGGGAGCTGCGTTTCTTGAAAATTCTTCCTCCCTATTTAAAGAGCTGAGTAAGTTAGCATTTATCAGGGATGACAAATCTAGGGAATCCTACCATAAGGATACAGCTATGTCTACACTACACATTTAAATAAGTTTAATTATCACGACTCACAAATCAAGGGACTCTGGAAACTACAATTCTGAAATTACGATTTAAGCACTCACAAAAACTACAAGCCTCAGGATTCTTTCAAGAAAAATCAGACCAGATAAACCAGGTTAAAAACTATTTTGCAAGTGTGCCCTTAGGTGAACTCTCTAGGTCCCTTCCAGTCTTTGCCCGCTGAGCACTTTGAAATCAATGCCACTCAACAAGGGAATCGGATTATGTTCAAGAAATAAGACTTCTGGCCTGCTTCTCCTCTGCAAGAGTAGTGTCCCGCATCTACTTGCTAGTGTCCCAACCTGTCAGGATCCATTAAGTTTCCAGCAGGCCTCTAGTGCAGTTGGCTGCCACTGGGGCACATTTATTCGGGTGGGGGAGTAACAAACAATAATGACTATTCAGTGAAGAAATGACTGACATTTCCTATTAAGTTTATAAACACATCTTCTCCTAACTGCATGGTGGCTTCTACTTAGTCACACTATAACCCAAAAATGCACTGAAAAATTGCAATTTTCAGTCACTGTCTACTCCATACACTACTACAGTGCAGAAGTACCAGAGTAATATGATACCCAGATAATATTGGGGGCTTTGTAAAGAGGAGTTTAAGGAGTCCTGGCAGCTGTAACAGCTAGATGGTGGCAGTGTACTGAAAAGCGGAGAAATACGGTACTCATTGGTCATTTTATGAGGAAAGTATCATGAGCTCTAGGAGCTCATACTTTCAACCTCAGTAGCAACACTAGAAAAGAAAGCTTGGTTTTTCAAATGGGGCTAGAAAGATTAAACACAATTGTTTCAATTCCCAATATTCAAATCCATAAAGCCTTAACATGTGGAAAACAGGAGGTAGAACAAGCCCTTGAAAGCTCCCCAAAACTGTAAATACAGCACTGAGCTCTTGCAAATGACATACCTTGTCCAGATTTTGGAAAAGGGTGTCTTTAATCTTCAGGGAGCCTCATTGGTCAGAATAAATGTAGCTGTTCCCTCTCAAGAAGAGAGCATTCCAACCCAGGAAAATCCAAGCCAATGGCAGAAGTACAAATACCTTAGAAGAACAATGGGAATTCTGCTAGAGGGGTTGCTCCCCCTCCCCCTCCCCAACTCATGTTCAGTGTAACATTTGAGAACTCATACATACATACATACATACATACACGCACGCACGCACGCACGCACACACCACTCCCACCACCATGCCACCCTTCTCCAGCTTGATACCTCCTTTAAAAACTATCAGCCGCTTCTAAAACATACAATGCCTCATTACAAGTTCTAATGATTTAAATACTTTAAAAATGCCTAGTATGCCCTTCTTGGCAGCTGGCAAAAAGGATGAAAAATAATAGAAGTTGAAAATAGAAATGATCACTATTGTGGTAAACAGGGAAGGAAGGTTAGTTTATTTGGATTTAGAAATGGCATTTATCACACAGAAAAGAGAAGTGACTCTTGTTACTGGAAAAAAAGGGGGCAGGGGAGGAAGCTCAGACAAACATCATGATAATGTACGGTAATTAACATACAGGCCTGTGGCCTACGCTGGCTCAGCTTGTCTGAGTGTGGAAAGCTAAGCAGGGTCAAGCCTGGTTGTTACTTGGATGGGAGACCCCTCCTCTAGTTTCCTGCATTGAGCAGGGGGTTGGACTCGATGGCTTTGTAGGCTCCTTCCAACTCTATCTGTGAAATCTATGAACATTGTCACTGATCATCTTGAAAGAGCCAAGATTTTCAAGAAAGATTTTCTGTGTCCTCAGATGGCCATGCTCAATCCCTCCTGTTATGCACCCATCACTGCCCTGGGCAGGATATAAGAGAGAGTACCATTAGGGAAATAATTTCTTTTTGTTGTGTGCTTGGAACCTGGGGAAATGCCTTATACCAGGTCATACTAATTGTCCATCTAGCCCAGAATTGTTTACTCAGACTGCCAGCTGCTCTCCAGGGTCTCAGGCAGAAAGGAGCCAGTCCCATCACCTGCTACCTGCTCCTTTTAACTGGAGATACCATGGACTAAATCTATGACTTTCTGCATGCAAAGCATGTGCTCTGACACTAAGCTATGGCCATGTTAATTATTGAGGGGTGGTGTGGTGTGGAGGGTTAGAGGAAAAGGATTCAAATCTTCCTTGATTACGGAAGGCTAGAAATAGAATCAGTACAAAAGACAACCACAATATGCCCCCAACAGCCAAATGTGGTAATCCTCAAGGTACAGTCTGTACAATCAGCTGCAGTGCAGAGCTGCACAGCTCTGCTGAAAAGAAGCCATTTCCTGGTTCCTAAACAAACAATTTTTTCATCAGTTGAAACACAGGATGGGATGGATATACATCTGAGAAAATGAGACAGTTACTCCAGCCTTTGCCACCCCAAATAATAATTGCAGAATTGGAACCCCGCTTATCTGTGCCACACATATACTCAGTTTCAGAGCCCTGCCCTGGCAAAAGCACAGCAATTGGTTTCCCAACACAGCATGTGTTTGTCTTAGGAGTTGTGTGTGTGCATGCATTTAGAGAGAGGGACAACTTCACTGGAGTCTAGAGACTAAGCCCCAGGAATGTCAAGGCTTCCTGAGACCAGCTCTTACTAATGGCATACACAAGCTCAAGCAACCACAGGACTGTGCAGGTGGTTGGTGCAGGATTTGGTCAATTGCATTGGTCTATGAACCAGGAGATACAAAGCGGGGGAAAGAGCCTCAATATGGGCAAGAAGGAAACATTGGGGCAGGTTGGGGGGAGGAGAAGGGAAGTATATGGTAAGTGGTGTTACAGGTGCACACACCCTCCACTCCTTGTCATATTCAGTTATGTTATGAAAGAATATTTCAGAGTTCGCCACTGCTCTGCTTTCTAGAACAGAAGTTATGTTGGGGGAAACCTACTCTGGTAACACTTTCATGAAACTACTAAGAGGCTTTTAAAGACCCCTCCTCTAGTTTCCTGCATTGAGCAGGGGGTTGGACTCAATAGCCTTGTAGGCTCCTTCCAACTCTGTGATCTATGAAATCTATGAAAAAAATAATAAGGTAAGCAGCATATACGGTAAATCAATTCAACAACAACAAAAATAAACAAGTACTAGTTGAAAGGGAGGGGATACAGAAAATTAATGCCTACTCATATATGCCCATGGGCAGGGCATTAAACCAATGCCTTCAGGTTATTATTTATTTATTCATTCATTCATTTTCTATACCGCCCAATAGCCGAAGCTCTCTGGGCGGTGTAGAACAATAATTAAAAACAAACAATAAAATACAGTTAAAAATATAAATAAAATATTATGAATTTTTAAAAAACCAATTTAAAACAATTTAAAATACGTTAATGAAAACATGACTGCTAAAAACAATTTACCACCCCACCATATACCATTTAATTATTAAAAGCCTCAACGTAGAGGGCAGTCTTAACCTGGCACCGAAAAGATAGCAGAGTTGGCGCCAGGTGGGCCTCAGGGAGGAGCTTGTTCCACAGTTGGGGGGCTACCACAGAAAAGGCCCTCCCCCTTGTCGTTGCCCTCCGAGCCTCATGTGGAGGTAGCAGTCGGAGGAAGGCCCCAGATGTAGAACGTAGTGTCCGGGTAGATTGTGGTTGGGAGAGGCGTTCCATCAGGTATTGTGGTCCCAAGCCGTGTAGGGCTTTATAGGTCAAAACCAGCACCTTGGATCAGGCTCAGAAGCATATAGGCAGCCAGTGCAAGCGGGCCAAAACAGGTGTTATATGTTCGGACCTTTTGGTCCCGGTGATTAGTCTGGCTGCTGCATTTTGCACAAGCTGCAGCTTCTGAACAGTCTTCAAGGGCAGCCCCGTTTAGAGTGCATTGCAGTAATCTAGCTTGGAGATTATTAGAGCATGGGTTACTGAAACCAGGCTATCCCTGTCCAGATAGGGGCATAGCTGGGCCACCAGCTGAAGCTGGTAGAAGGCACTCCGTGCCACTGAGGCAACCTGAGTCTCAAGTGACAGAGATGGCTCAAGGAGAACCATCAAGAGAACACCCAAACTACGAACCTGCTCCTTCAAGGGGAGTGCAAGTTTGTGCAACCCGGTCCAGAACAGGTTGAACACCCTCCATCCGGTCAGAAGAACCACCCACTAACAGCATCTCAGTCTTGTCTGGATTGAGCCTCAGTTTGTTAGCCCTCATCCAGTCCATTGTCACAGCCAGGCACCGGTTCAGCACATCCACAGCCTCACCTGCTGAAGATGAAAAGGAGAAATAGAGCTGCGTGTCATCAGCGTACTGATGGCAACGCACTCCAAAACTCCGGATGACCCCGCTCAGCGGTTTCATGTAGATGTTGAATAGCATGGGAAAAGACTGACCCCTGTGGAACTCCATACTGGAGTCCACAGGGCCAAGCAGTATTCCCCAAGCACCACCTTCTGGAGCCGGCCATCCAAGTAGGAGCGGAACCACTGCAATGCAGTACCTCCCACTCCCAACTCAGACAGCTGCTCCAGAAGGATACCATGGTCGATGGTATCAAAAGCCGCTGAGAGATCTAGGAGTATCAACAGGGTCACACTCCCCCTGTCTCTCTCCCGACAGAGGTCATCATACAGGGCGACCAAAGCTGTTTCCATGCCAAAAACCAGGCCTGAACCCCGACTGAAATGGATCCAGATAATCAGTCTCATCCAAGAGCGCCTGGAGCTGGTTGGCAACCACCCGCTCAAGGACCTTGCCCAAGAAAGGAACATTTGCCACCGGCCTAAAGTTATTAAGATCTTCCGGGTCCAGAGAGGGTTTCTTCAAGAGTGGCCTCACCACTGCTTCTTTCAAGCAGCCCGGGACCACTCCCTCCCATAAAGAGGCATTGATCACCTCCCTGGCCCAGCCGGCTGTTCGCTCCTTGCTGGTTTTTATGAGCCAAGAGGGGCAAGGATCCAGTACAGACATGGTTGCACAAACCTGTCCAAGCACCTTGTCAACATCCTCGAGCTGTACGAACTGAAACTCATCCAAGAAAATTTGACCAGACTGTGCTCTAGGAACCTCACCTGATTCCACTGCCCTAACATTGGAGTCCAAGTCCTGGCGGATGCAAGAGATTTTTTCCTGGAAGTGCCTAGCAAAAATATTACAGGGGGCCTCAGAGGGGTCCAGAATGTCCTTGGGGCCAGAATGTAAGAGGCCTCGGACAACCCTAAAAAGCTCCGCTGGGTGGCAAATAGACGATTGAGGCAGTGAGATGCAGTGGGATGTTGTTTCTTTGCCGCCCTCACTGCCTCTAAATATACCCGGTTGTAGGCACAAATCAGGGCTCGATTGCATCCACTTGGGGAGTTTTTCTCCATCTGCGCTCAAGCCATCTCCTGTTTTGTTTCATCGCTCTCAGCTCCGGGCTGTACCACGGAGCCGTACAAGCTCTACTACAGAGAGGGCGCTCAGGAGCAATCGTGTCAACCACCTTGGTCATCTCTGAATTCCAGAGATCGACCAGGGATTCGACAGGACCGCCACCCATATCAGCTGGAAACCCCCCAAGGGCTGTCTGGAAACCATTCGGATCCATTAGCCTCTGGGGGCGGACCATCTTAATAGGTCCCCCACCCTTGCAGAGGGGGAAAGCTGCAGTTAGCCTAAATCTCAGCAGGCAGTAATCTGACCATGACCGATTCAAAGTCCCCCACCTTCAGAGCACTATCCCCATGGCCGGCTGAAAAAACCAGATCCAGAGTGTGCCCAGCTACATGCGTTGGGCCGATTACATGTTGGGACAGTCCCATGGTTGTGATGGAGTCCATGAAATCCTGAGCCACCCCAGATAAGGCATCCTCGGCATGGATGTTAACGTCTCCCAGGACCAAAAGCCTGGGGGACCTCAACATTGCAACCGAGACCACCTCCGTCAGCTCAGGTAGGGAGTCCGTTGGGCAGCGGGGTGGGCGGTACACCAACAGAATCCCCAATCTGTCCCGCTGGCCCAACACAAGGTGCAAACACTCCAGACCAGTAGTCAGACAGGGAGCCTGGAGAGAGATAGAATCCCTATAGACAACAGCAACCCCCCTGCTCCCTGGCCCTCAGGTCTACCCTGATGCTGCACCAAGTAACCCAGTGGGCATAACTGGGAGAGACTAACTCCCCCCTGTTCGCCCACCCAGGTCTCGGTAATGCATGCCAGATCGGCCGCGTCATCCACTATTAGGTCATGGATGAGGGAGGTCTTATTTTGGACCGATCTGGCATTTAGCAGCAGCATCTGGAGACCTGAAGACAGGCTGATAGGGCAAGCACCAAATCTGTGGGTGCGAGGAGGGCCGGAACACGGCACAGCGGTTAACTGCCTGGGCCGCGTTCCCCTCACCTAGCTAGCCCTCCACCGAACACCGTATCTCCCTCTACCCGTCACTACACCAATTGGAGCCCCCCCTAGGTCCCATGTCTGCCCTCTTAAAACTGAAGTTGTGTGAAATTCATAAAAATACTGAACATGTGACTAAGATACAGGCCTGCAGCTCACGCTAGCTCAGCTTGTCTGAGTGTGGAAAGCTAAGCAGGGTCAGGCCTGGTTATTACTTGGATGGGAGACCCCTCCTCTAGTTTCCTGCATTGAGCAGGGGGTTGGACTCGATGGCCTTGTAGGCCCCTTCCAACTCTATGATCTATGAGATCCTATGAGAGGGCAGTCTCATTCAAAGAACAATGGATTCTAATGAACAAAAAAGATACTCCACAGGACAAATACACATATATAGGAATTGTTCCACTTTATTCCAGTACCAACAGATGTGGAGGTGGCACACAATACCAATTTCACTGATAAGGATATTTTGGGAGGTGACGGTGGCGGGGGGGAGAGAAAGCAGGCCCATACTAAGATAAACAGGGCTAGGGATGGCTGGAGAAGCATGCACCTCCCTTAGCAGTTGCTTGTTTCATGCTTTTAGAATTTCAACTCAAAAGGAACTAGCCACCAAAACAAAGTATAGCGTGTTTCACTGCCACAGATTCAGTATGACTGTTTCTAGGGCTGCATTCTACATTCTACACCACAATTATTATTTCATTTCTACATAATTTGCACTTAGAGGATATCCAGATCCAGATGGCAGCTTCAAATGCTCTGTACAGGGGTTTTGTGAGGAGCAACTGGGAGTGTGGGAAGCATCAAAGAGAAAGGGAGCAACTTCCATGACATCCTGGTGGTCATTGTCAGAGTCAAACTGCAAGGACCACACAATCCACACTGGCCCAGATAACTACATGTACTACATGTAGAGGCACAGAACATCTAGACAGCAGAGACTGGACTGGCCGTGTTGACATTTAGTTTAGACACACACACAGGCACACTGTCATGCCCCTGCCCATGGGCAAAGCGTTATAGCTATAAGTATGTGAGGGGAGGGGGGAGTGTGAGGAGTGTGGAATGTTGAGAGGTCTGCTGATTGGCTGAGAGAGTGAGTGGGGGTGGTGAAGCCTGTGTTATATAAACAGTGGGGGGTGCTGTTTGGAGGGAGCTGTAGAAGTGATCTGAAGGAGGTGGAGGGAGGGTAGTCTGAGAGCTGAGAGGAGTCTGAGAGGGGGTGTCTGGAGAGAGAGAGAGAGAGAGAGAGAGAGAGGGTTGTCAACATTTAGAACCTGTTAACATTATCTATTTTCCCTACCCTTAACTGTAAATAAACTTGTTTCCTTTTTAAAACTTAAAAGGAGTGGTCTGAGTTGGTTACCCTGAAGGGGTTGGTGGCAGCGGAGGAGACTAAGAGAGTGGATTTTGGGGGTCTGACAGATGGTGGTGAGTGGTGGGGCTTCACAGGTGGTGGCAGGGATCGTAGTAAAGCTTTGGGTGTGAATTAGAGTGGGGGGGAGACATCTCTCTCTCTCTCTCTCTCTCTCTCTCTCACTCACTCACTCACACACAACTATCATGTGACCTTACAGGAATAGTTAAGGCACTTTAAAATATAGGAGTGAGAGTGTGTAAAGCTGTGGCTGTTCCACACACCTCTATGCAGCATAAAGTCCATAAGGGGGTGGGGGAGAGAGAGAAAAGCATTGTGATCATGCTTTTCTAGCCAGCTATTTCTGCCCGCACATAAAGGTATTTTTCAGCATCTTCCCAAAGTTTTACATTTTTTAAACTACAGTTTGTTAGAATAACCAGCTCTCATAATTCAAGCTATTACTAACAATAAACCCATCCATCATTGGGAAACATTGAGTGTAAATAGTGTGTTAATCCCCTGTAAAAACGCTAGCATGACCACCGCATGAGCCTATATTACAAAACAGATCTATGCATTAGGAAGATGTCTTCATTTACCACAGGGGTGGGCAACTTCAGCTGATCTGGGGGCCAATTTCCACTCCCAGAATGCACTCTTGCCACAAGAACTGTTTTTGAGAGTTGTGCATGTCCTGTTGATGGGCTGTTTGAAGGCTGTTTCCCGCTCAAACAAGCCATGCTACCCAGGTTTGGATGACACAACAAGCCACACCCAGGTTAATGGCATTCTGCATGCACCACTGATTTAAATAAGCCATGGTAGCTTATTTTGGTTGTGCAAACTGGGTCATTCTCTCCCCATGAATAACTCCCACAGCCTAATAGGAAAGAGACTAAACTTTGAAGTGGAGATAAAAAATGACCTTTCTGTGTTGTCTATTTGCATACACCTCCAGCACATGTCTTTCAGCTAAAAGGCCCAAGCCAACTCCTTCCTTCCTGCTGCCCCACCAGGATACTTCACAGACTAGGAAGTCACAATTACAAGGGAAAAGGCATGTTTACTTGGAAGTTAAGTGCCACTTTACTCAGTGGGACTGATTTGGAATAAGCATGCATACAATTGCAGCTTTTGGGTTAAATTAGACATGACACAGGAGATCTGCAATCAGGATCCCACACTTTCCTTCAGAATCCAGGGTGGTGGTGGTAAAAAATCCACAGTTATGCAATACCTTTATGAAGACCAACCAAAATGCCACAATAACTGATTCTCCTCATTTCTTCTACTTTCAAGCAACTGCATGAAGCTGCTAATTTGATTAAGGAAGTGGTGCTGTGGGAGGCAGCGTTTTCTTACCATCAAAATCCCAACCCCAAAACTGCTATTAGGTGGAGGGAGGGGAAGAGATGCTGGATTTGTCTTTATTTCCTGCCTTATTGCCTCAAGGTATCTAACAGTAAACATAATTTAAAAATAAAACAAACAGCAGATTAAAAGAATGCAACCAATCAATACTATTTCAAGGGGAAAACCAATACCATAAAGCAATTAAATGCTATTAAAAGCTTGAGAGAATAGGAGGGACTTTGCCAGACATCTAAAAGATAAATAAGATGGGCAACCAAGTCACAAAGGAGAAAAACATATCCTTAAATGCACAAATACCTTAGCAAAAGAAAAAAGTGATCGTCCGGTAACACCCTCCTCCTGCTTTGAGATCAAATCCATACAAGAAAGGCATATCAGAATCACACCAAAGTGGCCATAACATCTCAAATGTATAATGACAGAATATTAGCTAGGTTTAGGATAGACCATATTGGGAACCTCCTTATATTCCAGGAAAGGCAACTAAACTATTAAGAAACCAGCCAGACTAGCCTCTACCTAAAGAACATGATTGTCTGGGAGAGTTCTTCTTTTTGATTCTCTGTAACCCAGAAAGCAATTATGGTTGGGGGGTGGGGGCAGGAAAGAACTGGAATATTTTTGGCTTTCGAGTTTAACCTAGGTTTGTCTGGCTCATTCCCATTAGTTTGTGGGGGAGAAAGGAAATGAAAATGGATGGTTTCAAACAGGGAGGCTTCTGATGCAGTATAATTACCTAATACAGGCAGCTTGTA
Organism: Shinisaurus crocodilurus; assembly: GCA_021292165.1. Lineage (NCBI taxonomy): Eukaryota > Metazoa > Chordata > Lepidosauria > Squamata > Shinisauridae > Shinisaurus > Shinisaurus crocodilurus. The sequence goes on from CM037876.1 coordinate 10,561,467, forward strand.
AATCCTAGCAGTGTCAGACCTACAATTACTCTTACACGTTCAACAGGGCTGTTTTCAAAACGAATAATTAGCAGGAATAACTCACAGATGGGTGAATGGCTTCTTTGAAAGTTCAGCACAGCTTGCAGCGGCAGAAGAAACCATGTTTCCTACCAACTGTTGGGTTACTGCATCCTGCAATCAAGAAGCACCCAACCAGCTTGATGCCAGGTAGGGCAAGATGGTCAAATATGGTCAGCTGATTCTTACCAGATGCTCTGAGGATGTAATTTTTAAAATATGCCATTTACACAAAGACATTCTTAACAGAATACTTGATTACAAGGTGATGTATATTGTGAAGCATTAAATAATAGGCAATTACAGGAATTTTACTCCCTGGTCTTCGGGGTCACTCATGTACACACATGCCTCATTTAGAAGCACGCAACCCCTGTAGCCCAACTGTCTCCAAAGAGCTTGTTCTGCCCTTTCCCCTTCCACATAAGCTCCATGCCCTAGTGTCCATTACTGGTCATGTGTTTTAGCTGCAGATATTGTGTAAAAGGACCACAAACAAATGGTCTAGAAGGAAGTATGAAGTGCTCACAAGAGTGATCATCGCAGTGGTACAAGCCATAGACTCAGAACCACCAAGCCTTCACTGCCCCTGCTGGGAGGAGGGCTGTCTGTGTGAACTGGGATGCTGTTTGCTACTTGATGAAATGTTTTGAATGACTAGAGAGCCTGTGAGTTGCCACACCAACAAATCTGGTCCATCAAAAGGATACAAAAAAAAAAAGCAGGGTGATCTATCATGCATATAAATCAGCAGTGTCCTCCATTTTCCCATACATTTCCTAAAATTTGGGGGGTTGGTTAGTAAAAAATCCGTTGGTATACAGTATGAAGACAGCTAGTTCAGAGCATCCTACAAATCTGTTACTCAAGAATCTTAAACTACATCATAGCAGCAGGGATAAGCTTGAAAAATATAGTGCCAATTCCTGCTAATGCTTCAGAAACTAAGTAGTAAGGAGCCCAAATTCCTTGCTTTTCAAATTTCATTATTCTGTAGACTACTCAAGGGTATGGGGGCAGGGAGTAGAGTCAGGTTAAAAACAAAATAGCAAATTATTCTTGAAATTGAAGCCTGCATTTCATGTACTTATGGGGAAAGCAGCACAGACCTTAAATAATTCAGAAGAATCAGTATAAAATTAAATCCAGAGAAAATTCTCACGAGCAAGGAGTCAAGTTGTTTGCCAGAAACCATATCAGTTTCTCTCCTTGGCCTGAGAGAGAAACCTGCTCTGGGAAATTAAACACACAGCAATACATAATCCCTTCATGCAGCTGTGAAGACAAACCAGAGTTAGTCTCCTCCAGCCAAGTGCCAGGCATCTTCTCCAAGATAATCAGACCTACCTAGTCTACAGTTTGGTGAGGCATTACAGCTGTATATCTGACAGACTTTGGCGGAAACCAGATCTGCTATCATATCTGTGGCACTGAGTATTTAATCTAGACTTCTTTTCTGACCTAAATTTGTCTCGCTCACACACACAAACATTTTGCAATACTGATTAGGTACCATATGTCTTGGTTCATCCTCCTAAAGCCTCCTCCTGGGAGGAGACTAAGAATTTATCCATGGTTTCCAGTTTAATATACTATATTTTATATGACTATCTCCAGGATAATAATGGTGGTTAAGCTGAACTCACTCAGAAAAGTGCTGGTATCAATATTCCAGATCAGCAAACACAGTAGGGGTAAGAAAAATACAGACAAGGTTAAGTTTCAAGAACAAGCTTTCGAGACCTAAGCCCTAGAGAACTAACTGGTTTTCAAATTGGGTGCATTCACATCACACTAAACCACCCTGGCAATAAGCCACGATGGGTTGGTTGTCATGGGAACAACCCATGGTGAGACCAGCAGACGATCAGGATCACCATGGGTTGTTGGTCCCCTCCCTCCCCCGTCAATCCTCCCACAGGTATCCCAGGGGACACCGCAGGAGGGCCAAGTTGTTTCCCCCCTCCCCGCCATGACGTCATGCTGTTTCGGGCTTGCCACAGCTTTTTTACACTTTAAACTTTATTTGGGGGGGATTGCAAAATCTGCTCAGGGCAGTCCCTTCAAGGTGCCCCAGTGGCACCTTGCAGGGACTGCCCATGGTTGCCAAACCGTTTTTTTTTTAAATTTTGTCCTCGCACATTTTTGCAAAAATTTAATTTAAAAAAAATCCCTACACTTGCGCAACTGCAAACAATCACAGTTGCATGGGTGTGGGAATGGTTAGCCTCTGGTGGGCAATGTGTGTGTGTGGGTTGCCTGCTGGCAAAGTCCAGTAAGTAACCACCTATGCATTGCCTGCCAGAGGCAGCAGATACGTTTATTCCCCCTTTGGTCACATCTGACAGCTGTCAAAGTGCGAGGTGTCAGATGTAACCAAAGGCATGAGTGATCTTTGCTCACAAAAAGGGGATAGCAATTCGTTCACCCCCTTTGCGGCAAGATCCTTGGGGGTCTATATACCAGTATAATGTCCTGCCCCAAAAAAACTTTTTTAATGTTTTCTAAATCCCACTTAAAAAATGGAAAACAGCTGCCAAAGCGAAATACTCCAGTAAATGGTGTGGCTTGCACTTTTGCATGTTACTGAGGTGGTAGCGTATCTGTGTTTTGTTTTTTGTGAATTGCTGTGAAGTGCCCAGAGAGCTTTGGCTACTGGACGGTATAGAAATGAAATAAAATAAATAAATAATAAAAATAAAAGTGAGGGCACCCTTGGGACACATGAGTACCAACCCCCCCCCCGAGGATCTTGCTGCGAAGGGGGTGAACAAAAAGCACACCCAAGGCTCACCATTCCTGCAACTGCAATTATTCGCAGTTGCGCAAGTATGGGGAATTGTTTTTTGATTTTATTTTTTGTGCAAATTTGTGATAATTTGCAGAGATTCTTTTTTCTTTTCATTTTTTTTTTTAAAAAGGTTTGGCAACCACGGGCAGCCCCTCCAAGGTGAGGCTGGAGCACTCTGCAGGGGCTGCCCGTAGCTCTCAAAACAGGGATCATAAAAGTCAGCTTGAGAGTTGGCTTTCCTGATCTCCCCCCCCCCCCAAGTGTAAAGTGCAAAAACGCTGTGACAAGCCCAAAATGGCTCATGGTCGTGGTGAGGGTAGAAGCCAGCGCCAGCTGCCTTCAAGTGCCACCTGGGCATTTTGGGGGTGGCTGGCACTGGTGGTCACCCAGGAGCCACTTGGCAAAAGCGACAAGGGCTTTTTGCTGCTCTTGTCAAGCAGCTTCATAGCTGATTCTCCATACCCACGCTGGGGTCAGTCGCTCGGGTTCAGATGGCAGGACAACGCATCATGGGTACAATAAGCCCTAGAACAGCCCATGGGTTGTTGGGGTAGCTTGTTGCCCACAAACAAGCCATCCTGGGGAAATCTAGTTGGGACGACACAACAATCCATTGTGGGTAGCAACCCACAATGGGTTGTCATGTCATGCAAACCCAGTCATTGTGTTCCAGGGAATCCTAGGTGTCACGGATCTGCCACAAAAGTTTGATGACACAGCCCTTAATGTGCTCAAAATGATTTCTGAAGAAAGTAACTATTCTCCCCCCACAAAAAAGCAAAAGCTGTCTTGTCTTGGAGCTGCAAGCACCTAGCAATTAAGCATGTTGCATAAAAGGTCCTTAGGAATCCAGAGAATTAAACAAATAAGGTAATTGGTAACCAATAGGGAAGATACAATGAATTGTGAACTCACTTTGGTAATTGTTATCTAAATGTAATTGGCAAAGCATTCTGGAGAATATCCAAAGAGAAAATTCTGAATTACCGGTATAGTTCATCACTAATGATGAAAAGGGTCATGTGAGAGATGGAAAGACATCAAACTATTATTCCGAGAAAAAGTGAACTTAAAGGTTTTGCTTATCCATTAATGAGCAAAAAAATATTGTGTAAGATATAAACATTAAAAAGGTTGATAGATGTCTAGAATTATTATTTTTTTAGTAAACTTTGAGTAAGAAATCGCTTTGTCAAGGGCATATATCAACATTAATTTTATCTAACTTGAAAAGCATATGTTTAAGCTTTTGTATGTGTGTTTTGATCAGGAAGGATTCTTTTAGAAGTCAAGATTGTGAACCTAGAGTTATGAAATAGCAATTAGTGTTGACATATTGGCAGTGAGGTAATATTTTAGAAACTGTATAAATATGGTCTGATATGGGGGTCAGATAGCTTCTCTATATCAAAACTCCTTGCCTATGATACTGCCAGACAACTCTTATAGAGAAGTCTTGGTAAGCAATGCTCTCTTTTGTAAAAGAAATGCTTAGGAAATACAGTAATACCTTGGATTGCAAGTAACTTGGTTTGAGAGCGTTTTGCAAGACAAGCAAATTTTTAAATATTTATTTAATTTTTTTTTACTTGATATACAAGCGTCGTCTTGCAATACAAGTGCTGTAGTACGGCTTAAATTAAAAATCTCTGTACAAATTTTTTGGGGGGGATTTAGTTTTGATATAAGAGTGTTTTGGATTACAAGCACATTTCCGGAACAAATTATGCTCTCAATCCAAGGCATGACTGTAGAACCTTTAAGTACTTTAAAACTTGTATTTTGATTGGAAATTTATATTTTTATCAATAAAAGAAAGGAATGGAATCAAAGATTCCTGTACTATAATTACTGTTAGTGCTAGAGCTGGATTGCATCCCAAACAATGCTAGGTGTACACTTTGTTTAGAAGTATTTCTATCTACTATGGGAAGTTAAAAGGAAGCCAAAGGCTTCCAGAATACTGAACTATAAGCAGATAGCACAAAGTAAAACAGTAACATAGGGATCCTCAGAAGTTTATCAGGATTTCTTTACTGAGAAGAGCAGCAATTGTGGATAAATTTCCCTAAAAGGCAGCTTGCCCACCACCTGTCATCTCTTCAGTCACAGGGGAACATTGGGTACATTCTGGGATGCACTCTCAGTTCACACAGAGCAACAGTGAAGTCCTAAAACCAATTCATAGATAATAGAGTTGGAAGGGGCCTACAAGGCCATCGACCCCCTACTCAAGGCAGGAAACTAGAGGAGGGGTCTCCCATCCAAGTAATAACCAGGCCTGACCCTGCTTAGCTTTCCACACTCAGACAAGCTGAGCCAGCGTGAGCCACAGGCCTGTACATTCATTCTAATACCCTGCATGAATATGTGGTCCATAAGATTTTCAAGAATCCTTTGCAATACACAGGAGTCCACCACAGACCAAAGTTTGAAATTCACTGCCCTAGAAAAAACACCACACTAAAACTCACCACATTTATGCACAAACCTAACATCCCAAGACTAAATTTCATTTAATCAGGGCACTTAAAACTACTTAAAGTCAAGCATATGAGTAATGCGTTACACATTACTGTTATAGTTAAGGCTGGCTGTGCATTTTTGCAAGTGCAGAATATGCTAGTAGACATAGAACCCTGCATCTCAACAATCTCATTTTAAATATTTTGGGTCCAGGATACAGGCAAGAAGAAAAGAGCAGGTAGGGACAGTTTCTCAAATAGAAATGTTGGCAGGAAGAAGGAAAAGGATTCCCTGAGCCTCAGTTGCACATGCATGCTGGAATCAATCCATGTTATCCTACGTTGTCCCACAGCCTCATCCCCACAACCCCAAGAGTTACCTCTCATACCACAGCTGCTTGAGAACACAGATTCACCCCAGCTGGGTCAACTGCATGGCCCAGCTGGAAAAGTACACTTAGTGATCAGGAACTTTGAACCTGCATAGCTGCAATCATACTACAGTAATACCTTGGATTGAGAGCATAATTCGTTCCAGAAACGTGCTTGTAATCCAAAACACTCTTATATCAAAGCGAGTCTCTGGCAGGCGTGAGCGGGGCTGATTTTGGCCCGCTACGTCCTCTCAAGGCGAGCGGTTACATCCCTACGCAAGACCTTGCTCGTTTATCAAGTAAAAAAATAAAATAAAATTTTGCTTGTCTTGCAAAACGCTCTCAGACCAAGTTACTTGCAATCCAAGGTATTACTGTACACGCTGTAAGATACAGTACAAGCTAGTGCCAAAAAATGAACCGCCTTCTTAATCCCAAGAATCTGAGATTTCAAAGAGATGGCACATTTCTAGCCCATGTGGCTATGAAAGAAAAACATGAAATCAAGTGTGGCTAGGGATTATTAGGAAAGGGATTGAAAATAAACCTGCTAAAGCAAAAAAGCAAAAAAAGAAAACCGCTAATATCATAATGCTTTTATACAAACCTATGGTGTCATGTGACCATTGCTCAAAAAGCATGCTGTAGAACTAAGAAAAATACAGAAGAGGGTTACCAAACTCATCGGGGCTGTAGCAACTCCCCTAAAAACTGCTTGTAACATTTGGTGTTTTTTTGTTCAGAAAATAGAGAACAGGGGACATTACAGAGGTTTTTTAATTGTGCATAGTGTAGTATTCAATAGGGCGCAACCACTAACGTAAAGTACATCACGCTAGTGTAAACCACTCTAGTGCAATGCCAATATTATTAGCTGGCACACCGATACTGCCCATGGTGTAGAGAAAGCGGACAGACCATCCAAGCTATCACCAGATTGCTGGTATCTACCCTCTCACCACTTAACAGTGCTTTTTCTCAGGATTTAATTTTCACATTAAAAAAAGAAGCAGCAGCAAAGGCTTTAACTTATTTCCACAACTGGTATCATGCAACTCCATATTCCCATTCTGTGAGATGCAAGATACTTTACAAAATCTGGAGTCTGCATAATGGCTACTTGCAAAACTATTTTCAACATGTTTTGCAGGGTTGCAACTCCATGAAGTACCAAACTAAATAAGCCATCAAGAGAGACCAATGGATCCTTCTACTCCCAAGTTGCAGTGACCAAATTATCTTCTCAGCCCTTTGTGGAAAAAATTGGGGAGTTTCAGTATTGGGCTGGGAGGAGCTATTTTATATTGCCCTTTGATTGCCAGATAAACACTGAATCAACATGTTAAAATATTGCTCTCGCTATTAGATGGGCGAGTTTCCTTTTGGAAAACAGAGATATGCATGTTACAATCCTTTAAAAAAAAAATAAAAATGAATGCAGCATAACTGCTGGTAGTAACTGCACACTCTTTGTAACAGCAGACACCACCCCTTTTGGGAGCTATCCTAGAGCTCCCTGCTGGCTGTATAAACTTCGATGTTTTTCCTCTTTTTGAAAAATTCTACCTTCCCCCTCACCCCTATAAACACACTCTTCGCCATGAGGCCTTACACACACAGGAATTCCACAACAAAGTCTTCCAAGCTTAGAGGATAGATACCCAATAAGCAAGCTCCTTCTATGGCTTCTATTCTAAGCATGTACTAGGAAGCAAGTTCCACTGAACACAGCAAAAGGGACTCATTTCCAAGACCTAGTTCTAAGGGCCAAACTAAACGTTACAAGAGAGGGGGGAAATGCAGTTGCGGGAGGCTGCCTACTTATTTAGAGAAGCAAGTCGGGAGGAGGGAATGTATTAATCCTTTCCTGATCTATATCCCCACAAACTGTTTGCTGGGGGGGGGGGGGGAATAAGCCTATGGGATAAACATAAACCTTGATTGGGAAAATCATGGGATGGGAAGGGTTATTCACCCCTTCCTTCCATGCCCTAAACAAAATTGGCAGTACTTCTCAACTACATTTATTTTTAAGCACACACGCATATACACAGCCATCATAGCTCTCCCACTTTACATACAATTTACCGTAGTCTTCATATGGAAAATAAAGATACCCTGTACATAGAAAAGTAAAATTCAAGCAGCGATCTTAGCCTAGCCTTCTCCCTGATATTTAGTTTTCTATGTGCGGGGAATATTTTGTATTAAGTAGCATTCAATCATGCAAGCCACTATTGGAGTCAGAAGTGCAGCACCAATGTAAACACGTATAGGTACAGTCAAATCACAGCTCAAGTCAGTCAGTCAGTCACAGCTCAGGTTTCTTACCTGAATAAGACAGGACACCTGAATGGAAGGAAGTTATGAATACCTGGATGCGGAAGGGCCTGCAACTCCTGGACAATAAGCAGTAGCTGGGGGAGGTTGCACACTCCTGCAAAAACCATCATTCATATCCCTTTGCCCCAGTCCACAAATTTCCATGCAAAACAGCATTATGCTTACAGCTTGTAACGAAAAGTACCGCACTCACTGAGTTATCAAATATTCTCAGGAGTGTACACCAGTGCCAAACTATAAAAAGAGATTTTTTACACTGATTAATACACATGTGACCTGCACCATAATCTGCCTCATAAGGATCCCATTTATAGAATGTACCCACATTTGAAAACAAAGGAGGAGAAGCAAGAGCAGCAGCTCTCCACATCACCCACCAAGAGCAATACCCTACAGGGCATTTAACCCAAGGGAGGATCCTATACCTGTAAAATGCAGACAGTATATGATCACTAAGCATCAGCAAAGTGGAGAGATCACACCTGGATGTACTTCCACCCTGTACTTAAATAGAGACTCACATCAGAAGCAAAAAGAGCAAGCTTACAGTTTGCTGAGGCCTGCAGACAAATCTAGGCATCATCCTCTCGCCAATGTGGAGAGAAAGTCCTTAATGACGGGAGACCAGAAAGATCATGTCCTCACTCCACATCCATTCAATTTGCACACAAAAGCCAATCTCTTTACATCCCTGTAACTATATCTAATTTACCAGCACTTGTTTTAATACATATTAAGTGGTTCTGTAGTACTCTAAAAGCAAATAAAACCGGCAAAACAAACTTACCAAATGCATCTAAGGTACTGGGATTTCTTATGCATATATGTGTGCTGCTTACACCACCCTGAAATCAGATATGATGAAGAGTGGTATAAAAATGTTTTAAATAAATCTCAGCACTAACATGTAGGGCACGAGTCCAAAAAAACCCGGACCTGTGGGCTGTGGCCCTAATGCGGACCGACAGGCTACCCAATCCAGTCCGTAGAGCCTTCTGGGGTTCCTCCAGAGGTCAGGGCTTGGCCTCCTAGCCCCGATCCCTGGGGGAAACCTCCCCAGAGGGAATCCCCACTGTTATCTCTGATCTGTTCCTGTGAAGCTGCCCAGATACCTTGCTTCACAGGACACTGGATGCCATGCAAAGCAAGGGATTCAGCTGGTGCTGGGAGCAGCTGCTACTCCCAGCTCTAGCCAAGTAGCGTTCTCCCTGCTGAGAGAGGCACTCTCAGCACAGAGAAAAGCTAAACTGGTTGGGGGCGGGGCAGATGACACCAATCAGTGTGGCCACACCCACTGACATCATCCAGCCCACACAGGGCCTGGGTGGCAATATAGTCCCCCACCCAACCTAGTTCTGTATCCCTGATGTAGGGGATAAGAGTTTCAGAACAGGACTGGCGAGACATGGTTTCAAATCCCTACTCATCAGTGACACCCACTGGGTGAACTTCAGCCAGTCACCATCTCTCAGCCTAACAGGGTTGTAAGGGTATTGGGGATGCGGGGGGGGGGGGGGGGAAGAGAAGCATGTATGCCATCCTGAGCCCCTTGGAAGAAGAAAGGTATTAAAACCATAATAGATTTCAGCCCTGAGCAGTAGCAAAATTTACAGTAGCTTCAAAGGGTGAGAACTACAGGCAGTTCCCAGATTACAAACGAGATCCGTTCTTAAGTCTGTCTTTAAGTCAAATTTGTACGTAAGTCGGAACAGTATAGTGTAGTATACATTTAAAAAGTCATTTACACAAATTGCGGCCATTTTTACATATACTACGAACCTGGAAGTCTGGCGAGTGCCTCAGCTGGCGCTCGCTGGAGGCTCAGCTCGGCTCCCACGGTGGGAGTACTCACTCACCAAGCGCCCTACAAGTTGGGTGCCGGGTTGGGCACCCATCCCTAATTTATGGCGGTCCATCCGTAAGTATGAGTTGTCCGTAAGTCAGACGTTCGTAACCCAGGGACTGCCTATACACCCTTTGCCACCTTTTACAAACACTCAAAAAATGCCAATTCAGAAATTACATTTTGCTTGCCTATGCGTGGAAAAAAATCATGTTTTCATGTGGTAGAAAATACCTTGTACAAAGTTAGCAACATACTGGTCTGGCTTACAAACAAGCTTGCACAATTTGGAGACACGGGGCAGACCATGAACACCAGAATCCTGGACTAGCTGATAAACCTGCCAAGTTCAAAACCTATGTAAAGAGGTAAGCATGCATATACAAAAGAGAGAGAGATTTAAAAGGCCATATCATCACTGGAATTGAAAACTCGTGTGTGTTTCTCCCTCTCCCTCCCCCTCGCCCGGTCTGGCCAGAACAGTATTTGACAAATATGACACAACTGCTTAAAAATTAAAGTTTCCACCAAGTATAAACTCATCAATGGCCAACAGTAAGTATTCCTGGTCCCAGGTTGTAAGACATACAGTTTCAGCAGCTTGGCTCTCATATTGAATGAAAAACTTAAGTTGTTCAATGTGCCAAGTCCAAATTTCCTAAGAAGACTGAGCAGGATCAGAGCAGGAACTAAAACATGGCTGCTCTTTTTGCCATCTGCAACATCCAGTAGAAGCTGAATTCTAGATGTATGCTGATTTAACTCTTCACCCCATTTATTGTTATTAGACAGCTGGAATGGTTGGTGGCTGTTATCCATGTTCTGCAATTTAAGGCAACATATTTTTACTAGCAAATTTCAAGCACCTCCCCTCTAGAAAGACTGACCGGAAGTTTTTCTCTACACAAGCAAAACACTGCCATTGCATCTGCTACATTGTTTTGTAGTGCTAAGCATGGCAGGTTCTAGTGATCCATACATGCCGTCTGCTCCCTTTCTATTATGCCTCTCTCTTCTAGAAATCCCCTGACAAAAATAGAAAACTCACAAACATTTTCACAGTATCTGGCCCACTCCCTGCAAATTTTCCCAAAGCCAGAGAGAGAGAGAGAGAGCTAATCTAAATACACAAATGTAAGCATTGGGAAAACACTGCATGCAGCATTGAGTCCAGCTCCAGAGGCTCTAACAGTTTGCAACAACAAATCAGCACCACCATAGAACAAAAACATATGGAAAATCAATGAAAATAGAACACATTAAAATGGGCCACAATTCCTTTCACACCAATATCTGCTCTTCCCAGGTTTTAATGTCAATCTATATTTAGCATGAGAAAGACAGAAAAGAATCACTCCCTTCCTGTCACTTTTTCCATCCCTGGATGACATGACAGAACATCAAAAAATAAGTCAATTACATCTGAACTGGGTCTTTCCCCCTCCAAGCCAAACTTAAGCTGGAAGCAGTGCTAGCTTCTTTATTAATGTTTAGAAGTAATAGTAGATAGGGGCACATGTGAGCAAGAATGGTGGCTTTTAAATATCAGATACCGTACCTTCAAAAGAGATATGTTCTTCAAAGGACAATGTTCACTTGGACTTCCAGAAGGCTTTTGATAAAGTCCCCCACCAAAGACTGAGAAAATTTAGCAGTCATGGAATAAGAGGACAGGTCCTCTTATGGATCAGTAAGTAGTTAAAGAACATAAAGAAGAGAGTAGGAATAAATGGTAAATTCTTCCAATGGAGGGATGCCAACAGTGGGGTCCCACGGGGATCTGTATTGGGACCAATGCTTTTCAACTCGTTCATAAATGATCTGGAATTAGAAGTGAGCAGTGAGGTGGCCAAGTTTGCTGATGGCACCAAATTATTTAGGGTAGTTAAAATAAAAAGAGACTGCAAAGAGTTCCAAAAGGATTTCTCCAAACAGGAAGAATGTGCATCAAAATAGCAAATGCGGATCAATGTAAACATGTATAAAGTGATGCACATTGGGGCAAAAAAAAAGATCTCAACTTTACATATATGCTGATGGGATCTGAGCTAGCAGTGACTGACCAAGAAAGAGATCTTGGGGTTGTGGTGGATAGCTCGATGAAAATGTTGACCCAGTGTGTGGCTGCTGTGAAAAAGGCAAACTCCATGTCAGGCATAATTAGGAAAGGAATTGAAAATAAAACTGCCAAGATCATACCACCCTGATACAAATCTGTAGTGCGACCACACTTGGAATACTGTGTACAGTTCTGGTCACTGCACCTAAAAAGGATATTGTACTGTTGGAGAAAGTGCAGAAAGGGCAACTAAATAGATCAAGGGGCTGGAACAACTCCCCTACAAAGAAAGGTTACAACATCTGGGACTGTTTAGCTTAGAAAAGAGGTGAGAAAGGAGAGATGTGATAGAGGTGTATAAAATTATGCATGGTGTGGAGAAAGTGGACAGGGTTCACTCTCTCATCATACTAGAACCCGGGGTGATCCCATGAAGCTGACTGGTGGGAGATTCAGAACAGATAAAAGGAAGGACTTCTTCACACAGTGCATAGTTAAACTATGGACTTCACTTCCACAACACGTAGTGATGGCCACCAATTTGGAGGACTTTAAAAGGGGATTGGACAAATTCCTGGAGGAGAAGGCTATCAGTGGCTACTAGTTCCTGATGGCTATACGTTACCTCCAGTTATCAGAGGCAGTATGCCTATGTACACCAGTTACTGGGGAACATGGGTGGGAGGGTGCTGTTGCATTCATGTCCTGCTTGTGAGTTTCCCACACACAGCTGGTTGGCCACTGTGTGAACAGAATGCTGGACTAGATGGACCTTGGTCTTAACCTGCACGGCTCTTCTTATGAGATCTAAAACATCTCCCCGCACACACACAAAGTTTTATTTTCTTTATGAATTAAAAGTGGAGTGAAGAAAAGATCTAAAATGAAGATAACATTAGAACATCAAGAGTGTGGGGGAGGGGGAACAGCTCGGGTGCACAACAGTATTTAGAGCAGATTGTGCCAAAAAACAGTGGAAAACATGAAGCCATAACAAGCAGAATCTAATCTACGTATTCACATCTGTGATCAACTAGATTCCCAACCACCACCCTCACACACTCTCATGCTACTTCTTCCTTGGCCCCATACCATTAGGTTCCAAAAAGCTGAAGTTCTCACTATGCTGAGAATCCAGTAATGTCAAACTCAGATCCTAAGGCATATTTTTGTTTCTATTGTCAACTGTGGATTTCATTTTTATACCCATGTATAGGTCATAGAATGATAGAATCTTGCCTGGGATTTCTAGGTATCCTCCGCAAACTAAGATAATAGAAGGAAGCCAACAGAAAACTCTCTCACCAATTTCCACAAGCAAGGTCATTGTTTCCTTTATGAAGATTCGATACTGAGAAAATGGTCTTCTTTGTGAGTTTCACTGTACAGTAATACCTTGGATTGCAAGTAACTTGGTTTGAGAGCGTTTTGCAAGACAAGCAATTTTTTAAATATTTTTTTAATTTTTTTTTACTTGACATACAAGCAATGTCTTGCAATACAAGTACTGTAGTACAGCTTAAATTAAAAATCTCTGTACAAATTTTTTTGGGGGGATTTTGTTTTGATTTAAGAGTGTTTTGGATTACAAGTGCTAAATCAGTGTCTGATGTCGATAATGGACTGGAAGAGAGCAAAGAAAGTGAAGCTCAATCCAAACAAGACAGAAGTGTTCTTGGTCAGTCAAAAGGCAGATCGGAGAACAGGGATTCAACCTGCATTGGATGGGAGTACACTCCCCTTGAAGACTCAGGTTCACAGTTTTGGTGTACTCCTCAATTCAGCCAAGGTTTTGGTGGTGACCAGGAGTGCATTTGCTGATGCTTTTGAATTCCCCCCCAAAATAAAAAAAATAAATGAAGACCTGAACATGGGTGAAGGAAAGAAGAATCTAGCTACACAGTGAGAGACAGAGACTAAGACTGCACCTGTTTCTATATGCAAAATCAATTGAATTAGAACATGGCAGGGTCATCATCATCAGGCGATCACTCGTGACCGAGTAAGATTGTCTTCCAGGATAAAAATTTACAAAAAGGAGATTTTAAAAGGAGGAAATTCTAAAGAAAATTGTGTAGTCTCTAGCGATGGGTCCGTAAGTGACTGTGGAGGCCAATTCTAGATCCACACAGCTTCCCACAGTGAGGACACAGGTTACCAGATGGAAGATGGTCCTGTAAAGGATTCATTTGACGTGCTTTTCGCTTAGCACGTTTCTCCCTTTCACCTTGCACTCGGGCTTCTTCAATCGTTCATGGGCCAGAGCTTCCCAGTTTTCGATGTTTATATTGCATTTTTTTAGATTAGCCTTATGAACATCTTTAAACCTCTTATATTGACCACCAATATTCCGCTTTCCATCCTTGAAAGTATTATTTCAAAAATAACCTGGTGAATGTTTCAGCCACTGTATTAGGAGTCAGGAACTGGAAGCTCTCAGTCAAATTCCTCCATGCTTATACCAACCCAGAGGCAAGAAGAGCATAGAGAGAGTTGGGGGGGGGGGTGTTCACATGGTTAACCAATGGAATAGAAACAGGGCCTCTTTGGCTTATTACCCTCTATTCTACTCTCATGTGACACTCCAATAAAACTAGCTGAACACTAGAGTATATAGAACAGCAGGAAGCTAGCTTGAATCAGCACCTACAGGGCATTCTCTCTCTCTGCTGTTTCAATTTAATTTGCTAAAAAGTATTAGAAGTCCTAGGTTAGTTCCTATTTTAGGCACTATACTACTATAACAGTCAAAGACAGAAGACACACCTTTCCTTGTTTGCATTATGTAATTATTAGATGGGATAACAAGGTAATAAAATGGCAAGAAGGCCAAGTGGTAGCTCATTCCTAGACATGATTTTATAAACCCAAACATATGCATGTGTTCAACAATGTGCTTCAGACACACATCTTAATGCTATTACAGAGTTGTCACCAGCATCACTGGACATACTAGTGTAGAAGAAAGGGAGTGAAACGAGGTAGGACTCACAAGGCAAAGCTTTTCCAAAGCAAGATGCCTGACCTCATTTTCATGAGGGGTAAGGCTAGGCTGGAGGAAACTGGAAAGAGACATTTCTGTTTCTAAGCCACCCTGTCCCTATACCTTGTGACAGATAAAAATGGTTCCAACAATAAAACCAGTAAGAAAATACAAGTGTTGCATGCAAAGTCAAGACAGATGGAAAGCAAGATGATGATAATAGCTAGTTACCTGGTCCCCAGTGATGAGTTAAGAGGTGCCTTCAAGTGAAGTTGGCTCTTTTTCCTGTCAATCCATCAGTGTGTCATTAGCCCCTTAGCCATTTGTAAAAAATATTGAGATAGTAACTTGGCACATTTATTGTAAAATTTCTATAAAGCAAGCACCGATTGGACTCTACAAACTTTCAAAGGCTACACAGAGAAGAATTGCCAGTGTTAATCTCCCAACATATTCTGACATATCTTGCATATGTACTCAAGAGCTTTTCCCTGCTGAGATGTCCCCTCACTGGAACTACGGAGTCACCTCCCCCCCATCAGCATGCATTCAAGCAGAGAGCTATCAGAAGTTCCACAAACTTGATGGGTGGTGTATTTGTGTTACAATCAGAAGAGTGAAAATCAGGATACTTCTGGAAAGGACCAAATGTTTAATGACTTTTGAGTTATGAGGTAAAAAACAAGACAGCTCGTATGTCACCTCCTTGGGTCTGCAATTTGTCTCCAAGGCCTAGATCTTTTCCAGAACATCAGTTCTGGAGAGACCAGACTGGATTTCAGCCTTCTTTGAAATGCAGCAGCCTACCCCAACAGATACTTTGCGCGGGGGGGGGGGGGGGGAGCCGCTTTTTCTTAATCTACCCCTGAGCTCACTATAAATATTGCCTTTAAGGAATTAATTTAAGATGATGCCAGGAAAGCAAATATCTTTGTATCCACTAAGTGGAAACATTCCTCTGTGGAAAAAAGGTGGTTATGTCCAAAATGCATTATTAGAACATAAGCGAGCATGCTTGCTACCAACAGCATTTGCTCACTTACTCCTGCAGACCCAAACCTGTCTCTGAGAAGAGACTGAGAGCATATTGTCAAAGATATGAACATTTTGCAAAACACAGTTCAATCGCCTCCTCCACTTCATCCCAGTTCTCTTTTAAATATGAAAAAGTGATGGCCTCCCAATCTTAAGCATAATGGCAAAACCCAGAAGAATGACCTCCCTTAGAACAAGTCCATGTGCCAGATTGCCACTGACAATAAAACCAATAATCCAGACTTACAAGTAAGGCCACATATATTTTTATTAGCCCACCTGCCCATACTCACTAAAAGTAGTCATGCATTGGAAATCAGCAGGCCTAGAAGAAAAATAAGGCAGCTCTCTTCCAATTTACAAAAGCTTCTGTATCTGGTCACCCATAGGCATTTCTTGTACTGGTTAGCAGACAAATGACAATTCTCAAGCCTGCAATAACCAGTAATCAATGCTAGTTTAAGAGATAACTGGGCCTTATACTAACCATATTGACCCATGCCTCTCCGATTCACATGCCACAATATTGGCTCTTGTCTGCGCTTCATACAATTTCAGGCTAACAGTGCCTTGCAACGTGACTGGCCCTTTACACTATGATGTACTCAGCATAAACCCCTATCCTCATTTATTCTAGCAATCCTCCATATAATGCACAAGGAGAATGTGTCTCAATCCAAAGGGCATACTGAGGTATGCAGAAGTATAAAACTTTTTTTTTTTTTAAGCCCTCAGCTCACAGACCAATGAACCCCGAGCATGCTCAATGGACTGCAGAATGTCAACTGTCAGTTTGGAGAAAAATAACAACACAGAAAATGGTGGTTTGGGGGGGGGGGGAGTGAACTGGCCTGCTTGAGCCCCTCACAGTTTATTGTATCCTGGAAGGTGGCTGGGGTAGGCGGTTCCCTGAACAGGAGCACTTCTATTGGGGAGTGAGGATAAGCAACATGCTGTTGCAGGTCCTACTTGTGCTCCATGAAGAAGGAGTGAGCCCCACTAAACACAGGCGGCGGCGGGCCTGGCTTCTGAGTAAGCACGCATAGGAGCAGACTGCAACTGTGACAGTAATTGTAGCTATCCTGAACCCATATGTTATTCAAATCCCGCTAACAGTACGCTCTGATTCCTACAGCAAATTTATTTCTCTAATCAGCGTCTCAACAATCCATGGTTTTCTATCTGAAAGTTCACCTTGTGTTTCATGAACATGGGAAACTGGGAGGTTTATATCAATAAGACATTACCCCATTCTTTCACATTGTTAGTTTGTTCCCTGACTATATGTGCATATTGTCAAACATTTATCAAGTTTATTTCACTCAATGCCAAATATTGAGAAATAAGAGGCAAGTGAGGATTTTGACGCTATGTTGTGGCATACCACCATGTTGCAGGAGCAATTTGTTTGGCAGACTCCTAGTTTGGTCCCAAGAGTTGCTTGTTTAGGAATCAAGACAAATGCAATAGCAATGCTATTTTTCCATCGTAGAGTTAGGAGTTCTGACACAGTGTAACTGACTGTAGCAACATTTTAAGAACATTAAATATTTCACTCATCATTCTGAAGGAAAGCATTACAGTAATACCTTGGATTGCAAGTAACTTGGTTTGAGAGCGTTTTGCAAGACAAGCAAATTTTTAAATATTTATTTAATTTTTTTTTACTTGATATTCAAGCGCTGTCTTGCAATACAAGTACTGTAGTAGGGCTTAAATTTAAAATCTCTGTACAAATTTTTTTGGGGGGGATTTCGTTTTGATATAAGAGTGTTTTTGGATTACAATTTTATTTATTTTATTTATTATATTTCAACCCCGCCTTTTTTCCTGCAAGGAACCCAAGGCGGCTTACATAATAATCCTCCTCCTCTCCATTTTATCCTCACAACAACCCTGTGAGGTAGGTTAGGCTGAGAGTGAGTGACTGGCCCAAAGTCACCCAGTGAGCTTCATGGCAGAGCGGGGAGTAGAACCCGGATCTCCTGAGTCCCAGTCCAACACTCTAACCACTACGCTACACTGTTTCTGGAACGAATTATGCTCTCAATCCAAGGCATGACTGTACATAGGAAGCAGCCTTATAGCAAGTCAGGTGATGGGTCCATCTAGTTCAGCATTGTTTGCATCAGCCTCCCCCAACCTGGTGTCCTCCAGATGTTTTGGACTAAAATTTCCATCAGCCCCAGCTAGCATGGCCAATGATCAGGATTGCTGGGAGTTGTAGTCCAAAACATCTGGAGGGCACCAGCTTGGGAAAGTCTGGTCTATGCTGAATGGCAACAGCTTTCCAGGGTTTCAGACAAGTCTTTTCTGGTCCTTCAGGGAGAACCCAGAGGTTGAATTTGGGACCCTTTGCATGCAAAGCATGTGCTCTACCATCCAGCTACAACTCTTCCTCTATTCGAAAACAATTAGATAAAAAGCCAAGAGAGGCGGTAAAAATCAACAGTTCAAAGAGGACCAGAGAGGGATGGAGGAAGGGAGAGGAAAGTGTCTAAATAAGACCATTATTCTCTTTAAACAAAGAGATCGGGCAGCCAAGCTCCATGGAGGAGCCTAGCTTTACTTTAAAGGTAGCCAAATAAAAATCTGAGGAGAATGTATGATTCCTGTTTACGGTGTGTGTGTGTGTGTGTGTGTGTGAGGTGGGCTAAGGAACACCAGCTATGTTTTTATGATGATCTTTGTGGAGGTTATTCCCTATGGACAGTAGGAGTACTCTGTAAGAGAGCTGTGGGTAACTCTGTGGGGGATGGACAGAATTGTTGCTACAATCTTGTTTATTTCTTATGTTTATATCCCACCTTTTCCTCCAAGGAAACCAAGACAGCATACATGAGCCCTCCACACAACAACCCTGTGAGATAGGTTAGGCTCAGATTCAGTGAGGGCGCAATCCTATGGACTGCTCCCTTGCCATTCAGAAGCCCACCGAAATTGGAGGCTTCCGAGATTCCTATCCCCTTCCAGGCTGAAGCTGGCAGGGCAGGAGGAGCGGCAGAGATCTTTGCCTCTCCACACTCAGATTTATTTATTTTTTGCTAGACCACAGGTGATCTCCAGAGACACCTTTCCTCCCACAATGCCTGACTAATGAAGGATCCCTCAGAGCCAGGCATTTGGGGTGGCCACCTCTCTGAAGAGCCGCACTGGCTGCTTTTCTGGCCAATGCGGAAGGGAAGGGACGGAGGAGGGAGAGAGATGTGGAGGGCGGGTGGGGAGGAGGAAGACTGACCAAGCTGGCAGGCGGGGGGGGGAGGTAGACAGGGTGGGCGAGGGGGAAGGAGGCATACAGACATGGCGGGGAGGGGGAGAAGGGTGGCTCTCACACTGGATTTTTTTTGCCCACACTATTTGCTTGAAAAAATAGTGAAGACCACTGCACTATATAATATAAAGATGTATTGACAGAAAGGCAGGGCACCTAAAGAATTGAGGATTATATGTTCAGTTCAGTATCTGTTTCTTTGGGAAGGGGTCTATAAAGCTTTGCAGAAGAGTGGGCTACATGTTATCTATTCTGCAGCTGTGATGTATTTGCAAGGGTAACTATTTGAAGGAGGAAGGACACCACAGAATGTCCATTTTGCACAATGTCTATGAACTTGAGGGGGGATTATAGTTCAGTGGTGGAGCATACATGTTGCTGCGCAGATCCAGGCTCAAATCCTGGCATCTCCAGTTAAAATAATCAGGTATCACATGATCTGTCAGAGACCCTGGAAAGCTGCTGCTAACCAGAATAGGCAATACTGGGCTTAGATGGGACAAATGCTCTGGATCTGGAGTAACACAGCTTCTTATGTTCCTGTGTCACTCCAAGAAGATATGGAAGGGCTTGCAGGCTTCTGAAGCTAGAGGTGGATGTTTTCAGGTACTCAAGAACATAAGAAGAGCCCTGCTGGATCAGACTAAGGATCCATCTAGTTCAGCATTCTGTTCACACAGTGGCCAACCAACTGCCCCTCTGGGAAACCCACAAGCAGGACATGAGTGCAACAGCACCCTCCTGCCCATGTTCCCCAGCAACTGGTGTACACAGGCATACTGCCTCTGACACTGGAGGTAGCATATAGCCATCAGGACTAATAGCCATTGATGGCCTTCGCCTCCTCCAGGAATTTGTCCAATCCCCTTTTAAAGCCCTCCAAATTGGCAGCCATCACTATAAACTACTTTGTTAAGATCAGTTTCATGGAATGGGTTGGGGGGAAGAGAAAAGTTTTATTCTAGGAATGGCCTCAAAGATATTTCAGGGAGAAGGGGAAGGAGAGAAGAAACCCACTGTAAGGGCTACTTTTTAAACTCAGATCAAGTTTGTTCTCCACACACAATAAAAGTAAGAAGTTCTACGCCAGTGTGTCAGCCCCAGCACTATTGTGGAGAGTTGATGACATTGTAGAGGGGTGGGCATAGTGCACATGTCTGCACTAAAGATTCCTCTCCATTAAAATCAGCCCTTGAATACAGATCAATATGCATTTATTGATTTAAGCAAATGGAGATCAAGTGAGGAAGAATAACTACTGAAGTAGGTACGGTAATGTGAATGAGGGAAGGATTTGTTTTGTATGATCCACAGTTATTCTGAAACATTCTAAGGGAGTTTATTAATCAGTTTCATGCACAATGCATTTCATATAATTTCTCAGCTATTTGCGCAGCTTGAATACATGACACTGTATATCAAATATTGAAGAGAGAAAAAATAAAGAGCAAAGAATGCAGACACTGCTCACAACCCAAACAACAGCTACCTTGCTGGACAGCCACTTTGAGGCCAGAGCTCCAATTCCTCCCAGATGTCCAAGTGCCAAATCCTGTTCTACAGATGCAATTTTCCCTCCACACCCTTTTCTTGCTTCTTGGTTGGCAACTGGACGAGTGGGGGGGGGGGAGACATGCTAGACAGCATCCAACAGGGATCCTACATATAGCCCACGGGCCTCCAGCTCCTCACTCATACCTTACACACAGAGAATCCTGCATACATCGCAGAGGGAGAGAGATAATGGCTTGTTTTGAAGAAAGATGCTTTGCAGTAAGGGCTAGCTAGACAGACACACATATTTAAAAAAAAATAATATATGAAAAGGCCCTTATGGTGTCTTGAGCACCATTTCCTGGTAGAAAGGCAGAGTATAAATTAAATAAACAAAAATAAATTATGCCTGGAGGAAAGGAGACGAACCCCACTACTCTCAAATTCCCAACCCCAAAATTAAGTTGAAGGAGGGAGGTGACCTTCGAGACTTACCGAGAACCTGGGGAAAGGCACCCTCACCCTCCATAAAAATCTGGGGGGGAAAAAACAACCCAGACTTGGAAGCGGGGGGGGGGTCAGAAATGTGAGTCCAGCCCCCCCCTCCTAAAAACGAAATTGGGGGTGGTGGTGAAGGACTTATTATTTTTTACTTAGTAGGAATTTAATTTTTGATACGAGACAGTTGCCTTGAATTTTTTTTTTAAAAAAAAAATATGGGTGGGGGTGTAAAACTGGGTGGGGGGGAGAGACACTCTTTTAAACCTGCAACAACCCTACGAGAGTTCCCTGCGAGTAAGCAACAGTGAACCCAGTGAGACTATCTAGCCCACCTCACCCCCGCTCCGTGATAAACACGCGTAAGTTCCCCCACCCCTCCCAAATTAAGTTGCCGAGAGGAAGCGGGTAAGGAGCTTGCCAATTGCCCCACCCCCCGAGCTTTGGCGGCGGGCGAGGCCAGAGGGGTGGGGCGTGGAGGGAGGGGCTCCCCCCAATTTGAAATTTTGAGGGGGGGGTGGAGAAAGAGGCGGAGGAGAAGGCGGGATGACTCAGACAGACTCACAGTTGCCAAGCGATGGAGGAGGAGGAGGATGGGGAGGGGCGCCGCTGCTGCCGCCGCTCTTCCTCAGAGCCCCGCGGCTGGGGGGCTCCTCCGGCCCCCGCGGCGGCTGCTGCTGCTGCTCCGCCCCTTCCTGAGCGGCGGCTCCCGAGCCTGCCCGCCGCCCTCGCCGCCACCGCGGTGCCGCTCCATGCACGGGGACGGGCGGGAGGGGGCGAGGCGGAGGCGACGACAACGACTACACCGGCCTGAGGTAATGTCCAGGCAGCGAGCGGGAGAGCGGTCTCCGTCACTCCGCGCCCGGCAGAGGCGCCTCCTCGCTCGGCTTCGCTTCGCCCGCCTTTCCTTCCCTCAGAGGTGACGCCTCCCGCTGCGCCGCTGCCCCCCCTCCCTTGCCTTAGCTCAGGACAGCGGCGGCGCATGGGAACCGCCCGCCCATTGGCCCACTGAGAGGACGGCGCTGGTTGGCGGCGGCGCACCACGATGCTCCGCCCCTTCTCCGGGCCTCGCTCGCTCGCGCTCCTCCCATTTGCCCGGGTTCCTTCCGTCCGCCTGCGCCTCTTCCTGGATGAGGTTGGACGCGCTCAGCGAAGGAGAAGCGGAGGCGGAGGGCACTGACTGACCCTTTACGGGCAGCGCGGTTATTTATATAATATAAAAACAGCCTTGCGCAAGCCCAGCTTTTCGGGCACGCCTGCTCGGAAGTGACGCCCCGTTTTCGGTTTCGTTCGAGACTGCGTTCCTGCAGGCTTACTTGGAAAAGTAACACACACACACACACACACTTTGGGGCTTGCTTCTGAGTAAGCACGCGTAGGATCGGGCTGCGAATCAAGGTTGCGGTTGCATGCACGCTTACCTGGGAGTAAAGCCCAGTAAGTGGGGATTGCTCCTGAATAGACACGTGTAGGATTTTACTTCAACTACCCCTGCTGAAGTCCCCCCTTCTACACAAGTAGTAAATGTACTAAAGCCCTCTCCCCTTCTGCATCTGGCCTCTCACACACGCCCCTTCATCTGTGCCCGCCTTGTTAAGCTACACATGAGAGTAAGCCCCATTGAACTCAGCGTTACCGCGGAGTAGATCTACATAGGATTGTTCTCCATACCTCATCCACATTTTTATATACACACACAGGGACACCTGTCGTAAAGCATACCTACTGCTTCCCTTCCCTCCAGTGTGCTCTCCAGCCTCAATGCACCCTCGCTTGTGTCCTGTGGTCGCTGGCCTTGAGAAGCGAGTGCCTGAGTCAACAGCTGCAGAGTGACTGGCTGGGGCAGCCTTAAGAAATGCCCCACTGAGGCACAAACAGATGTGGCCTGGTTGCTCACTAATCATGACCCTGAGCCAATTGCAGCAATGCTAGGGCCAATAGCGGAGTGTTCCCTGTGTGTGTTTGGGTTAAGGAATGCCAGGAGCGGTGCAAGGTACCGAAAAGATCCAGGGCTCAGGCCCCCAGGACAAAAAATATGCACAAATTTGCATATGCTAATCTACATATGCTCCGAAGTCTCTGTGTGTGTTTAAAGGAACCTATCTCTTACAGACACCCCGATTTGTAAAAAGGGATGCCTGGACAGGGGAGAGGAGGGCATTTGATTTCAGAAAAAAACATCAGGCAGAAAGATCACGGGGGGGGGGGGAGATAGCAGGAGATTTCATAGCTTATATTTCATAGATCATAGAGTTGGAAGGGGCCTACAAGGCCATTGAGTCCAACCCCCTGCTCAATGCAGGAAACTAGAGGAGGGGTCTCCCATCCAAGTAATCACCAGGCCTGACCCTGCTTAGCTTTCCACACTCAAACAAGCTGAGCCAGCTCATCCAGGGGGATCTGATGCAACAGAGATCCTCAGGGCCCCTGGACCTTTATTTCAGCAAGTGCCCTTGGACAGCAGGGTGGTGGGGCAGAGGGCTTCCCAGAGATTTGGGGCTCCAAATAGAAGATTGGAGGCTCCAGCCCTAGTGGGCCGCCCCCTAATACCACCTCTGAGGGCAACTACAGGGGACAAGACAATCCACAGGACAGGAAGTTGAAGGAAGAGACTGAAATGTGGATTGTGCACGTAGCACTAGTCCGGACTTCAGAAGCTGCCAGGGGAGGAGCGTAAGGGTCTTCTACAGGCAGGTGGGAGGCAGGAGAGAAAGTATTGGACTCTGGCAAATGGGAGGGTACCACCACCACCCCTGCCCTTACTGACAAGCCTCTGCTGTTAAGCTTTACACAGCCAGATCCTAGATGCTTATTTATAAACATCCCATTGCTTCCTAGTAAGTATGCTTCGGGTTGCGAGCTGTGCAGCCTGATCCTGTGCCTGTTTACTCAGAGGTAAATCCCACGACATGCAGCAGTGCTTACTCCCAAGGGTGCTTGGAACTGTAAGCCTTAACTTTTAGCCAGCCAACTCTAGTCATGATGGAATGCACGTTTCACAAGCAGTGGGTCTCCTTGTGAGCTATTTGGCAAGTGTTTGAACCGTGCAGTGCTCTGGTGACAGGGACAAACACAGTGGACCGTGTTAGTCCGGGACAGCCCATATGAAAGGACAGCCTCTGGCATGCCCTGCCGGCCTTTGAGTCCTCACGTGCAACTGGATGCCCACTGGAGATAGAATTGGGGGCTATGTAGAACTTTGTTCTCCTATGGATTCCTGTGTATGTATTTGGGCATGTACGTGTATGTATTTCCCACTCCCTGTCTCACACACATACAAGGAATGGCACCAAGTTATTTACAATACTTTTATACCACAGAGAGAGCAATCCTATGGCCCCTAGGATTCCCAGCTCTGAGGTTGGAGACAGCACTCTGACCTCGGAGCTGGGTATCCGTGCTCTGATCACCTCCCCTGCTCCCCCCCCCCACAGCTGCACCAACTGCCTTTTTGAGGTCGGGAACTCGACCTTGGAGAAGGGGTAAAGGGGGCGGGGAAGGGAAGAGACTGCAGAGGCCAAGGTGCGAGGTATCCTGTGTCCTCTGTAGCCTCCTTCCCTCACCCTCCGAAGTGCCCCCAGCTAGATGGCAGAAAACGGCCATCTAGTGAAAATATAGAGCGGGAGGAGGAGGGAGGTGGATGGAGATCACCTTTGCCGCTCCTCCCGGTCTGCATAGGATGCTTGTAAGCCTCTGAGTTTGGGGGCTTACCAGCATCAGGGACGTAACCCATAGGATTGCACCCTTAATATATTAAAATCCCTAAGCAGTTCACAATAAAATACAACATAATATAGAAACAATATAAAAATAATTTAAAACAATTAAGAACATCATCATCATAACAATAAAACAGAGTGGTACCAGAGTCCTTCACAGGTCAGGGAAAGCCTGTGTGAATAGGCGTGTTTTCAAGAGGTGTTTAAAACGTGCTGCTGTTTCTGCTTCTCAAATCACACGTGGGAGAATATTCCAAAGGGCTGGTGCCACCACTGAGGAGGCCACTTGCGTACAGCTACCTGGTGACATTCCATTTGCTGCAGAACTTCTACTAAAAACGGATTTAAGCAGCATAACCGCAATTCCACCCACAGATGATTCACATCAGACCAGAATGTACATTCACTGGAAACCCACCAGGATCCAGTTCAGTGTTGCAGGAAATGTCTGTGCATGCATGGCCTACGTCAGTATGCCATGATGATGGCCCTACAACATTCCACCAAAATTCTGAAACTAGGAGGACCTGATTTATTCTTCTACAATTCTAAAGTAGAAGCAGCAGGTAGAAAGTAGAAGCTGAGCAAAGTGTCCGTTCTGCTAAATTATTTTTGATTGAAGAACTGCACAGTTCTGCTCATCTCTAGCTTTCAGAGGAAAGAAAAAAGAGGGAACTCTACATACGGATAAATGATTTTATTTCCTTAACTTTTATTTGCCTTGTTACGTTTTATAGCTTCAAGATTTTCATTGCTCTTTCCTACTATGCAACATTAAGGCCTGGGATAGGTAGGCTGCAATCCTATGCAGCAGGGGTAGGCAACATGGCATCCACAGGCACCAATGTGGCCCCAGACACCTTTCTTGCCCCCCACCCCGAAGGTGCCCTACCCCTCCAACGTTAAAACACACACACACACACACTTGCTTACCAACAGCTGGGATCACTGTGAAATAAGTTTTTGTTGGTGCTGAAAACTGGGTTCAAAGAACTTGTTCAGTGTGTTGGGGCTCAGATGCCACCTCTGCCTTGTACTCAGTCTTTTGGGCAAGTTACTTGTTCTTTGCCACGTATCCCATTGCAGCCATTTTGTGGTGGTGCCCAGGACACTTTCTCAAATTGCCAAATGTCCCCAATGCACAAAAAGGTTACTTACCCGTGCTATACCATGTATCACAGGGGTGGGAAGAAAGTAGATCTGGATCTACTGGTAGATCTCTGGCTGATCTGCAGTAGATCGGCAAAGATTTCAGCATTCTAGTACCAAATAATGTAGATCCTGCAAACAGTCTGCCTGCTATTAGTCTATAGCATACACACATATCTGGTACTAATCCTGTTGAATGCAATGGCTGGGTTCGCACATAGTGCTAAACCATGGTATGGGTTGTTGAATTCTGGGTTGTCGTGTTGTGTGAACCTAGCCACACTAATAAACCATGGTTTGTTAACCACCAACAATCCAGAAAGACAACCTATGCTTTGTTTGTTGGGTTGTGAACTCTGGGTTGTTTAAATCGTGGGTTGTCGTTACGTGTGAGCCCAGAACCATGGGTTGTTTAACCAGGCTACAGTGGCAGTGTGCAAGAGCAGTCCAAAAGCCCCAGTCACTCTACATGCCAGTACTACAGCACCACAAAGGCATTTCGGATACAGGGAGGGAGTGGGCGAAAGAGGAGGAAAACAATAACCCTGGGATGGAGAAAACAACCACCATTTGTTCAATTATCTGCCAGGCAAACCCTGGGTAGGGTAACAAACCATGGGTTAACCATGGGTTCAATAAACCATGGGTTAGCATTATGTGTGAACCAGGCCAGTGGGGCTTACTTTTGAGTAGACATATGTAGGATTGTTCTGTTAGTTGCTTTAAAACTACAGTTCTATGCACATTTACTTGAGAGTAAGCCTTGCTGGTCTCCATAGAGCTCACTTCTGGGTAAATATGTAGAGGATTGCACATACTGTCTCTCTCAATGCCTTCTTTCTGCTTATAGTTATCAGGTGCTGTACTCACCTTGGCAAGACCAGGTTCCAGCAGTGGTAGAGGATCTCCAGGCAGCCATGATGAATAGAGAAAACTGTTGCAAAACCACGAGTAGACCTTAATTCAAAACCTGTGCATGAGGAAAAGAGGCAGGCAAGACAGGTCAGCAAGAAAGCAGGCAGCCCATCACAAGGCTTCATTGGCCCTCTTACTGGCTGTAACACATGACTTCCCTTAGCAACCAGAGCTTATGCAGTGAGCTGAAGAAGGCATTTGTTCCCCATGATCATCTGACTCCCTGATTCAAGATGGTGCTGCTCAGATGTTCTTTAGAGCAGGGGTGGGCAGAAAGTAGATCCCCAGATGTTTTGGACTTCAACTCCCACCATTCCGGCCCATTGGCCATGCTGGGAGTTGAAGTCCCAAACATCTGGAGATCTACCTTCTGTTCACCCCTGCTTTAGAGGGCCTGAAAATGCATATCCAACCCGTTGACCTTAGACACCTCAGGGTCAAACTAGATATGATCCTAATCACATGACTGGCTTTCACATGCTTCCCCCCCCCAATGCCTTATTTAAAATGGCAGCCATTGGGGGAGGGGGCCCATCTGAACTGGGACCGTGCTGGGGGCAAGGGGTTAAATCCCTGCTCCCTATGCCATGGTACTGCTCTTTATCCGCCTCCACAGCTGCTGTTTAGTAAAGAAAGGACAAGCACAAAAGGGCTGATCGAACTATTAAAGCCGTTGTCTTGTTTGGTCCTCAGCTATTACAATTCTTGTTCTGGAAAGCAGAATCCAGACATGAATCACATTTGAGGAGGTAGCAATAATAGCACAATCTAAGATTATTTCCAGGGAAACCACATGATGTTGCTGCGGCATCATCATGGGGCAACACGTCACGATGGACTGATCAGCCACAAATCCAGAGAGCAGCACGTGCTAAACCCTAAGGGCTATCTTGAATTGCTGACAAGGTAGAAATTTTGTGAAGGGGCGGGGGCAAAAGGATGATCTTCTTCTTGGATGCCAGTTACCTAAAATCTTCTATTAGAGGCGATTGCCGTTGCTTCGTTCCCCATTTTGAGAACGGCTCTTTCTCTGGGAGTTTAGGCAGCTGATAAGTCTTGCTGACCTCAGGCTAAAAGTTCCCCAGAATTTCCTGCAGTTTCGTTTTTGGCTACCCTGCTCCCCACTTAGCATGGAACTAAAGCAGCCTTTCCCAAACCGGTGCCCTCCAGATATGCTGGCGGAGGCGGGGATTATGGGACTTGTAGTCCCAACACAAATGGAGGGAACCAGGTTGGGTAAAACTGAACTAAAGCAACCTGCCCATGGAGCGGGAGCGGGCGCTCTCCCTCGATGGGCAGCCCGCTGCGTGTGCATTACATGTGCGGATGAGGTGGGAGCATGCGTGTGCTTCCCCCCCCCCTACACACACACACACACGCACTTTGGGCTTTATTTATATATATTTATTTATTATATTTATACCCCGCCTTTTTTCCTGCAAGGAACCCAAGGTGGCTTACATAATCCTCCTCTCCATTTTATCCTCACAACAACCCTGTGAGGTAGGTTAGGCTGGGAGTCAGTGACTGGCCCAAAGTCACCCAGTGAGTTTCATGGCTGAGCGGGGACTAGAACCCGGATCTCCCGAGTCCCAGTCCAACACTTTCACCACTACCAACCACTTCTGCCATTAGCCATGCTGGCTGGGTATGCTGGGAGCTGTAGGCCAGCAACATCTGGGGACCCAAGGTTGGAGAGCCCTGGTCTAAAGTTATCATCGCTTTATGAGTATTTTGTTTTCCTTTACTCCGGATGACCGATTATTAATCCTTCCCATCTGTCTGAAGCAAATTGGAAACCCCCTAACCCTTTCTGCCACCTAGTGCCACGATCAAGAATTGCAGGGATGCATGCAGAACTACAGGGCTCCTCGGTTTCAGGATTTCCTGGTGTATAAATTTGTACAGTGTGCTTTCAAGCATTCAAAGTGCTTCACATGCATTAAGACGTCGTAATCCTAACAATAATCCTGAGTTCTAACAGTTTCCAGAGAGGTAAGTGTGTTAATATGTTGCAGCAAAAACAACACAACAGACTTGTGGCACCTTAAAGCAGGGTTCCCCGACCTTTTTGGACCCGTGGGTACATTTGGGAGTTTGAGAAACTGCTGTGGGCACCACCACAAAATGGCTCCCATGGAGAATGTGGCTGGTCACATGAATGGATGCCGTGAGGGCCTGGCTAGCCCAAAGAGAGAAGTAGCGAGGCTAGAGGCTGGGAGTAGAGAGAAACAGCGAGATAGAGGGGTGAGTGGGAGAGAAAGAGCAAGGCTGGGGCTAGGAAGGGGGAGAAAGAAGGCAGCTAGGGACGGGGAAGTGAGAAATAGTGAAGAAAGGGGTTGGGGGAGAGAAATAGCGAGGCTAGAGGCTGGGAGTGGAGAGAAAGCACAAAGGGGAAAGGTCTGTCTGGACAGAAGAGGATTGGGCAAGCCAGGAAGCAGCTCTTTCCTTCTCTTCCTGCCCGCTGAACAACCGACCGGCCACAGGTTCAGGAACAGGAAGGAGAACTTGGTGCCCTAACTTTATTTCAAGGTTTCTTTTTATTAAAAAGAACTTTTTGAAGGGGGAAGGGAGTGGAGAGAGCTTTGTGGGCACTGTCGGAGGTCCCTGTGGGCACCGCGTTGGGGACCCCTGCCTTAAAGACTAACACATTGATTATGGCATAAGCTTCCGTGGACCGGAGTCCACTTCATCCAATGCTGTCTTGCATCTGACAAAAGAGACCCTAATCCATGAAAGTGTATGCCTTATTACAGGTTTCTCCAACAACCTGGTGCGCTCCATAGGTGTTGGACTTCAAACCCCATCATCTGCAGCAAGCATGGCCAATTTTCCTGGTGGCTGGGGATGGTAGGGGTTGTAGTTCAACACACTTGGAAGGCACCAGGTTGGGGCAGGCTGCCATAATGAATGTGTTGATCTTCAAGGTGCCACAAGATCCTTTTTTCTCATAATTTAAGTCATTATGACGGAAAGCCGGACACCTTTTCCTTCAGACAACTCCCCCCCCCCCGGCTTCAAACTATCAACTACAAAACTGTGTGCTGGTTCATGACCAAAGATGGTGCTTGGCAGGCTTGAAGCACACGGAGACATTGAAATTAATTAATGCATCTTAAACACAAAATCATCCTCAGGTGCACCCCGAGGTACACTTTAGTAAGCCCCTTCCTCCATCTGATCTGCCATCTTCTTCCATGAGGTGTTGTTTTCATGTCACACGGGTCATGAAAGGGTAATTTGTGGCACAAACAAAAATTGGCCAGAAATTAAGAACAGCTCTGGATGCATTTCTAAGACAAACTGAACCCCGGACCAAAGATTGGAGGCTAAAGGTAATTAGTAGCTTGTTTGCAGAAGTAATTAGTAGTTTATCAAAGTACAGGCCTCTTTTCTGGGATTCCATGATCAAAATGTCAAAAACAAAAACCTGACATCTACCCAGTCCAAAGGGGCCACAGCGTCCTCAAAAGAAGGAACGATCCATGATCTTCTATGAAGCGGTGAAATTCTGGAATAAGAAACAATGTTCTAAAATGTAGGAAGTCTTTTTCAGTACAAAGCATCTTACAGCGATCATAACCTCCTGCCCCCCTTTCACACGCACTGTACGTACGTACATGTGTGTGTGTGAAACAAACATTCTCAGTGGCAACTCCTCAAGATCTTGGGAGTTACCGCTGCACCGAACAAATCCTTGAAAACAATAGGCTTTGCTATGTTCCAGTTTCAGGGATGTTCTTCCCTCTTCAGGAAGACGTGTGCACTTTGGATGTTAGAGCAAGCAGAGAACACCCGGGCAGCCACAGCCCTCACTGGGGGCCAGAAAACACTTTTTGCAGCACTGAAACAAAGGCCCCGGAAGGAGGCCAGGTCTAGGAGCCACAGAAGAGTTGTGATCTTCCCATTCTGCTTGCTGTTTCTGTACCACTACAAAGGCACTATAAGGACAGAAAGGCTCTCCCACTCTGACACGCAGCAGCAACAGCAAACGGTTAGGAACAATCAAAGATGAACAGGAAAGTGAAGCTCACCAGGTGATCCTGAGCCAGTCACTGTCAGCCTAGCCTAACTCACAGGGACCTTGTGAGGATAAAATGAAGGAGGGGGGAACCATGCTGCCCTGACCTCCTCAAAGGAAGTGTGGGTTGATAGTGGTAAATAAAGGTGCTCTTCCTACTGCTTTTTGGAAGAGAAGCGTCATATATTGCAGTTCGAGCTTGCTTGCGATAGTAGCTATCTAGCAAGTAAGACTAACACAATTCAATGGATAAAGTTCAGATGTTGTGGTCTGAAACAAAAAAGCGTGAGATTGAAAGGGATCCCGGGGTGCATCTGCTGGATTAGGAGATTGCAGCTGCTGGAGACAGCACTGGGAATCCATCAGATTATTTAACTGCAAAGTTTAGAGACCCCCATTGCCCAAAGGCTCTGCTCTGCTTGATGATGTCTTGGGTCTGTTCATATTAGATTAGTTATTCCAAATATCTTCCTTCCTCCTAGCTGAAAATGGTGAGCCTGCCAGTTATACATCCAGAATGTCACAAGGAACTCAGTGCTTGAGGAATATGGATAGTCCAGTATCAGAATAGTTATGGAGTCTATTCAGTTGCATGTGATCAAGCAACTTGGGCCAACTTGCAATGAAGATTCAAAACCAAAAAGTGACTTGATTGAATTACCACAAAACTGACCTGTGCTTTATCAACAGATCTTATCACAAAATGAGAGACTGCAGGAACAAGACAGGGCAGCTCTGATTCCAGATACACACAAGAAGAAAGATCTTGACGGATGAGAAAAGATGAGGCAGTCCTAAAGACACATTTATGTCCACTACTGAGTCTATGATCAATGCCTTGATGATCTATTGGCTTTGTATGCCTAGGTTCTGGTGTATGCAAAAGCAAGATCACGAATGATTTGCTGTCGGCTCGAGAGTGAAGTGAAACTGCATCAATGAACTTAATGAATAACTGCTCTCAGATAGGATTTTTTTTCCACCCAATTTAAAGGCGAGATCAGAAAACATTCAATGGTAACATGAAAACAGTATTTAAAACAGTCATCATCATCAGGCGATCACTTGTGACCGAGTAAGATTGTCTTCCAGGATAAATGGAGGAAATTCTAAAGAAGATTGTGTAGACTCTAGCGATGGGTCCGTAAGTGACTGTGGAGGCCAATTCTAGATCCACACAGCTTCCCACAGTGAGGACACAGGTTACCAGATGGAAGATGGTCCTGTAAAGGATTCATTTGACGTGCTTTTCGCTTAGCACGTTTCTCCCTTTCACCTGGCACTCGGGCTTCTTCAAAGTCCATGGATCCTTTGTGAAAGGCCAACCTCCATTACGGTAGATCGTTCATGGGCCAGAGCTTCCCAGTTTTCGATGTTTATATTGCATTTTTTTAGATTAGCCTTATGAACATCTTTAAACCTCTTATATTGACCACCGATATTCCGCTTTCCATCCTTGTGTTGGGAATAAAGTAACTGCTTTGGGAGACGGCAGTCAGGCATTCGAACAACATGACCGGTCCACTGAAGTTGGCGTTGAAGGATCATTTTTTCAACGCTAGTAGTCTTTGCTTCTTCCAGTACGCTGCACTTGCGGAGCTCAAATGATGCTGGATTTCACTGTCGATGTTAGCTGTAACAGAAAGATAGCTGCCAAGATAGAGAAAATGATCGACATTTTCCAGTATTGTCCCGCCAAGCTGGATAGATGGCATCGCCAAAGGGTTAGCTTGCACTTGCTGATGAAGCACTTTGGTTTTTTTGATGTTAAGTGAGAGACCAAGTTTTTCGTATGCTTCTGCAAAAGCATTTAGGATAGTTTGGAGATCATCTTCTGAATGTGCGGAGACCACATTATCATCAGCATACTGAAGTTCCACAACGGAGGTTGTAATTACCTTACTTTTTGCTTTCAGCCTGCTGAGATTAAAAAGCTTTCCATCTGTTCGATATATAATTCCCACACCAGTGGGAAGTTTCCCCTCGACAAGATGTAAAATCATGGCGATGAAAATAGCAAATAATGTTGGGGCGATAACACATCCCTGTTTAACACCTGATCCCACTTTAAATGGAGCACCATGAGAGCCGTTGTTGTCCAAAACCGTTGCCGTCATGTTGTCATGGAGAAGTCGCAAGATATTCACAAATTTATTGGGGCATCCAATTTTCATAAGGATAGTCCAGAGAGCTGTACAGTCTACAGTATCAAAGGCCTTAGCCAAATCGATAAATGCCATATAAAGGGGTTGATTTTGCTCCCGGCATTTTTCTTGGAGCTGACGTGCAGTAAAAATCATGTCTACTGTCCCTCTAGAGGGGCGGAAACCATATTGAGTTTCAGGGAGGATCTCTTCTGAAATAGATAGAAGATGGTTTGCAGGAGTCCTAGCAAATATTTTACCTGTGGTAGCTAAGAGAGAAATGCCCCGATAGTTTCCACAGTCTGTTCTATCACCCTTCTTAAAGAGGGTGATAATTATGGCATCCCTGAAGTCTTCTGGGATCTCTTCTCTTATCCAGATTTTTTCGATGAGTTTATGAAGATGTTGTACAAGTTCGGGGCCCCCTTCTTTAAAGATTTCAGCAGGAATCCCATCTGGTCCACTAGCTTTGTTGTTCTTCATTTGATTAATGGCTTTTTTACTTCATCCAAAGTGGGGAGTATTGCAAGTTCCTCTCTAATTTGTTTTTGCGGGATTTGCGAAAAAATCTCATTATCCACCTTAGATTTACAATTTAAAAGATCATAATAATGCTCTTTCCAACGCAGTGCAATAGACTCTTTGTCTTTTAGGAGTTTGGTGCCATCTTTTGATTGTAAAGGGTTTGTACCATAGGTTTTTGGTCCATAAATGGGAGTGCATAGCTCCCGACGGCATTGCTTGCAGGGTTCATCGGAACACGCAAGCCCACTCACCACTTGAAGGTGACGATCCGGCGAGAGGGATTTAAAACAGTAAAAGTTACTAAGAAAGACACCATTCTTCAGAGTGAGAAGAAACTCTTTGCAAGAATTTTAGTAATAGGCCAAAGAAGGAAAAGTGACCTTAGAGAAATTTTTCTATATTCTTTGGGAACAGTTTTATGCCCACTTGGTAGTATTGATGGCAGGGGCGGTGCTAGGTACGGAAAAGATTCGGAGCTAAGGACAAAAAAAAGAAAGAAGCAGCACAAATTTACATATGCTAATTTACATATGCTCTAAAGTCTCTCTCTGTGTGTGTATGTGTCTTTAAAGGTCGCTGTCTCCTAAGGACACTCCTATTTGATTCTGATTTCAGAAAGAAACCTCAGGCAGAAAGATTCAAGGGGGGAGGCAGCAGGAGGTGGAAGCACATGTGGGCAAAAAGCCAGCTCATCCGGGGGCGGGGGGAGATCCGATGCAACAGGGATCATCAGAGCCCCTAGACCTTTCTTTCAGCAAGTGCCCCTGAACAGCAGGGTGGTGAGGCAGACGGCCTCCCAGAGACCCGGGGCTCCAAATGAAAGATTTGGGGCACCAGCCCCTGTGGACCACCCCCTAACACCACCTCTGATGGATGGTACTCTGGCAAGAAACAAATCAGATCTTCTTGAACTTTGCCTGTCCAAAAATAAAGATTGCCTTACGTTCCATGAAATGATGGACTAATGAATGCCTATCATCCAAAAATTATGTGTTGTTCCTTCAGTATTTGGTGAACCTGCAGATACTGTTTTATTGCACGTAGTTAAAGTTGCAACAACGTTCAAATGTATCCATTTGGATTTTGTCACCGATCAGTATCCTGATTTAAGCATAAAGAGTGTGAGATGGTTCTGCCAAGCAGTCCATGGTTCACAAGTTATAAAAAAATTTTTAAGAGCAAACAAAAACCCCTACAATGGTGAGGGGACCGGAATCTGTGGCAGCAAATATAAGGATGCCTTTCAGAAATCCTTGTATCCTGGGATGAACTTTTGTAAGCCACAGGCAAGAACTTCATACTTTATGTAGCACATGGAAAGGGCTGCCCTGCTTGAGTGTTCAGGATGTTTCAGCCACAGACAAAATGACTGATGATTTAAGTTGTGACCGTGAAGAATGTGACAAAAAATATTTCTTCATGTGCAACATGCTTTCAAGAACTATCAGAACGTAATAATCAGGAGCTCGGATACAGGTGTTGCAACCAGAAGCATTCATAGATCATAGAGTTGGAAGGAGCCTACAAGGCTATCGAGTCCAACCCCCTACTCAATGCAGGAAACTAGAGGAGGGGATCTCCCATCCAAGTAATAACCAGGCCTGACCCTGCTTAGCTTTCCACTCAGACAAGCTGAGCCAGCGTGAGCCACAGGCCAAGTCACGATTGCTAGTCAATTTAGATTCCCCCCCCCCCATGTTGTTGGTCAAGGAAACGAGGTTGTTGATTTGCAAAATGTATAATTGCAGCTCTAGGCCAGTGGTGGGATACATGTGGCTCTCCAGATGTTGCTGGACTGCAACTCCTATCAGCCCTAGCCAGCAGACAATGGTAAGGGATGATGGGGAGTTGCACTTGAACATCTGGAAGCCACACATTCCCTATACCTGCTCTAGACCACGAGTTATGCACCTCTCTTTTGATTCCACGTATTTATTGTGATTCAACAAATGTTTTTTTATGGTGAAAGAAATAAACAGGCATTTGCCATGGCATATGAACATTCTTTATGCTTTCATCAATGCTTTATGCTTTCTTGGGAAAGATTTCACACTACAAGAATAAAGCTATCTTGCGCTCGAAAAAAAGGGTGTGTCATCTCGATGGCCAAGCCTCATCTACCAATGTTAATGATGCTCAACTTAAGAGGTTTCATGCAGCATCGTCCTAATTTCTTAAGCAGAACTGCAGGAAATTTTGCGGAGAACTTTTAACCCAGGGATTGGAGGGTGTATTGCCTGCCACCAAAAATGCAGGGATTACATCATGTTCTAAGCATGTTTTCTTTCGCCTCGCAGCCTAAAAAATCCCTTAGCAATACTATGTGGATATTACTAGACATTATGATTGCAATATACTTGAATGCAGTACAGTATTTTTCCATGTATAAGACTATACTTTTTCCTAAAATGGTTAGACTGAAAATTGAGGGTCGTCTTATACACGGAAGTAAGCCGAGGAGAGAACTGTGCGGTTGCGAAACTGCCCAGTGGGGGGCGTCTTATACACGGAAAAATATGGTAAGCCCATTGGCGTGGCTTTCATTTTGCCCCAGTGATGCACTCTGGACTGTCCATCATTTGCAAGTTTAATGGATGTGGCAGCTCTAGGCAAAGTCTCCACCATCGGGCCCAAAGCGGTAGGGTGCTCTATCACTGTTATCAGCAGGTTTGGTGTGGCTTGTTCTACAGCATTAGTAGGAGAAATACTTTTGTGAAATATAGCTATCCGCATCTTGCCCGTTGCCCCACCCTGAATGCAGGAAGCAATCAATTTCTCCAGAGAAAAGAAACTGAAGGCAGCCAAGGGCAGATCTCTTATGTGGCTGGTTACCACTGATGCTGTA
This sequence comes from Shinisaurus crocodilurus, assembly GCA_021292165.1. Lineage (NCBI taxonomy): Eukaryota > Metazoa > Chordata > Lepidosauria > Squamata > Shinisauridae > Shinisaurus > Shinisaurus crocodilurus. The sequence continues at coordinate 10,598,001 of CM037876.1, forward strand.
AGAACTTACAAGTGTATTAGAAAAACGCAAGGGGGACCCCTGCAACAAAATGTTGCAGCATGGAATGCTGCTCCTCAGTATTCCCGTTACTCCGTTTCATTTGCCCCTTTCCCCTTGGCTTTCCATGGCCACTGAGCAAGTTCAGGTATCCTGGGGCTGTTTTTGGGGTGTGTGTGTATCCCCCCTCCCGCTTAGGATCCCCCCCCCAAGATTATTTTTGTACTTCTGTAAACCTTGGGGTTCCGCCAAACCTGCAAGTACCTCCCTCTTGCGCTTGGTCTGTGCTGTTTGGCTACACAAGCAACAGCAGTCACAGCCAGAACATCAGAACTAGTGGGAATGGTGATCTATATATATATAAAAGGTGTCCTGACTGACTGATTCATCAACACCAATCTCAAACTGTTTAATCTCGGAACGTGAATTTTTGAAGGGACATTGCTTTTATGACATAGACCCCCACTAAGGAAGGTTTTGGGGAAATTCCATCCCTAAGGGGGTGAAAAAAGGGGGCAAAATCACCCCACTCTCTTATCTGCAGTTCTGCAAATAGGCCTCACCTCATAATTGCTGCAGGAGCCAACTTGCTGCAGGAGCCAATAGCAGCAGTTATGCAAATAGCCCATACCACACTTAGAATGTTCCTATGAATTCCTGCAGGGGCCAATAGGGCTGGGTATGCAACTCTCCCCTAGGCCATTTAGAATGTTCTCTGAGGGGGTGAAAAGGGAGGGAAACTTTTTACATGACGGACTGTTGTGTGTGTGTGTGGGGGGGGGGTATCGTAGCATAGGCTCCATCACGTTTAGACGGATCTACCCCAAACTTGGCATGCTCACTCTTCATCACCTATAGACTCTCAGGATTAACCTGATTTCTCTTTAAGAACAGATATTTCTGTCACAAAAGATTTCTGCTGCCAGCACCCAGCCTAAACGTTACACTTTCAGTCAGAGGACACTGCATCTTTTCCATACATGTTTCTTTTAAAAACAATTACGTATACCAAATCCTAAAAACCATGCGAGCGCAGCCCGCGGGCAACAGCGACTATGTTATATTCTTCACCTGAGCCCTGAATTTTGCTCAGGCCTTACTTCCGAGCAAAACGTGCGCACGCACAGGCTCAGGCTTGAGAGAACAAACTGTGCCACGGGCCACAGCTTGGCAAAGCCTCGCAACAAGGTCGTGCGAATGCATGCTTCGGCCAGCGCGCGCGCGCACGCACCCCAGCCGGCCCCCGCGCGTCTTTCTTCCCCAGCGCTCCGAACGGGCTTGGCTTGCAGGCCGGAGCGGAAGTAAACCAGCCAATGGGGGCAGGCGGGGGGGCAGGCGGGCTGAGAACGCTCCCCGGGCGAGCGCGCGCGCGAGAGAGACCCAGGACGCCGCCCACTTCCGGCCGCTGCCCGCGCGCGTCCCTCCCGCCGTCCCGCGAGGTTTCGCCGCAGTCCGACGTCTTTCGCTGCGAGGGGCGTCAAGGGCAGGTAGGAAGAGGCGCGGCGAGCCCCCTGCAGGCCTGCGGCGGCCTCGGCGCAGCTTGGAAAAGAACCCGCGAGCTCTTCGCGTCTTGCTCCGGAATCTCCCCCTTTTCCCCTCCCCGCATCAGGCCGAGGCTTGCGTTGGGGGATTCCCTTTTGCCTGCGTCGCCGCCGGCTGCCTCTCGGGCGTCCTTGGCCGAACCGGTCACCCTGCAAGCTGCGGGCGTCATCCGGCGTTTTTTGCCACCTTGGCCTGAAAGCGGGTGGACACAGACGGACGCCTGGTGGAGAGGCCCGTTCACACGCTCGTGCCTTAAGCAAGCCTTGCAAATCCGTTGGCGTTCTCTCTCTCTCCCCCTCTGTCGCGTTCACACGCAAAGCAAGACTGAAGCTGCAATCCGGTACCCACTTATCGCGGAGGAAGTCCCGTTGAAATCTGCAGGACTTACTTTTGAGTAGACCTGTAGAAGGATTGCACTGTAAGACTGCAATCCATAAGGAGAGGCCTGCTGGATCAGGCCAAGGGTCCACCAGGCCAGCATTCTGTTCACACAGTGGCCAACCAGCTGCCCAAGGGAAACCCACAAGCAGGACGTGAGTGCAACAGCACTCTCCTGCCCATGCTCCCCAGCAACTGGTGTACATAGGCACTGCCCCTGATACTGCCACTCCGTTTAGACCAGGGGATGGATCTAAGAACATGAGCGGAGTCCTGCTGGATCAGACCAAGGGTCCATCTAATCTAGCATTCTGTTCACACAGTGGCCAGCCAGCCACCCGTGGGAACCCCACAAGCAGGACATGAGTACAGCAGCACCCTCCCACCCATGATCCCCAGCAACTGGTGTACATTGGCATACTGCCTCTGATACTGGAGGTTGCATATTTGATGCACATTTCCTGGGAGTAAATCCCATTGAAATCAACAGGACTTATTTCTCAGTAGACCTGTAGAGGGATTGCACTGTAAGGCTGCAATCTCATGCACACTTGCCTGGGAGTAAGTGCTGTTAAACTTGATAGGTCTTGTGAGCAGACCTTCATAAATTCATGCTGGACCTTAACATAGGAAGGTAGCTATGCCTTTGCTTCTTTTAGAGTAGTCAAGAACTATTTATTGTTTATTCTGTGAGTGCCTGCAGAATAATATTCCTTGTAAACAATGACCAAGATAGATGGGGAGAGACTCCTGATAGTGTGGAAGAAGCTTTGATTGCCAGTATATGGGGTACATGAACAGTGCAATCCTTCACATGTTCAACTCACACATCCTGTTGAATCCAATAGGATGTATTCCCAGGTAAGTGTGTATAGGATTGTCACCTAAGCGAGACATCCTAAAAGCTTTAGGTTAGTAAGTAGGCAGGCAAAGAAGCTTCTCTTTTGGTACTGTGGAGGAAGGGGGGGCTGGCTGGCCCGCCACCCCCCCACCCTTTCCTACCCCAAAGGAACCAAGACCCCCAGAGATCTCAAGGTACCAGATTGCCAGCCTCAGCTGTCTGCAATCCTACTTGGATCTCTGTTGAGGGACTCGCCTTCAATTCTGTAACCTGGATTTAGATACTGAACTCACAGAGTACAACAAAACCCATGTGGGGTAAAACCACGACAAGGTTTATTCTGGTAGCATTTTACAACAAGATTAGGGAAATGAGAGAAGCACACAAAATAAAGAGAGAGACACGTTAGTACACAGAAATAGAGCTAAAACACAATAAAACCTGATTCCTTAATAACTCTCAGGCACACACCAGTTACCTGAGGGTGTTCTCTTCAAGGGTTAAATCCAGCACAGCCTTGCCGCCCGAGGAGAACTACTCCATCTACCCGCAGGTCTGAGATGGGTGAAACTCCCACAAGGCTTGCCTTTACTAGAGCCCTCAATCCAGCTAATTTTACCAGGAGCTGCCTGGGGTCCTTGGCTTTCCGCCATTACCACAGCCGGGTAGAACAAAGACAAAGACCACGCCTTGGGAAATATACCTTTTTCCCCCCTCCCCTCCTCTGCTGCCTCTCAGCCAATCATAATGCATTTCACCTGGCCAGGCAGGGGGAAGGGAACTCATGACTTATTGGGTTTGAATTCTGCTCCTCCAGACCTCCGGGTGCCAGGCCCCATCCTATGTTTTATGTACCTTTCGCTTCCTCCCAGCCCCCTCAACTGGCCCTACTTGGTTTACACATGAGGAGGTGTGTGTGTGTGTATGTGCATGTGCATGCATGCAGGAACCCCCAAAGGCCCCTTTCTCCACACGCTAACTATGCACACCCCAGCCTTTAGCTGGTTCACACATGAGGGTGTGTGTGTGTGCCCCCAAAGGCTCGTTTCTCCACACCCTTTCCTCTGGGAAAAGATGAAAAGAGGGGGTTAACCCTCTCCTTTCATCTATACTAACAAAAAAAAACCCACAAAGAAACGAGCTTACGCTAGCCTTCTACCACTAGTGCACATTTCTTCACTTTCACACTCACGCAAAAACAGAACTACACAAAAAAGCATGCATCAAAACATCAAACACATTAACTATAGTCTTAAACAGCTTTAACATCTTAATTCTTAAAATCTTTAAACAGCAAAACAACAATCAATAACCATCAATCAGAAGTTTACAGGTTTGCATTACAGTAATACCTTGGATTGCAAGTAACTTGGGTTGAGAGCATTTTGCAAGACAAGCAAATTTTTAAATATTTATTTAAATTTTTTTGACTTGATATACAAGCGACGTCTTGCAATACAAGTACTGTAGTACGGCTTAAATTAAAAATCTCTGTACAAATTTTTTTGGGGGGATTTCGTTTTGATATAAGAGTGTTTTGGATTACAAGCACGTTTCCGGAACGAATTATGCTCTCCATCCAAGGCATGACTGTACATCCGTTTTGCATACACAAGAAACCTCATGCACTTCAAAAAAAAAACTTTTTAGGGTTGCTGTTTCTCACACAGCCTGTAGGGGGCAGATTATGGACCGAAATGTGACTCTTCAATTCGCCTTTGTTTGCTTTTAAAGGCTTGCCTCTGCTACTCTGTACTCAACGACCTGAGTACCATCACCCCCCCCTCCAAAGGCCCATGGGATGGCTTCCCACCACCCAACGACATGAATGCCTACTCCCTTTTCCCAAGGTTTGCATTTGGCACTTGCTACACAATGACTTGAATGGGATGGCTTCCCCCCACCCCTCTTTTCCTAAAGGCACCTTTTAGAACACACAGCCTGGCAATCTTCCAGCCTCTTGGGCTTGGCTCTTTTAGCCCACCACCCAAACTTGCACGGGATGACTGTCTCCCTCCGAATTGAATGCTTAGCTTTGGAGGCTCTACTCAGTTTTCAAAGGCCTGCCGGTGGCTTCCCACCACCCCCTTTTAGCCGCTAGAGGGCTTTCTCTGCCTCTAACTTCTTTGTTCTTTGGCCTTTGACTGATTTTTTCTCTGGCAACTGTTCCTTGCCCCCCTGAGGCCCCTTTGAAAACTTACAGGTTTCTGGCTTTACGTTAGCATTACATTCAAATTTCAAATTGACCTGATCCAGTCTGGACTAATTTTTTCATTTGGGGACAAAACAACAATCTAACTTCCTGGTTTGAAATGGCGTACATAGTATTCCACCGGGGAATAGTTTGTGGACCTTTCCTGGTGATTTGTTCTTACAGCACGACACATGTACAGTGATTCGGGCTCCTTTCTTCAAGATTGTGGTTCTGTTTTGCTGTTAAAACAACAAAGAGTCTTGTGGCACCTGTAAAGATGAACAAAGGGGTAGTCATAGATACACGCATGGTTGAGGACAGGAATGAAGAGTGCCTGGAGAGGGAAACAAAATGCGAAAAGGACAGACAGCAATAATTGCATAAAAGCAAAGTACGGTACTTACAGTGACGATTAACAAGGCAGTGTTGGCGATGAAACACTTCCTGGCTTGCTCGTAGGTGCCGAATTATCTTTTCTCTGTGTCAGAGTCTGATTGGAAGCCACTGCCTTCTACCTCCCCCCCCCAGCCATTTTCAACTTTCACGCAGTCTATTCTGTAAATAGATGGTCAAAATATTAATTTGAACTCAAGAGTCCATACAGCTGGCCAGCTAGGCAGGGTGGGTTCTCCCATCTAGCAGGTAGCTTGGTTATCCTTATCTTGGCCAAGCGGTAAGGGGGCTCTTGCCAGATATCATATGCAGACATGTGGTAAAGTGGTCCACTCCTGGCTTGTTCTGGTGTCATTGAAGCCAAAGATGTATGGGTTGAATCACAAGTCAACATTACACAAACTCTTTGAACAAGCCAACCCCCCTTTGGTGCCAACGGGCCTTGCAGAAAGATGAGATGATTTATGGGGGGGGGGAGGGAGGGAGGATAAAGAATCCCAGGTATTGCTACGTATCCCAAATCTTGCAAGTCCTCTTTGCTCCCAGTGGACTACCTACCCCCCAGTGAGGGAGTTCTGACCCCAAAGCCATTTCATAGCTGAAATAAACATCTACTTCCATGTAAGACCCAGACTAGAATCTGGGCTCCCCAAAGCCTTTCCCAACAGAGCTATCAGGAGCTGTCCTTTCAAGGTAACGAGCTATGGATGAAGCAAAATCTCATGGCATAGCCTTTTCTAACTCTTCATTTTAGCCTTTGCTTTGTGTAGACTCTGTTGCCTCGCAATGCGGAGAAGCTAGAATTAGGTTGCTCTCAATGGGATCCTGCTTTCAATGGGATATTTATTACATTTTTATCCTGCTTCCCCCTCCCCTCTTGTGAGAAACCCAAGATGGCTTACATAGTCCTCCTTCTCTCCATTTTATCCTCAGAACCACCCTGTGAGCTAGGTTAGGCTGAGAGTCAGACTGGCCCAAAGTCACCCAAGTGAGCTTCATGGCCGACGGCCGAGTGAATCTAGAACCTGGATCTCCTGAGTCCCAATCCAACCACTACATTGGCTCTCCATATCATCCTGCATATCAATTTTCCAGGATTGTTTTTGTCACTGTCTTTGCCAAAGCAAGTTTTTTGCTGCAACATTCCGAGCTGGCGGCAACCTTTGCTAGAACCTGTGAGCCCGCAGATTAGATCCCTCATCGCCTTGCTGCTGACTCCTTCCCGATCCCTGTGTGCATCTCCTCTGCCATCTTCTTGCCTGTCTGTTCTGCTATCCTGGTTGACTGCCCAAAGTCCTGATCTCTATCCATGGGCCCTATCCCCGCATGCTCCCTGCTCTTTCTTTCACCCTCTTTCTGCAGCCACTGTAGCACCACAGCGCTGTTGCTGGCCTCCTCTCTGTGTACCTTAAGCTGGGGTAGCCCTTAAACCAGTGTTCTCCAACCTTGGGTCCTCAGATGTTTTTGGCCTACAACTCCCAGCATGCCCCATGCTGGGAGTTGTAGGCCAAAAACATCTGGGGACCCAAGGTTGGAGAGCCTTGCCGTAAACACTGGAAGGGGGAGCATGCCTAGCCATAATTTATCGCTGTGCCACTCCATTGCTGGATAGGAGTACGTCTGCTCCCAAGAGGCAAATTGTGAGATTTATACCACAGGCCTATCTGGCCGAACTTGTTTGATTGCTGCTTGGAGAATTTTGCATCCTGGCCGTCAGGCTCTGGGATGTAAGCGGCAGGCATACTCAACTGGAACACCGGAGCCAGGGGTAATGGAGGTGGAATGGGAACCAAGTCTTACGCAGGCAGGGGTCAGACTCCGGCAAGGCATGGTAGGGCCAGAGGCAGAAAGTAGCGTCAGGAACAGGCAGAAGTCAGGCACAAGGGTGGCGGGGTAGGACCAGAGGCAGAAGTGGCATCAGGAACAGGCAAGAGTCAAGCACACAAGGCATGGCAGGGGCAGAAGCAGAAGCAGAGTCAGGAAAGGGCAGGGCAGGGCAGGGCAGGGGCAGAGTCAGAGTCAGAGTCAGAGTCAGGAACAGGCCGGGACCGGGGCCACCATGAAGACTTGTGTTGTTGTGGCAAAGCTGAGTAGGAAAGGGAAGCCTTTTACAGAGCTTCCTGTGATTCCCAGCTGGCCTGCTTGAACGGACTGAGTGTAATCCTGCAAACACTCACAGGTCCGTTGCTGACCCTGCAAGCACTCGCGTGGTAGTGCAGGCTGCCTTCTGGCGGGAGAGGACGCATCTTTATTTCACCTGTCCATCATAACTGCTTTTGATTAGATTATTTTTTGGTTTCTACATCTTTGCTACACCAAATAAATGCTTGTAGGATTGATATGCTGGTAGTCTCAGACCATGCCCCCGTCTGCTTGGAGTTGCAATTTTCAGATTTGCCACACACACACACTCCCAGTCTCTGGCGCTTTAATGTTTTCTTCTTAATGATGAGGTGTTTAAATATAAGATTTCTGTTGAGTTACTTGAGGATCTCAAAATTAATGAGGGTACAGTTGATTCTTGCTCCATTGAGTGGGAGGCCAGTAAAGCTTTTATGTGGGACCAAATTATTGGCATATAAACAATTCTTATAAGAATATTTTAAAAATACAACAACTATCTCTAAATAAGAAGTTGAAATTTCTTACAACCCAGTTTACCATTTGCCCAACCCCACAACTTTTATCAGGAGTTGCAGAATGTTAAATATGAGCTGGATAATATTCTTCCACAGCAGGTGGAATTTGCCTTAACCTGTTTTTCGATAGGCATATTGGGGAAACGGCAAGCGTCCCAATAAGATCCTGGCACATCATCTCAAGCAGCAAAAACATCTAAATTTTATTTCAGCTATTAAAGATGAAAGTGGTAGGATAAGACACCTCTCCCATAGATATAAATTCACAATTTTTAAAGTTTTATTCTTATTTATTTATTCGTGTCAGGAGCACCACAGGAAAAATTAAAAATACAAATAAGATTAGGCAACAGTCTGTAGGGATTGGGCCCACTCTTCCTGCAGCGGAGGACCTGGGAACAGATTCTGGGGAAGGAGGGGGAGTTGGAAGGGGTGGGAGGCACCTGGATCTCCAAGGCCAGGAGCTTTGGTGATAGACTCTACAGGCAGGGAAGAACAATCCGTGTCAAATTCCATGGGGAAAGCAGTCTGAGCTCTCAGATCTGGAGGAGGGTGAATCTAGCATCACAAATCCCTGGGGTCAGACATCAGCTAAAGGTGGGGTATAAATATAATAAATAAATAAATAAATGTACACCACCCCAGGATCCCTTGAAGACGAAAGCGTGGTTTAGAAACGTCGTAAGATAGATAAATAAATAAAGAGCGCTTGCCTCCCCTGACTTAAGTTTTAAGGGTCGGAGAAATGAAGCTGCTTCAGCTGTGTATATTCCTTTTTCATGTGCATTGCAGATCTGACGTCCGATGATCATCATGTTTATGAGACAATAACAGCTTCCTTTCCCTCCTTGTTCCAGTCTCTGACTGAAGATGGGTTTTGCGGAGGACAAAGTGAAAAAGTATATTGATGACAAGTTGCCGAGGTTCTTCCGCATCCGTGTGGACCAAATAATGTTGCGTCTAAGCTGCCTCACCGAAATGGACAAGGTAACTATTCAGGATTAACACACACACACACACCTGCTAGTGTTGATGTGTAGGGTGGAGAGGGCTGCCCCCCCGAGAGCATGCCCGAGGCAGTGTCTCTAGGCCAGTGTTCTCCAACCTGGTGCCTTCGGGATGTGTTGGCCGACAACTCCCTTCATCCCTTTGGCCATGCTGGCTGAGGATAGTGGGAGCAGTGGACCAATGCATCTGGACAGAGCCAGAGTGGAGAGGCCAGAGTAAACACTGCTGAGATATTTTTTAAAAAAAATTAAATCAGGTTTCTACCCCTTACGGCTGCTATGATGTCCTTAAAGTGTGTGAGTAATTCCTGGTAAAATGTCAGTTGTCAGAGGGTGGGGCTTGGTAACCCTGCCCAACTCCTTGCCCCTCCCCAACTTTTTTTTAAAAACAGCAATAGTAAATTATGTGTAACACAGTAAGTATTGCAGAGTAAATTGTGCAAGATGGTGTGCTCTCCGTCTTCACGAAGTTGCAGAATTCAGCGCTACTTGTCACAGAATTGTGGCCTACGTACACTTTTTCTTTTTTTTAGAGGACAGCACACACAAAAACGTGGATAAAAGCAACTACCCTTCCCTGAGACTGCATGCCCATCTATACTAGGGGTGCAGACCCTCAGGCCCAGGCGTCAGATCCCTCCCTCCTGGGGTCTCAGTCAGGCCTCCAGGGGTCCCCAGAACCTCACCCCCTTTCCTCAACCACTGGTCATTTGGTGGCTTCTCAGCTTTGGGGCAGGTTTTTTCCTCATTCTAAAAGGTTGAAATGCCTCTCTTAATTAATTAATTTATTTAATACATTTTTATACCACCCAATAGCCGAAGCTCTCTGGGCGGTTTACAACAGTTAAAAACCATAAAATATAATATAAATATAAAATTTAAAACTACAGATTAAAAAAACAAACAGCAAAGCTAGCAGCAGCAGTTCAATTTCCAATAACAGAGTTAAAAACAACTACAAGATTAAAATGATTAAAATGCCTGGGAGAATAGAACGCTTAGTTTCTGGCACTAAGAGCTTTAAACTCCATTTTTGGCCCATTCCCTTTTGCTTTCGGCCCTGCCCACCGCTGGAATGCCGCTCTAGAGTGCTTCTCCGAAACAGAATTTGGCCCTCAGTCTGACAGAGTTTCTACATCCTTAATCTATACCAGTGATGGCGAGCCTATGGCACGGGTGCCACAGCTGGCACGCAGGGACCTCTCTGTGGGCACTCGAGCCATTGGTCACCAGATCGCGAAAAGACTGTCCCCTTCTGCAAAACACTAATGATTTTGTTCTTTCTCACAGTGTGGAACAGAATGATTTTATTCTAGAATTCCTGTTACAGAATTCTTTTCTACATTGTTATCACATTTAAAAGATTTTGAAGAATGATGCACAGAGCATGGCTTGGATGTAAAGCCCTAACAGTTGACCCGAGTGCTGCATGTGTTGCTCTCAAACTAACGGAGTATGAGCCAAGGTTTGACAAATTATCAGCATGCATGCAATAGAAAAAATCACATTAACTGTGCAAAAGCATGCCCAATGCAAACTTTTACCTAATGCAGTGTTTGCAGTCCAAGACATAAAGTGTTTAAAATGTGTTAAGCACGTTTAGTTTTCTTGTTTATCTTGCTCATCCTAGTACAGGTTGACTTTTACTTTTACTAATCCGACACCTGTAGAAGCAGGGAAAGGACCCGGAGTAAAGCTTGCCCCATACAATTTCAGTCTGGCATATAATCATATTACAAGTTGAGAATCCCTTATCCAAAAATACATGTGCCTAATTATTTAAAAAGTTTGTATAAATTCCCTTCAGGCTATGTGTACAATGTAGTACTATAATAATTTTTTGAGTTGAATTTTTTTCCCAACAAAAAACTGTTTGTGTCATTGAAAGTTCTGTTATTGTGTTTTTCTTTAAAGACAAAATATATTTATTAGTTCGGACAACTGTATGAGTTGTTTTTCTAAAACTAAAACCCCGGTATTCAGGTTTAATTGCAGTGTTGGCACTTTGAAATAAATAAGTTGGTTTTGTGTTGCAGTTTGGGCACTCGGGCTCAAAAAGGTTCGCCATCACTGATCTATACGATCCTAGACAGTCATCTCCGCTGGATGGGATTCTGTCCTGGGTGCACGTGTGTGTGTGTGTGTGTGTGTGTGTGTGTGTGTGTGTCTTAGGCAACAGTTCCTGCAAGGGAAGCAAAATGAAGTCAAGCAAGTCCAGGTTTAGGTTCCAGTAAGGCAAAGTCTAAGCAAAGCAGAAGTCAGGTTCTGATAAGGCAAAGCTCAAGCGCAGCAGGTAGCACCTTGAATAGCTCCATGTGGCATTCAGGTTGGAGAGTCATGCAAGCAGACTGAGGGCGAGCCTTAAGCTGCAGCTCCATCTGGGTCTGCTTCGGGTGAGCAAAGCCTCTCCGGTTAAAGGGGGGCTCGCCTGCTTCAGTAGCCTCTTGCAGGAGCTTCTGGGCTTCAGTGGCTACTGACTCTGATGCGGGGCATCTGGGCTGGAGTCCCAACAGCGTGGCCGCCATAGGCTGGAGAGGTGCTGTAAAACGGGTTCCTCGCGAGCTGGCGTTTCCAAGGCGGTGAGGACATCTAGGGCCAGTCCTAAGGGCACATCGCTTTCCCACACCCATAGTCCCCCCAAATCCATGGCTTCGTCCCCTGAAGACGGGGAACTGGACCCTGGGGTCATGGCACTGGCAGGTCCAGTCCTGTCTTAAACTGATTGGCAGCCTCCCTCCAGAGTGTCAGGCCGAGGTTTCGCCCTGCCCTGCTGCCTCGGGGTCAAAGCAGATGTGCTGTTTGGTCACCCGCCTTACACACATAACATGCCCGCAAGTCAAGAGCCCTGTCAGGGTAGCTCAGTGGGAGAACACAGGCCTTGCATGCAGAAGGTCCCAGGTTCGATCCCTGGCAACTTCCATAAAAACGGATCATTGCAGGGCTGGGAAAGACCCTGGAAGAGCCACTGCCAGCCAGAGTAGCTAGTACTGGATGAGATGGACAAACGGGATACTGCCCTCAGACTACATTTCTCTCTGCCCAAGCATGAGGTGAGCTGCCAGCCTTCTAGACGCGATAGCACACTCAAGCGTTCAAAGGGCTTAATGTAAATTGACTTCTTGTAATCCTTACGACAACCCTGAAAAGTAGGCCGGTATTATTATCCCCCCCTTATGCAGATGGTGGTAGTATAGGGGCTGAGGCTGAGAGAGAGTGGCTTGCCTAAGGCCACCTAGTGAGTTCATGGCAGAGGCAAGATTTGAACTGGGAACTTGCTGGTGTTGTAGCTCAGTCTCTTAGTCACTGCGCTATGTCAGCTTAAAGTGGCACCTGTACATTTGTTCAGTTATATGTTCACCCTTCAGTTTATTTAAAAAATGGCAACATACAATTTTTAAAAAGTTGCAAAAATTGCTTTGGGTATCGCAGGGTTCGGAGGCTTGTCGGTGACTTCACGGGTGCTGGCAAATCAGTGCCTTCCAAAGTTGGCTTTTCTCTGCTTAATGGTGCAGTTGAACTGAATGCAGCAAGAGCGCTTCCGAGCCGTTCCTGCTGCTCTAAAAACGTTACATTCACATGTACATCTGTCAACTGGAGATGCTTGGGATTGAATGGGGACCTTTCTACATGCAAAGCATGTGCTGTATGAGGGGAATTAAAGAGTTACGGGGGGGGGGCTTCAGTGGTGCTGCTCTTTCTCCCTCTCCTGAAGCCTGCGTTCGCCTGTTCCTCATATTTACAGCAAGAGATTAAAGCATGCGTGGCCAAACAAGGGAACAATCTGTCTGTATGGGATTTCTTTCAACGCCTGCAGTCCAGGCAAGGCTGGGTGACGGAGCTGATAGTCGCTCTCCAAGAGGAAAACTTAGGAGACCTGGCTGAGGACGTCCAAGAAGTTTACGACCTCTCCCAGCCCCGTAAGTTACCTTTCCTTCTTTTGCAAGTGTTGCCGATTTTCCTTCTTGGGAGAACTTCAGGTTTGCTGAAGGGCGGTAATATAAACCTTCAAGAAGCGTGAACAAAGCATGCATGTTGCGTTGGCCAACATGACATGTTCCTTGGGGTAAGCTCTGGGTTGGAGTGCAGTAACGTGCTCATGTGACTAGCGTTCGGGAAGTTTAGCTCGGGGGTAGGCGGTGTGGTAGCCTGCTTGCAGGTATTTTGGACCATAGCCGATGCTGGATGGGTCTGATGGGTGTTGGTGTGTAATACTCCCTGCAGCTCCCACTGCCGCCTTCCTGCTGGCCCCAGAGCACTTGTTTTCCACAGTGGCTGGGCTACTCTGCTTATTTATTTATTAATTATATTTGTTAATCGCCCATCTGGGCCACCCTGGGCGATGTACAATTAAAACAATACAATAAAACATGATAATTAAAACAGTATAAAAAATTCTTTTAAAATCCTAACCCACCCCATATTCCCGCCTGAAATACCATGTTTTTAATGCACGGCAAAAGCTCATCATGGAGGGGGCATGGCGAAGGTCACTAGGGAGGGAGTTCCATAATGTGGGGGCCGCCACAGAGAAGGCCCCTCTTCCTAGTCCCCACCAGCCTGGCTGCTCTGGCTGATGGGATAAGGAGAAGGCCATCCGTGGCAGATCTTTTTGAGCAGCCTACTTGATGTTGCTGGAGGTGCTCCTTGAGATAAACTGGGCCGGAGCTGTATAGGGTTTTAAAGGTCAAAACCAACACCTTGAATTCGGCTCGGCAAGCAACTGGTAGCCAGTGCAACTCCTTAAGCACTGGCGTGATGTGATCACTCCGGCAGCTGCCCTTAATCAGGCCAACCGCTGAAGCTTCTGTACCAGCTGAAGCTTCCGAACCATCTTCCAGGGTAACCCCACTTAGAGCGCATTACAGTAGTCTAGGCGAGAGGAGACCAAGGCATGAACCACTGATGGGAGCAGATGATTAGGAAGGTAGGGGCACAGCTGCCGTATCAGATGGAGTTGATACAGCGCTGCCCAGCTCACAGCTGACACCTGAGCCTCCATGGGCAGCTGGGAGTCTAGAATGACCCCCAAGCTGTGGACCTGGTCCTTCAGGGGAAGATGTACCCCATTCAGCACCAGGTCAGTGCTGGTTAGTTTTGGGGGATAATTCAAAGTGTTGGTGTTGCTCTATCAAGAGAGCACAGATTGCATCCAGGGTACCTTAAAGACCGTCTTCTCTCACACATGCCTTCCACACCGTGACATGCCTTAAGATGATCTGGGGACGGAACTGGCCCTGCCATTAAGTGGAGTGAGGAGGTCGCCTCAGGCGGCTGATTCTTGGGGGCGGCAGCAAGTTGTTGGAGGAGAGAGTTGTATGCCGTGCAGCCTCCCCCCCCTCCCCCGGCAGTCTCTGCAGCCTCAGCTGCAGTGGAGGATGCTGTCCCATTGCCAGTGCAATTATAACAAAACAAAAAAGGGAGGGGAAACAACAACAAAAAGAACATTTATTTATTTATTTACAGCCTTTTTACTGTTAGAAAAAAATGGGGGAAGAAAAAATTCAACACTGCTGTTTCAAATATATATGCCAATATAAGCAGTCCATTCATCTAAATAAACACCTGGACAAAATTGCCGACTGTAGGAGATACATTCAAATGCAGCAAGAGCAGTAAGATCTTCAGACCGCTGAATGACAGGTGTTTATCCTTCCAGGCTTGAAGTATGAGTCTCTTTGCAACTGTAAAAGCTCTCCGTTTCCACTTTTGCTGTCCCTCTGTTAATCCCAATATCACAGGAGTATAACTTAAAAGCACATGAACATCCGCAACTGTCACAGATTTCTCAAGAACAAAATTTATGCCGGCAGTAACTTCCAGCGCGAAAGAGGCCACCACAGGGCGTGCCCACATCGTATGCCCCAACAAGGCATTGTCTGAATTGCACCTCCAGCACCTAGCCAGCTGCTTCTTAACAAGCCTCTGGGTGTCCAGTATACACAAAGCATCATTTTTGGTTGAAACAGCCTCAATTTTAGATCTAGAGAAATAGTACATGTGGGTGAGCCAAGGTCACTTTCCATAGAGCATTCCAATTCTCTATTCCATTCCTCTGTAACATATTGAACATCCTTTTTTTTTTTTTTTTACATTCCAAAAGTCATTTATAATCAGCTATTGTAGGCTTAGCTTTCTGTTAAGAACCGATTAATTCCTCTGACAGTACAGGAGGTGCTGAAGCGATCATTGCTGATGGCCCATATATCGACACCGGAAGGTGCTGTAATTGAAGATATTGCCACCCAGCACTAGATGGTAAATGATACCTAAGCCGCAATACCGAAAATGGGAAAAACTCATTGTCTGATCTATTAACTGATCTAAAGTATAAATTCCACTATCAACCCAATTCCTCCACAAAATAGACCGTCTCTCTATTTTCAAATCAAGATTCCCATCTCATTGCCAGTATTGCAAAAATATTCAACTGCCAGCCCAGTTGGCTTTTGTACAACATGTGGGGGGGCCACAAGTTGCCCAGAGGTCTGAAGATCTTACTCCTCTTGCTGCATTTGAACATATCTCCTACAGTCGGCAAACAAGAAGGGGCACAATCTTGTATTTTGTCTCAGGCAGAAAAATGTCTTGGGCTGGCCCTGTCTGTGGAGGTCCTGCTGCTGTTAGTGGAAAACACTGCCTAAAGCGGCCCTTCCTACAGGGCCTTCCAGCACTAGCCCCCTTGTAGAACTTGCTTTCTAGAGCAGCCTGCTGTTTACTGTGCTTTAGGGAAAGACTTAAGATCTGGCTTTTCTGGCTAGCTTTTTGTTGGGTTGTATGGTACAGAATAGATTGTCCCTTTGTCTGATTCATGGTTTTTGTTTCTCCCACCCCATACATTTTATTGACAATATTCAATTAACAAAAATGTTGCCTCCTCCACTGTGACACGCACGACCTACCTATGACTTAGGAGGCTCTTCAGTATTAATAAATGATGGATAATACTCTAAAGTCTGCTCAGGTAGTATCACTGCCACCACTCCCAGTTTACCATAGTTCCCTGGCTGGGCCGGGAGCACCCTTGATCTTTCTAAATCTGAACACAGTAAGCAGGGTTGAGGATAAGCCGTTATGGGGGAGGTCTGTGAGGAAGGGATCTCTAAAACCACACCACACAATCTGCTGAATATTCGAAATGGGCCTTATTTATCCACAGGCAAAAAGCAAGGGCTTCCAGAAAGGAACACATGGATCAACACGCAGTATATATACTCAGGGACAGAAGAAACGAAGTTATTACAATCCCTAGTGTCGCTAATTCTGGGATCATTTGCTATTCTGGCCAGGGCGGATGGGAGTTGCCCTCCGACAACATCTGGAGGGCCACAAGTTGCCCACCCCCGATTTAGGGGGTAGTACAACTATATACGTGTGTCTGAGTGTGACTGAGACAGGCTCAAAAAGAATTCTCCCCCTTCCCTCCCCCAAGTTAACTGTCGACTCCCCAACTGTCACTCGCAACTGCCACTGAGGCTGTGCTCACTCCCCCTCCCCCCTCCCTGATTCTGGCATGGGGGAGGGGCCTCCCTCTAGATAGACAGCTCCTCAGGCCCAGCTGCCAAGCCTGCCAGATCACTTTGTTAAATCAACAAATTAGAAAGGGAGAAGGGAAAGTAGCGCAGCAAAGAGGAGGTCAGATTTGCAGAAATAGGCATTGCACAAGAATGTTTATGGATACAAAAACATGGAGGTTGCTGGTTGCGAAATTCACATCTGTGCCATTGCTGTAAGCCAGGGTGGGTAACTCGTGGGCCGTGTGCAGCCCTCAGGGGGACTCCGCTGAGGCCCACGGGGACTCCCCTGCAGCCCACCAGTGGCCTAGTCAGCAACCCCCACCTACCCAAAATCCCCTGCTTGCACCTCTCCCGCTTCACCTTTTTTTACCTTTCGGGGCGTAGAACAGACTTTCTGCCGCTCTAGCCCACCGAGCTTTGTGGTTCCGCTCTGAAGAATAGCATCTTTGAGAGGGAAGTCACAGAGTACAGAAGGCTAGAGTGTCTTCTGCCACTCTAGCCAGCTGGATTCCATGGTTTCTGAAGGCGAGGAAAGGTGACCACTCTGGCCCACCAAACGCTGTGGTTTCCCCCTCGGTCATGTTATTCTTCAGGGAGAAAACCACAGAGCTTTGCCAGGTTAGAGCAGCCGCCTCGCCTCTCCTAGCAGGAAGAGAAAAGCCTTCCCTGCCCAAGGAGGGGAAGTTTATGATGCTGATCCCCCTGCGGAGGGGAGATAAATGGGGAGTCTCTTTGTAGGCGAGTCTGTGTGTGAGAGAAAGGGGTGGTAGGTGTCTGTGTGAGTGGGAAAGGGGCGGGGGGAGGCTATGTGTGTGTTTGTGTATATTTGTGTGTGGGGGAGAGGGAATGGGGGGACCTGCCCACTGCTGGGTCCAGCCAGAATGTGGCCACTGACCCTCTGCCCACCGCCCGTGTGGCCCTTGGGGGCATAAAGGTTGCCCACTCCTGCTGTGACCAGACGTCTATCAGGAGAGCGAGGTACCCATTTTTAAGGACACTTCCTCAATGTCAGAAGAAAAAAAACGTTTAAAACGGATTTAGGCCAACTTAGTCTGATGCCCGCCCTTCTGTCTGTCTGGGACAGAACCCCACCTTCAGGAAGCCATTTAAAAGTGATGTTGGGTTCCCCTGGGAATCCCGTCTAATTGGGGTCTTGTGATTTTGACGTCTGATGTCTGTTTCTTGGTTCCTGTGACCTCCTGATATAGGTATTCCTGCAGCAAACTTTGTACCCCACGCCCCGGTTTCTCAAGGCAAGCACAACTTTTGATTTGATAAGATTGATTAGTGACAGGGAGCCGCTTATCAAACTGACCGTTAACGTCTGTAGTATTACAGACCTTGGGGCAGGGTGCTCTTCTTCCGCTGCTGGATTGTGAGTGCCAAAATAAATCCGCCTCTCACTGTAGCGAGGGCCTTTTTGTGTGCACCCTGCTAGGGGTTCAGTCTCGAGGGGACAGAGGTGAAGTTGTAGGCAGTTGTTTAGTTTAATTTTAGTCCAGCAGAGTGAGGAGCTTCCGAGCTAAGGCACCACCATTTTGTAGCAGTGATAACACCATCACGCCAAATTTATGCAGATAATCCTATACTCCAGGGGAGACATCATCTGTCATATGGCGTAGTGGTAAGAGTGTTGGACAGGGACTCGGGAGATCCGGGTTCTAGTCCCCACTCAGCCATGAAACTCACTGGGTGACTTTGGGCCAGTCACTGACTCTCAGCCTAACCTACCTCACAGGGTTGTTGTGAGGATAACATGGAGAGGAAGAGGATGATTATGTAAGCCGCCTTGGGTTCCTTGCAGGAAAAAAGGCGGGGTATAAGATATAATAAATAAATAAATAAATATCCTACATTCATCCAGCCCAGAACCAGACGGGAAAAACACACACACTGTTCTGAAAAGTACGGAATGGGACGATGACAAGAGCCACACTCCTAGCCACCATGGCAACACTGCCCATGCCCATCAGTCACGACTGGTGTGGTGATGGCCTGGTGAAGTTGCAGAGATGTCCCCATGTCAGCCAGACATGGGAGGAGCCTATCCGCTCAGTGCAGACAGGGGGATGCCTCCCTTGAGCCCTCTCACCCCACCTATAATGATGCACAATCTGCCAGATAGAATGATGCCACTGACTCTTCCACTGTGTGGTTCACTGTGGCGCAGGCGTGAGGACACCAGCACCCAAGACCAGCACCCAGAATCGTGCCTGGAAACAGATCAGGAGCCAGGGGGGCTGGCAAAGCACTACAGTCACTGACTCTCAGCCTCACCTACCTCACAGGGCTGTTGTGAGGATAAAATGGAGAGGAGGAGGAGGATTATGCAAGCTGCCTTGGGTTCCTTGCAGGAAAAAAGGCGGGGTATAAATATAATAAATAAATAGAGTACTGTACCAGAATCAGGATGCGGGGGCTGTTCTGCTAGAGCAGCCTTCCCCAATCTGGTGTCCTCCAGATGTTTTGGACTACAACTCCCACCATTCCTCACTATGGTCCATGCTGGCTAGGGCTGATGGGAGTTGAAATCCAAAACATCTAGAGGACACCAGCTCGGGGAGGGGGCTGTGTTAGAAGCATCTGGGTGTTGAGTTTTCCCCACCCACTCTGTAGTATGCAGAATAATTTGCTTTGTCTCCTGCTAGGAACACAGGAAGCTGCCCTATTCTGAGCCAAACCCTGGGTTCATCTAGCCCAGCATTGTCAACAACACTGACTTGGCAATGGCTCTCCAGGGTTTCAGGCAGGAGTTTTTCCAGCCCTACTTGGAGATACCGGGGATTGAACTGGCATACAATCCCCAGGTATTTATTTATTTATTTATTTATTATTTACATTTATTTATCGCCCATCTAGCCGGTAAACCGACTTATAGGTAGAGCTATAAGTCTTTCCTGCCCCCCCAAACAGAAATTAACCACTGCAGGCTTGCGTGTGTTTCTCCTCCAGCACCTCGAAACAACGCTTTGGCAAGTCCCAACCCCCCTGCTAGGATGAATATTTCCCAGCCGGATGCCGTGGCCTCCAACTTGTCCTCTTCTGATGAACCAACACCTTCTCTGCACAACGTGCCAAGCTCTTGTGGAGCCCAGCCTCTTCCATCCTTGCCTACAGATGCCTCGAGAGCTGTATCCGCCACCACTCACCCGGGCTCCCACAATATGGGTGATTACAGGGTTCCTGTTCAAGATACTGACCTCCTACTCCAGAACAGTGAGATGGTGGTAAAGCCTAAGGTTGGTTGGCCTGTTTTCCCCTCGACTTTGGGTCTGCCTACTTTAGTGTTTGGCCTTTAAAAATTGGGTTAAATCCAGGGTTGCAATTATTTAAATCAGAATGATTTAAATCAATGATTAAATCATTGATTAAATCATCAATAAAAATAGATTATTTTTATTTTTTGCAGACACAAAAAAACCCATGATCATTTGTAAAAAATGATCGATTTTTTACAAAAAATCATGATTTTTTGCAACCCTGTCGTGTAGGTAGCCTAGTAACCGATAATACTAGTAATGTTAAAAAATGAGGAAAGAACTTGATAAAGAGGAGACCCTTAACCTAATTACATATGGATGTAGTGCCCATCTGTAGTGGTTGCCTGAAACTTTGAAATTAATTTTACTAAAAAAATTTGGGGGGGAAATTGATCAAATCAAAAAAATTGATTAATTTTTTTTTATTTTTTTATTTTATTTTATTTTTTTTTGCAAAAAATGACGAATTTTTGCAACCCTGGTTAAATCCATCATTACTGTTACATCTTTGAAATGCCATGGGTGCACTGGGTGCTGTGTGGAGCATCGGACTGACTGGGTGAGAAGTAGAGCTCATGTTTTGCATTCAAAAGGTCCAAGTATCAATCCCCAGACTGATCTCTTGGGGAAGGATTGGTAAAATCAAAGGAGGATTGCACGTCTCCATTTTTTCTCTTCCCCATCAAGAAATGTACAGTGGCTGAATGTATTCTACCGTGTTAGGCTTCAGATCCTGGGACAATGAGAAGCTGTAATGGTACTACTCTGTCTGACCAGCTGCCCTCACTAAGCCTTTGGGCAAGCTTATACCACCTTGAGATTGTTTCTGATGATTCCAAAGAAATATTTGACATCTGCCATCACTTTAAGATGTTACAGTATCATGTGACGTTTTCCAATTTTGTGTCCTTCCCTGTCCGGGATGCATCTGGGGAAGGAGAATTTCTTGCCCCATCCTAATTGCATTACTCTCATAATTTTCCTTTTCAGGCTACAGGCACTGCCAGGAAGCCAGAATCGTCCAAATCTTCCAAGAGGAATGCAGCATTGGCATCTAAGCCCAGAACTGCAGGGGAGGAACCAACTGATTCCCGAGCCACATCAGCTCCAAATGTACCTCCTGAGCCTTTGAGTGGAGTCCACCTTGGAGAGATGCCCAGGGGGGCAACGCCATGTACTGTACCAGTATCCTCAAGTTCTGATCCAGGTAGTTTGGCACGGAAATGGGATGGCCGCCAGCAACGGCCCGTTTGTGTAAAAAATGGGTATTTTGGGAACGTGAACCGCCCGATAGACAATGGTGTATCTCTAGCACCAGCCGCTGTTCTTAGCCCCAGGATTTCCAGTAATCAACCGGAGGAGGATTACTACATCTCTCCCGACAGCTCCCAGTTGGCTCTAAGCGATCAAGATGAGCTGCAAGCTAAAGAATCGCTTAGGGAAGAGAAGATCCAAGCCCTGCACGGGTATCAAAACGAGGACCTGCTGAATAATCCGGTGGATGCAGGGAGCCCCTTCCACCTGCAAAGACGGTTTGACAAAGGGCTGGAAGGAGCCCCGGGTCAACGGGAAAGTAGCGGTCATGCTGGAGTGATGGATTTTAAGGAGATGCCTAAAGCCAGCCCAGCAGGTGGTGCGCCAGGAAATCTCCAGAGTAGGGGTAAGGGTGCGTCATGTCCAGAGCCCGTTGAGGTAAAACGAGAAACACCAACAAACCCAGCCGACTTCCTTCGATCAAGACCTGTCACCCATTTGTTCATGAGAAGGGGTCAGTGATCATTGTGCCATTGTATGGCAGTTGCTGGGGCCATCCCATGGCTGGGAGGGTGCCATGGCACTCACGTCCTGCTTGTGGGCTTCCTATTGGGCCATCTGCTTGGCCACTGTGGGAACAGAATGCTGGGCTATGTAGGCCTTTGTTTGGATCCAGCAGGGCTCTTCTTAGGTTCTTAAAGGCACATTCCTATGCAAGTATAGACAGAAAAAAGGCCTACAACTCCCAGCATGCCCCAGCCAGCGAAGCTATTGCGCCCTTAATATAATCTTTCTGAATCTTGTTTCAATTAAGAAGTGGGGAGAGGGGCATACAAGGGAGCTGCAGCAAGACTTAAACATGACGTTGTTTCAGTTGTTATTAAAATACTTTTAATAAATAAAGGCGCAAACCTATGCAGGTCTAGACAGAAAAAAGGCCTACAACTCCCAGCCTGCTGTAGGCCTTTTCTCTCTCTCTAAACTTGCATAGGATTGCACCCTAACTTGCTTATGATGGGGGTGAACATAGGAACGCAGGCGTCTTGTCTGCCTTATAACAGTTCAGAGTATTTGTCCATGGAACCCAGAATTGCCTACTCAGATTGGCAGCCGATCTCCAGGGTCTCAACAAAGGGAGGGGGCTTTCCAAGCACCTGCTCCCTCTAACTGGAAATGGCAGGGGTTGAAGCTGGGACCTTCAGCACGGAGAGCGGGTGCTCTACCACTGAGCGAGGGTCTTTCTCCATGGTACCCCGGTGAAAAACCCACAAGGCACCATCTGCCGGGATAGATCAGTAGCAGTATTAATAGAGGGACTGGGTTCAGAGAACACGATAACCCACACACAAGGGTTGAGTGTGGGTTGTTGAACTGTGCGTGGCTGCTGAAACGTGGGTTATCGTGTTGTCGGAACCCAGCCGTGCTAACAGCCCACGGTTTATTAACCACGGACAACCCAGGGAGAGAACCCATGGTTTGCTGTTGGGTTGCGAACTGTGGGTTGTTCGTGGTTAACAAACCACAGTTCGTTAGCGCAGCTGGGTTCAGACAACGCGATAACCCGCGTTTCAAGCGAGAACCCATGGTTCAACAGCAACCCATACTCAACCCTTGAGTGTGGGTTATCGTATTGTCTGAACCCAGCCAGCGCGTGGCACTTCACAAGAGAATACCAGAAGCCGGATTCCTGCCCCGAAGGGCTTAGACTTAAAAAGTTTGACACAGGGCAGACAAGAGAGTACGTGGGGAGAGACGGAAGCAGGGATAGAAAGGAGAAAAATATGTATTTCGGGTACTGACATTTGGGCTTAGTTACCCAGTCCTTTCGCATTCAGACGGCCAGTTCCTGCATTATGACCCTTCCTGCCTGTTGTTACAATTGGAAGAAGCCGTGCTTCGGATCCCGTGGTCCCGTTACACTGAATCAGGTGTGGGAAACCCGGGTCAGGATGGACAGAGACCGCATGCTGGCAATGGGCAGGGCCACTGCTGGCATGCTCCCCCCCCATTTTCACACACGGACACACACCATAGTCCCATTCACTCGCACACAGACATGCACACATTTTCCAGACTCCTCCTCCGCAGCTCGATCCATGCAGATTAGTTGAGGATGAGGAGGGGGCATTTTTATCCCCATCACAGTGCACTGGGTGGAGAGGTTTAAGCCTCTGCCAGTGCTCAGCTCCCCCTTAGTCCACTGGGAAATGGGCATGCCCCTCGGGTTCCCCGGCACCTTTCCTTTTAGGCGGTGTCCACTTCTGCCTTCGACGGTTCCTCTCCCGCTGACGTGATCTCACCCAACTCGCTTCCAGCAGGGCTTCCAGCCGCCCCGAGTAACGTGCACTCCGATGATCTCAAACCTCCCGTCCAAGAGAAAAAGCGGCCTTTGAGCGGGTCAGATGGCGCGGCTGCTGCCCCTGCATGTGAGGAGGTAAGCTGTTGTTCGTCGGCTCTAGAGAGGTTTGGAAGTGTTGAAGCTGCAGGGAACAAAAGTCGTCATTTTGCGGAGATGAGGGACATCGGAAGCGGCCTTCTGGGACCCGCATGCAGAGTGTGGTACCCGGAGTAGAAACGACGGCCTGGGCCCCTCCCGCTGAGTGCATTGCTCAGGTGCCTGCGTGTTCTCCTCTCTCCGGCTGGCTTCTCTGTCCCTGCTCTCGGCAGCAATACAAGGATACCAGGTGCGCGTGTGTCGGGGGCCGCACCGAGGGGAGAGAGAACAGAGTGTGCGTTTGTGAGTGCGCACACAGTATACAAGAAAGGAATGATGCTACCAGCTGCTGAAAATGCTGCTTCTATTTATGCAAGCATTTCATTAAGAGGTCTTTAAGATTTTAGTAACTCCACTTAAATTGAGTTGCAATCGCTCCAATAATAATAGTAATAGTAATAATAATAATAATAATAATAATAATAATTATTATTATTATTATTATTATTATTATTATTATTTTAAAATAGCTCATAAGACAGTATGGTAGAATTGGTTGTGTTTCCTCTATCCCTTACTGTACTGGCGAGCAGGAAAGACTGTCGTATCTATTGGTTGGAGTGTGAGGGTGGGTGTTGGGTGGGTTAGGGTGGGTGCATGCTTGAGTGCATGGCTGGGTGGTGCTGGTTGTGTGTGTGTGTTAGACACACACACACACACACTGAATGGATGGTGAAAGGGAGAACAAAGGAGAGAAGTGGTCTTCCTGCATCACTCTTCAATTTGTCCCTGCCCACTGCTAGAGAGCCGGTGTGGCATAGTGGTTAGAGTGTTGGAATGGGGAGACCCGGGTTCAAGTCCCCACTCGGCCGTGAAGTTTGCTGGGTGACTGTAGGCCAGTCACTGACTCTCAGCCTGACCTACCTCACAGGGTTGTTGTGAGGACACGATGGAGAGGAGGAGGGTCGTATATGCCGCTTTGGGTTCTTTGCAGGAAAAGGCAGGATAGAAATGTAATAAATTAAAAATGAATACGTCCTATGCAGTCCTGCACCACTTTCTGCTGAGGGAATGTGGCCCCCGACTTCCCAAAAAAGGTGCCAGCCCCCCTGCTGTAGGCAAAGGTTACATGGAGGCCTCCTGGCCCTCTCTGCTGCGGTCATCTGCTTTGGTTTCTCGTGGCTACTCTGAGATGGGCAAAATCCAGTAGGTTCTCAGGCCTGGCAGGACCAGGTTAACAGCAGCTGTCCTTTCTAGCGCTTGTGCCACTTAGCATTTGCAAGCACGTTGCAGACCGACCCGCCTGCATGATCTCAGTCGGCCTCCCAAAGTGTCGCACTACTTCTCCCATCATCCCTGACCATTGGCCACGCTGGCTGGAGCTGATGGAGGCCGCACATCCGTAGGGCCCCGGGTTGGGGGAAGGCTGATCTCGGTACTCCTTACAACAGCCCTGAAAGGAAGGCCCATGTTCTCCCCACATTGCAGAAAGAACAGTGGCTTGCCTAAAGCCACCCTGTGGGTTTGTGGTCCATGCCAGAGTTGAACCAGGGATTTCTTCTCCGCTGGCCACTGTAGTACATCGGCTCCTTGTTGTTGTATTGGTTTTATACGGATGATTTAGGATCAAGATGCTAGTAAGATGCAGGGGAGAAGAGCTGAAGGCAAAGGCTGGGAAGGAATTGAGAAGACTGGCGGTTTAGAGAGGGGGAAACTTACAGGATAGGGGAAACTATGGCGAACATGAATGGATGATTGCACAACGGAAGCTGCCCACTGCTTCCTCCCTGTGCCCCCTGAACAGCCTTTCTTGAGGGTTGAGGGGCACTGGGCAGAGGGAGGTAGGGGTGTGGGGTGGGGAGAATAGGGAACCCTGACTGGATTTCCCCCAGTTCCCTTGCCCTACACCTCGGGCATTTCCTGAGGGCCCCCAGACTTTGAGCGGGGGAGCTGCAGTGGAGAGAAAGAGGCAGGGAATTCTTCCCGTGAGAGTACCACACTGGATGCAGTCCACTGTAGTTTAATTATTACATGGGCGGGGGGGCATTTGCCAAAAAGAGGCCTGCCTATACATTTTGAAAAAGCACACACACATAAAAATAGGCACCTGGAGCTTCCTTAAACCGAGTCAGGCTTGATGTTCCATTTCACAGAATCTTAAAGAGTTGGAAGGAGCAATTTAGGCCGTCAAGTCCAACCCCCTGCTTAGTGCAGGGATACAGTTTAAAGCAGTGTTCTCCAACCTTGGGCCCCCAGATGTTTTTGGCCTACAACTCCCAGCATGCCCCAGCCAGCTACGCTTAAATACTTCCAGCGGCGGAAAGCCCACCACCTCCTGAGGCAGTTGGCTCCATGGCCTGACTGCTCTGACCCACAGGAAGTTTTTCCCTGATGTTCACCTGAAATCTGCCCTCCTGTAACTTAAGCCCGTTATTTCGTTTCCCGCAGTCTTGGATGGCAGAGAGCAACCTCTGGCCCCCCTTCTGCGTGACTTTAGGTCAGGGTTGGGGAACCTCAGCCCCAGGAGCGCAATCCAGCCCTCCAAGGTTCCCCAAATAGCTATGCCCCCTTCCCCAGCTCCGCCCCTTTCCCCTGACCACCACTCACTTGGTGGTTTCCTGGATTCTCTGTAGTTTACCCCCATTCTGAAAGGTGGAAATGCCTCTCCTAAGGCTTAGTTCCTGGCAGGAAGAGCTTTAAACTACAATATGCATGTATTTTTGGCCCCGCCCCTTTTGCCTTTGTCCCTGCCCCCTTGTGCCTTTGGCCCCGCCCACCACTGGAATGTGGCCCCCGAGAGCTTCTCTGAAATTGAATTTGGCCCTCGGGCAGAAAGAGATTCCCCACTCCTGCTTTACGTACTTGAAAAGTGCTGTCCTATTCCCCCTCACTCTTCTCAAGGCTAAACATAACCCAGTTCCTCCGATCTTTCCTCACAGGACTTAGTTTCTAGTCCCCTGATCATCTTTGTTGCCCTTCCCTGAACTCATTCTAGTTTATCTGAATCCTTCTTGAGGTGTGGTGTCCAGAGCTGGACATACTACTCAAGGCGAGGTCTGACCAGTGCAGAGTAGAGTAGAACTATTACCTCCCGTGATTTTGAAACGGCACTTCTATTTATATAGTTTGGTCTAGTACTGACCGCCCAGTACTGACTGTCGGAAGCTCTCCCGGGACTCTGCTACCTGAGCTCCAATTGGAAATGTCCTTACCTGTTTGCAAGGCTGAATTAATGTCTTGTCTCCCACAGGTATCCGAGACTTGGCCTCCAAATGCCGCAGCCAGGAGCACCACAGATTCAGGGGGGAACGCAAGCAGCGCCCTTCGCCCTTCCAGAGATGACCGTGTCTTCTATAGCAATCATGATGACGATGCGCCTTGTAAACCTGGCATTCTGATTTCAGTCCCAGGCGGAGCTGAGGCAGGATCACCTGCCCAGCAGTCGAGGAGCCAAGAGACCAACCCTGAATATTCTGGCACGTCGTCCAGATTTCGCCACAGCGAGTTCTGTGAAGGAAGCGACCCTTTATTCGTGAGTGATCTCAGCCAAGAGGGTCAGTCTGAAAAGATGTGCCCTGGCCCAGCTGTAGGTACCATTTCAGGAAGGAATATGCCAATTGGAGCAGGCGACACTTCTTTTCTTCCTGTGCATGGCAACCACCAGGACGACAACTCCATCAGACACTACAGCATCCATCTGGAGGAGCATCCCAGTGCTGATCTCACTGGAGCACCGGATGTTCCTGTTTTGGGTAGTGACCCCAGTAGTCGATCTCCGGGTGCCTTCCCCGACTGTGGCGACTAGACATCAATCCACCAGACGCCCCACTTCCCGCCCTGAGAATTCTGAGGATCCCCACCCGAACGAGCAAGTCGATGCTGCAGCACCAGGCGGCCACAAATGATTATAACTTGCTCCTTGTTGGCATTGCCCTAGCAACTGTGGCAGTTGTGGTTTTTGCGCTGTACAAGAAGAAATAGAAGCTTGGCTCACAGAACAGCTCCCAGCCAGCTAAACATTGGTAATAAATCTTGTGCACAGCCAAGCGTTAGAACACCTTCCCTGCCCACCAATGCCTTATGTTATGCTATGTGTCAAAAAAAATATATGGAATGAGTGTTGCTTCCTTTTAATATACTTCCTCCTGTAGATGTTGTGTGATGCTCATAGCAATTGATTACCCTTTTGCACTTGCCAGTTGCCTTAATGTACACTCCCTTTAGTCCCTGGGTGGGCTGGCTTCGTGCTTCCGGGATCTTCTTTTTCACTAGCACCCTGAGGTCCACCAACCGGAGCCAGCAGCAGGCGTATGCTAAGAATTAAGGAACAGGGTTCCCCCGAGCACATGTTCTGCCCAGGAATTTGCGATCAGTACCAGAACCAAGCTCACAATTCCTTTCGCCCCAAAATCCATACCTGGTTTTCTCCCCAAGAGTCCTTTTTCAGTATAACCTAATCTAGGGGGTGGGGTAGGGGGCAGTAGTTGTTGCTATGGTGAGACAGTTGGGAGTTGGACACCCTTAGCAATCCACTGCAAATCGCCCCAGAGATCTACCAGTAGATCTGTCTACCTTCTGCCCACCCCTGTTTTACTCCACCTTGAATGTTGCTTAAAGAATTGGACTTTTTATTGTGACGGGTGGTATTTCATATCTGAACAACCATGCTGCAGTTGGTTATGTCACCCCCTTGGCAGGCCCAGGCAATCAGCCTCTCTGGTGGAAAGATGTACATACTTCTTTTCCAAAAAAAATAAATAATAAAAGATATTATTTTATAATAATAAAAGATAGCAATGCCTTGCTTTTAGAGCAGTGCATGGCTTTTTGGTGTCAGAGGGAATGACACCTCGTGCAATGGGAAGCTGGCACTTGATAGTGCAGCTGGGAACTAGCCCAAACTAGCACTTCCGGAACAGGCCAGGGCAAGTCGGCAGAGCTCACGGAAGGGAGCGCCACTGGCTCGTCCCATTCCGGAAGTGCTAGTTTGAGCTAGTTTCCTCGGTTGCGCTGGTGGTCGTTCCCGCTGCCCATGGTCTGATCCAGCAAAGTCATTAGCAGGTTTCTAGGTTTCAGCTGATCTCTAATAGAAGCTTCATAGAGTGTCTCGTATGGGGGAGTACCTGAGTCCGGAACCTTCCTTTAAGATCTGTCTTTAAATTCCTTTCCCCCTCCACTGTTCCTCGGGCTTAGTGGAGTCCCAGGGGCCTGATTGTCCAAGTGCCTAAAAAATTAGCATTTTCTTCTTAAATATTAACAAAAAAGAAAAATTTCTGCTTGATCCTTAGGGACTGGAAACATTTCCCACCCCCCACCCCCCAGCTCTGTTTTCTCTGCAACCAGCGAAGACAGGCTTCGCCCCAGCCTGGTGCGTGCCAATAGCCACGCTAGCTGAGGTCAATGGGCATTGAAGTCCAACACACCTGTTAATCACCAGGTTGGGGAAGGCATGAGACCATGGGCTCTGTTTGCAATCAGTTTGTATACACGTTTGTTATTTATTTACAAATTTTGTATCCTGCCTTCCCGTTTCTTGGAAAACACCCAAACGCCTCTCACCATGGCAAAAATTAAAAACCACTCAAACCCAAAGAAAAGCAACAAGTAAAATCAACACTAATACAAGAGCCAGGCTTAATATATTATTATAGAAGAGGTACAAAATTCTTCCTACAACTGCGTACTGTTCCCCTTCACAGACATTGTCCATCATCTCCCTTTATTAGCTAAGCTTTTTTAAAAAAACAACAACAACAAAACCTTTGAGATTGTACCATTCTTCCTGCCTGCTTCATGTGCCTGTTCATCTAAAGATTCTGCTCATTGTACTTGCTGTTTGTTTTTAAATACATGATTAGCAGGAGGTGTGTTTGGCTACTTCATGATCCCATCTTAATGCGCGCACATTTCTTCAGCTCACTGCAGCAAAAGTGTGGGGAGGCAGGGAACAGGATGCATGCACGGGCATAGCTACAGCCAGGGCTTTTTTTCTGGTGGAACTCACCGGAACTGAGTTCCAGCACCTTTTCTTCTATTAATTGCATTACAATTTAATCGCCATCTACTCCCGAGGAAATGTAATCCAAGAGTTCCGGTACCTTTTTCTCCAGAAAAAAAGCACTGGCTACAGCTGTGTCAATGCAGCGTTAACTGAGAAAACACCAAGTGGCAATTTTGGGAGAAGGACCTGCCTAAGTCTGGGAAAGATGTGAAGCGTCGTTCTGGCGTGGCGAAGGATAAAAGCGAAATGGAAAATGGCAAGTGTGCTGGCGCAGACACACTCCTTTGACAAGACCCGTGACTGTACCCCACCAACTTGGGTCAGAATGCTCTCTTGCTGTTCCATGCAAGCATTACAAGCGGGAGATGAAACTTGTGCACTCGTTACATCGGTTAACTCTCAAAAAATGTTCTCATGGCATTTGTACTCCACAGACGCCTGCAGCATCAGGCTTCCATTTCCTGTGTTGCTTTCTCACTGAGCTTTTGCATCCCCTTCTTGCTTCTCCAACTCGCATCACTTCATAAAATGACTGCCCGCCCCCCTCTGCAATTCCCTAACCAACACTCAGTGTCTATCTTGCTGGCATCACAAGAACGAAGCTCTCCGAGCTATTAACGATTTCCAAATGCAGAGATCTAGCTGAGACAGTATTTGTCTTGGACGTCCATCGACTGGATTATCTGTTTTTGCTGTTGATGAATTCTGAGGCAGAGCTAAGCTTTAAGAAACTGCAG
Organism: Shinisaurus crocodilurus; assembly: GCA_021292165.1. NCBI lineage: Eukaryota > Metazoa > Chordata > Lepidosauria > Squamata > Shinisauridae > Shinisaurus > Shinisaurus crocodilurus. The sequence continues at coordinate 10,628,192 of CM037876.1, forward strand.
GGGTGGCGTCAAGGAAGGAAGGAAATGCAGCAGTCAGAAGGTTTCAGCTAATGTGGCACCCGGTAATCTATGTAAGTGGGTCAGTAGGTCAACATGTGCATCTATCCAGGGGGATCTATGAAGTGCCGTAAGACAACAGTCAGCATTTTCAAGGCTGTATTCCAGAGTCCCAGATTCACCTCTTTTTAGTGCTATATTGCCCTGTTCTTGTGCAAAAGTGAAAAGAACAAAAGGCTGGACCAAATAGTCCTTCAGTCTGATCCAGCTCTTATGTTCAGAGGGGTTTATGAAATCATTTTTTTAACTCGTGTCTGTTTCCTTGTCAGGGTCTTACAGCACAACCCTAAATTTTGCACGTCTACTCAGAAGTAAGTCCCAGTGAGTTCAATGGGACTTACTCCCAGACTTTAAGGGTGTATCCAAAGGATTGCAGCCTTAATCATACTTACTAGGGATTAAGCAAAGTGCTGAGCAAACAGAATTATGCTGGTAGACTACAAAAGGCTGTTTGGCCAAATCAAGGCTGCATGCAGGGTGGCCAGATGTAATAGAGAACAGGGCTCCCTCTTTAATAGTTGCATAAGAGTGAATGTTTATTATTGATTTAGGGCGCAATCCTATGCCTGTTTAGGCAGAAAAAAAGGCCTACAACTCCCAGCATGCCCCAGCCAGCTATGCTGGCTAGGGCATGCTGGGAGTTGTAGGCCTTTTTTTTCTGTCTAAACAGGCATAGGATTCTACCTTCATTAAAAATATTTTTAACATGCCCTTTATCTTAGGATACCAAGGTAGCAGCTTGTCATACAAGCTACACTGGCTGAAATTCCTACTTCTATATATTAAAGGTGCAGGGGAGCTGTACATTTTTCCATCTGGCCACTCTCTGTAAAAGTCAAGAAAACCAATTTTTAAATATATTGCAGCAAAATAAGCAGGATAGTGTCATCTATGTGAATAACGTAGGCAGCCTGACATGTAGACATTAAACCAATGAAACTTTTCCTGGCATAGATATGAGTGTGTGTGTATGGGGGGAAGGAATAACGGTAATCTCCTAAATGTTTGTGTGTCAGATATTGCTGCTGTTTAAAGGCACAGGAAACGGAGTTTGTAGAAGAAGACAATAACAGGGCAATCCTGTGTCTTCTTGGAAGTAAGTCCCATTGAGTTCAATGAGGCTTACTCCCAGGTGAGTGGGTATAGGATTGCAGTTTAAGGGCGCAATCCAGTCGGGATGCCCATCCTCCTCCAGACTTGGAGGATTATGGGTGTCCTAAGGGTGGGACGAGTGCAGAGGGTAAGGTCGCCTCCGTGCTCCTCCTGCCCTGCAACTCAGCTGGACGACTGATTTTGGCCATCTAACTGAGGCACTTTGGAGCGGGGAAAGAAGGAGGCTGAGGCGTTGCCAGGATACTTCGTAATGTGGCAGCGCAGGTCTCCTCCCCTGCCCGCCCCCCTCAACCCCTTCTCCAAGGTCATGTTTGCAACCTCGGAGACGCAGCTGGCACAGTTCTCTCTGCACTAGCTGTGACGAGCGGGAGGGCACTCTGAGTGCAGACTCCTAGCCTCTGACGTCCAAGCAACTTTCCAAGGTCAGAGCTGGGACTCCAAAAAAATCCTATGGCCATCTAGATGCTGTCGAGTAGCCATAGGATTGCGCTATAATTGTACTAACAGTTTAAGTTGGATGCTCTAAATGTGCACAAGGAATTGGTCCCCAACCATAGCGTATTTCATTTTTTTAAAGACTCTGTACGTTACACTTTAAGAATCTGTATTACACAATTCTGCAAAGTACACCCCAACATTATTTCCCCCCCCCCTTCTGTCCACAACCCTCCTGCAAGTCCTTCAGAGCAATTTCTCCAGTGAGTACCAGGCAGGATGCACAGAGGGGAAATGGTTTCCAGCCACAGTTTTGTAACTTTCCCCAAAAGAGGAGGTGAAAGTCACAAGGCACTGCAAAAAGAAAAGAAGAAAGTTTGTTTTTTACATACTCAGGGAAAACTGAGGCTGTGACATTGGGTAGCTGTCAGCCTTTAAAAAAAATTTTTTTTTAATGGTGTCATCTTTGAAAAAGCAAGTGTGACACCCACTTTACCAAACCAGAAATCTCAGTTGATCAGGCTGAGTTTCCTGTGAACGTATAGAGGCAGAGACAAGGAAGGCACACACCAAGACTGAAAGAATTTAAAGCTTTATTCCCAAGGACAACCAAACCAATGTAAGACAGCTGATGAGGAGGGGCTGCCACCCAAACCCCAGTTAGGAAATGCAATGCAGTAGACACAACCAATAGGAAAGTTTCATAGTTACAAACACACAATCACTGCTGACCAGGTAGTGGTGTTCCATCAAGTAACCTGTGTCCTCACTGTGGGAAGCTGTGTGGATCTAGAATTGGCCTCCACAGTCACTTACGGACCCATCGCTAGAGTCTACACAACCTTCCTTTAGAATTTCCTCCTTTTATCCTGGGAGTTGTAGGCCTTTTTTTTTTTTTGGTCTACACTTGCATAGGATTGCACCATTAACAGATGTATTGTTTTCAGGTGGCAGAATACTCTCCTGCTGCAAGAAACACACAACTAACCCCAGATCTGGCACTGGTTTCATCCCTGTGTGTGTGAGGCAGCTATTAAAAGGCCCAGGACCAGTAACTGGCAACCTTCGCAGAATTACAAGATGGAGGAAATGTCCAGATGGGTTGTGTTGCCAACTTTTTAAACTGGCCACTGCAGCTGTGCCTTTAAGAGCAGCTTGAAGTTTGCGCCAAGATGAGCTGGACATTGCGCATTACAGGTGACAATGCACATCTCCCTGCTGTGACAAGCTTCCCCTACTAATGTGGGAAACTCAAGCCACTGTTAAAGGCACAAGAGCAGGCCAGGCCATCCTTTTTCCCTGGTCCTTTGGCAAACTATTGTCGGTGTTGGTTTGAATGTGTTAGCCAGGTTTGGTGTTGACATTACTGAGGTGAAGTGTTTTGAGTACTTATCATTTTTCATATATATATATATATATATATATATGGCCCATCTGAAACCTGCGTATGTAAATAGTATACTAATTGTGCGCACGCATTCCTTGCACCAAATCCTGTCCTTGATGGGTAGTCATGGATACCTGGCACGTCAATCATCTTTACCTCCGCCCTGTGGCGTAATCCCATTCGTCTCACTGGAGTGCACACCTGTCGCTCTCCCTTCTGGAGGAGACGGTTGGCTACGATTCCGTTATACGTCCCACCCTTTGAGGCCTAATCCCCAGCAACAGCCCCCTTGTGTTCGATTTTTTTTTTTTTTTTTTGCTGTTGTCAATCTCCTTCAGCGGACGACGTTAATTGGAGCGATTTGTTCTTTGCCCCCGCCTGTACATGTTTTCCCCAACCTTATAGGCTAGGTTATTAGTCGCTCTAAGCAAAGAAGGCCCTGATTGGCGGACGTTTGATGAAACCTTATTTCCCTCCCTTTCTCTGAGGGGAAAAAGGAGGGAGCGAAAAGGGCGTTTGGCGCAGGCGCAGTGTCTGCTGCTGTTGCCGCGGCGAATGGGGCCGGGCAGCACTGCGGATGGAGCCGCTGCAGAATGGAAGTGGCAAGGAGGAAGCTGAGGAGGCGTCGCGGCCACCGCCTGCCGCCGCGACGGGGAGCGAAGCGGGAGTCCCCGCGGGGCAACCGCTGCGGCGGGCGCCCGCCCCTGCGGCCCCAGGCGGCGGCTGGCGGTGCGGTGGCGGGTCTGGGCGGGCCGAGGCCGTAGCGGGCCGCGAGAAAGAGCGCGCGGGCCCCGCCCTCCGGCCGCGCCTCGACTCCCACCGCAAGAACCGCCCTCGTGAGTGACCGCAAGGGGGCGCTGGGCGGGAGAGGCGCCTGGGAGGGAATGGGGGCGGGGCGAATGCCTTTGTGGGCGGGGCCTGGATGCGGGGTGGGGCGGGGCCTGAAGGAAAGGCGGAGTGGGGGTCTTTGTGGGCGCGGCCTGAGTGAGGGGCCTGCGACTTTGTGGGCGGGGCCTGGATGAGGAGCTGGTCTTCCCATCTTTCTGTATAGGTGTGGCTTGTTCTGAGCTCTCCACTTCTCTTTAGTCTTTCTGTGAATTGCCAAGATAATTCATTTTATTTATTATATTTATACCCTGCCTTTTTTCCTTGAAAGGAACCCAAGGCGTCTTACATAATCCTAATTCTGCTCCTCCTCCATTTTATCCTCACAACAACCCTGTGAGGTGTAGGTTAGGCTGAGTCAGTGACTGGCCCAAAGTCTTTCCACCAAGGCAGTACAGTGGCAGCCTTCCCCAACAGTGGTGCCCTCCAGATGCGTTGGACTGCAACTCCCATCATTCCCGACCAGCATGGGCAATGCCCATACTGGCTACGAGTTGCAGTCCAACACATCCTGGGGGCAGCACCATGTTGGGGAAGGCTGCTGTACAGCACAGTGTACACGGTTCAGTTTTTTCTTCACAACGGTCCTGTGAAGTAGGTTGGCCGGAATGCGAGCGTGGGGCAGTGGTACTGGCCCAGAGTAGCCTAATGAGCTTCATATCTGGCTGAGCAAGTCTCGTTGGTCATATTAAAGAAGTTTAAGAACAGTGAGATCAACAAAAGCAGCATAAAAACAAAACACATCCAGTTCTAGCCAAGATAAAACAGATGAAGTAGAATTAAATGGCCTGAGAAAATAGAAAGGTCTTTGGCTGCTGCCAGCATGACATCAGGATAGGTGCCAGGCAGGTCTTCCTGGGGAGAATATTCCACAATACAGTGGCATTGTCAGTTTCTTGGTAGCCACCTGCTCCGCCTCAGCTGGCAAGAGAACCTGGTGAAGATCTGAGGTACATGTAGAGCAGCTTTCCCCAACCCCTGGTGCCTTCCAGATGGGTTGGACTGCAACACCCAGGATCCCCCCCCCCCCGGGGCAATCCTTCAGCTAAAGAGCCAGTGTGGTGTAGTGGTGACGGTGTTGGACTGGGACTTGGGAGATCTGGATTCTAGTCCCCGCTCGGCCGTGAAACTCACTGGGTGACTTTGGGCCAGTCACTGACTCTCAGCCTAACCTACCTCACAGGGTTGTTGTGAGGAGGAGGAGGAGGAGGAGGATTATGTAAGCTGCTTTGGGTTCCTTGCAGGAAAAAAGGCGGGGTATAAATGTAATAAATAAATAAATAAAATAAAGACTAACACGTGTACTATAGTGTTAGGACCTTTTGCATGAAAAAATGGTTTCAAGATGAAATTTTAAAAATGAGTCATGATTTAGGTATGTGTGGATTCATTTTTTTTTTTTTTAATATCTTGTAGAGCAGCCTTCCCCAGCCTGGTGCCCTCCAGCTGTGCTGGACTACAGCTGTCAGCAAATAGGAATTGTAGGAGAAAACCAGGTTAGGGAAGGCTGTTGCAGAGCCATTCTACCCTTTCCCCCTTTCTGGACTGCTGTGTCCAACATTACAGCACCACCCTCTTCTCTGGCCACTCCATCCATCTGATGAAAAGGTGATGCCACAGTAAACCTGTTAATCTTTAAGGGTGCTACCTATGATACACTTTGCTGTATTTGCAGCAACACATGAGCACAGCTCCTCTTCCAGAATCTACATAGATGGCACTATTAATAATGCTCTAATATTGTCAGGAAGGTAGTGACCTGAAATACCCTGGAATTTCTTGTTTGTGGCAAGCATGAAGTAACAGACCCAAGATGACAGCCATGAAATGGCAGACCATGAATCTTGACTGTATACATATGCCCTTACTTATTATAACTGCATGTTGGTGATTGTGATTCAACAGTTAGGGGGTGAAAATGATTCTGGTTTAATTAATGTGAAGTTTAAAAGGGTGTGATTTTTATGTACATGTGGGCTGGGGGAGGTATTGATGTTACAAGGAGTGTAGGGAAGGAAATGGAGTGCATAGATAAGAGACACAGGCTGGGTAAATGTGGTTGCGGTCCTGAATGGGACAAGATCTTAGTGAAGATATCAGAACATCTGGAACGGGCTTAAGAGAATGATGTCATAAGGCCGGCTTTGTGCAATGGCAGAATGTAATTAATTCAATGAACAAAATTAAAAGGCATGTTGACAGTCATCTGCAGAGATTATGCCTCATTTTTAGTGTTCAAAAAGGCTAGATTGCATATTGTCAACAGCTCCCTGCTTTTTCTTACTGAAGTTCTGAATTTCGGGATAGCATTCCTTCCCCTTCCCCTCTCCCGGACAAAGGCCCAGGTTTGATGTATGCTCCAGTGCTGGAAAGGGGAAGAGCTCACACCCTAAAATTAAACAAGAGAGATGGATCATGGGGATTCCTACAGTGGAGGGGGTAACCTTGTCAGGGTTTCTTCTCTGCCAGATTCAAAAAGGTACCCCTTGCAGAGTTCATTATATGTAAAAGAAACGGGAGAACTAGTTATCTTAAAAATGTGGTTGTGTGTGTTGCCCCCTCAGTGATCTCAGAGGTGCTATTGGGTGCCTGTGACAGCAGCATCTGATTGATTCTATGCTGTACTTTAGACAGCAATGGAAGTGTTAGTTTTGGGGAGTGGGGTGAATGGCATTTTCTCAGTGAACACAATATTGCAGTTTCACTGCTGGGAAAACACAATTTTCCTGCAACAGATTTTCTAGCTAATGAAAAGTGTGTTGGGTCTGCAACAACCGCACACTTATTGTGCAATAGAATTATGGGTCTGGAAAGGACTTAACTTTGTAAATGGAGTAGAAGAGCTGATTAAGCTGTGTGTGTGTGTGTGTGTGTGTGTGTTAATAGAAAAAGAGTTTGTGTACATCTGATTATTGTCAGCAGAAAGTGGTAATTTAAGTGTGGGCCTTCAGTTTCATATTAGAACATGGCAGTATAAAAAAAGAGTGGAGTGGTTGATTCACATGTAGGTGTTTGTACCGCTTTTTTCTCCATGCTATCCCCATCCCCTTGTGTGAAGAAAGTACATTTCTGATGGGACTTCCTTCTGAGTAGACACACATAGGACTGAACGGTTAAGCAGAAGATTTATTTTCCACTGATTTCCATCATGTTGGCAGCACTTTCTGGAGCCACTGCAATTGCAGAAATAGGACCATTGGATGCCTGTGTATTCAAGCAGACAATAAAGAGTGCCAAAATAATTTTGAGGGGTATATTGCTCAAAACACTAACAGTTTAAAAAAATATTTAAATGCTTCAGAAGCAGGAAACCAGTTAGTGAGGTGGTTGCATTGTTGAAGAATGAAGGAGTTAAAGGATGTGCTAAAAGAGGATAATGAGATTGCAGAGACACTGAATGAATTCTTTGCTTCTGTTTTCACTGTGGAAGATCAAGGGCAGGTACCTAGGCCTGAACTTACTTTTTCAGGAGTGGAATCTGAAGAACTGAAGCAAACGGTAGTGACGAGAGATGAAGGTCTAGGCCATATTGAGTAATTAAAAACTAACAAATCACCAGGTCTAGATGGCATCCACCTGAGAGTTCTTAAAGAACTGGTTCTAGTCACCACATCTCAAAAAGGACATTGTAGAGTGGGAAAAGGTGCAGAAAAGGGCAACCAAAATTATCATTCATTGCATTTATTACATTTCTTTACTGCCCAACAGCCAAAGCTCTCTGGGCGGTTTGCAAAGATTATCGGGGGGCTGGAACAACTCCTCTATGAGGAAAGGTTACAGCTTTGGCGGTTACTTAATTTAGAAAAAAGGCAAGTAAGGGAGAGACATGATTGAGGTTTATAGAATTATGCATGGTGTCTAGAACGTGGATAGGAAGAAAAACCTCTCTCACAATGCTAGAACCCAGGGTCTTCCACTGATGAAGCTGAATGATGGGAGATTCAAGGTGGGCGAAAGGTATTACTTCTTCACACAGCACACAGTTAAAACAATGGAATTCACTACTACAAGATGTCATGTGGTTGCCAAATTGCTGCAGCTTTAAATGGGGATTAAACAAATTCATGGAGGAGAAGACTATCAATGGCAACCAGTCATGATGATGATGATATGCTACTTCCAGGATCAGAGGTAGTTGCTGGGGAACACAAGTGGGAGGTTGCTACTGCACTCAGATCCTGCTTGTGGGCTTCCCAGGGACATCCGGTTGGTCACTGTGGAAATAGGATGCTGGACTAGATAGGCCTTTGGTCTGATCCAACAGGGCTCTTACGGTTCACAGAGTGCTTTCCTTCTCTCCATGCCACTGCATACCCTAGAAGAGTTCATGCGCTGTACATGTGTGGGATGGATGACTGCCGTTAGTATTCGTCTTTTGCAGTCAATGATGTAAATGGTGTCATCCTTTAGGATTAATGTTTTGTTTTATTTATTTGATTTGTACCTCACCTTTATATCAAGAAAAATGGCGCTCAAGGTGGCCTAATATTAGGAAACCTTACAAGGCTATAAATTGATATATATGAAACCCGTCTTTAAAAAACAGCCATCTTAGTATCTCTTCTATTCATGGCAACAGAGGAGGTGGGAAAGAAGTATTTCTTATGCTGTGAAATGTGCTTACGTTGCTAGCATCTAAGCTGAATGTACCGGAACAGCAAAAATAGTTCTTAACACAGACATTAATATGTGCTTGTGTTAGAGCTCAGCTGCTTCGGGTTGAGGAGGGCAAAGTTTTTTACATGATCAGTTGTCCTGAACTCTCTTCAGTTTCTGATTTTGAGAGTCAAGAGACCTCAGTAAGATCAGTTGCTGCCAGATAAGTGTTCTAATCAATAGCAGGGTTTTAAGTCTTGCATGGGTAAGCACAGTTCATGGTCTCCATTACATTTATTTTCCATTTAATTTAATGGGGCCATTCAGAAGTAGCTGGTATATGGATTTATAAGGTATTTATTTAGCTAATGGGAGGCTTTGGCAGATCAGAATTTGAGAAATGTAAAAAAACAAACAAACACCTAGGAATAAAAATATGTTCAGACAAGTCCTTTATGGCAGAATTTTCAAACCTTCTTGAACATCAAAATATACTTGAATCACATCTACCACATCTGGCTGAGGAAATAAAACTGTCAATCCCTCTCTTGGACAAAATGGCTGAAGTTCATGGAATTTGTATTTGGTGTGTATTTTGCGACTCCTCCCTGACTGCAATCCTTACTTCTCTGTGAGCCCATTTTCTACTCAGCATCCTCTTCTGTACAGCACCCCCTTTCTCTTGTCCCTTTGCCGTGTTTTTCCTAGACAGACCTGATGTTTTAATGCTAAATCTATGTAAGCCCTGTTCAGTTGTCAGCATAGTCTCTATACCAGTATTCTCTAACCTTGGGTCCCCAGATGTTTTTGGCCTACAACTCCCAGCATGCCCCAGCCAGCTACGCTACGCTGGCTGGGGCATGCTGGGAGTTGTAGGCCAAAAACATCTGGGGACCCAAGGTTGGAGAACACTGCTCTGTACGCAAGGAGGGGGGAATGGGGATGAGCACACTCCCTCTCTTGTCGCTCTCGCTGTGTGCCCCCCCCCCCCATCATCAGGCGAACACCCGTGACCGAGTAAGATTGTCTTCCAGGATAAAAATTTACAAAAAGGAAATTTTAAAAGGAGGAAATTCTAAAGAAAAATTGTGTAGACTCTAGTGATGGCTCCATAAGTGACTGTGGAGGCCAATTCTAGATCCACACAGTTTCCCACAGTGAGGACACAGGTTACCAGATGGAAGATGGTCCTGTAAAGGATTCGTTTGACGTGCTTTTCGCTTAGCACGTTTCTCCCTTTCACCTTGCACTCGGGCTTCTTCAAAGTCCATGGAACCTTTGTGAAAGGCCAACCTCCATTTAGATCGTTCATGGGCCAGAGCTTCCCAGTTTTCGATGTTTATATTGCATTTTTTTAGATTAGCCTTAAGAACATCTTTAAACCTCTTATGTTGACCACCGATATTCTGCTTTCCATCCTTGAGTTGGGAATAAAGTAACTGCTTTGGGAGACGGTCCACTGAAGTTGGCGTTGAAGGATCATTTTTTCAATGCTAGTAGTCTTTGCTTCTTCCAGTACACTGACATTTGTTCGCCTATCTTCCCAAGTAATTTGCAGGATTTTCCAGAGGCAACGTTGATGAAATCTTTCAAGGAGGTGGAAGTGACGTTTATAGATAGTCCATGTTTCGCAGGCATATAATAAAGTTGGCAGTACAATGGCTTCATAAACCAGTGTTTTGGTCTTCTTACAAATATCCCGATCCTCAAACACTCTGTTTCATTCGAGAAAACGCGGCACTTGCGGAGCTCAGACGATGCTTGATTTCACTGTCAATGTTAGCTGTAACAGAAAGATAGCTGCCAAGATAGAGAAATCCCCCCCTCATGTGTAGATGGCAATGAGAACAATGATGTGGGTGAAGCTAGTATGCTCTTCCCCACTCCTCATGTGTAGAGACTATGCACTTTCTGACAACTGAACCAGGCTAAAGTTTTGTGAGGATTCTAATTTCTAGTGCAATCTGCTGATGTTGGAATGTTTGTGAACATTCCAGGGTGTCGTAGGGGAGCAGGAGCAGAGTGGTAAGTGTTATACATGGGCAGTAATAGCAAGTGTTTAGCCTATTCTTATATGTATAATATAATACCACCTTTTATAGTGATCCTTTTTCTCCCTTATTCCTTTAGCCTTCCCTTGGTTTGGCTTGGATATCGGAGGGACCTTGGTGAAGCTTGTTTATTTTGAACCAAAAGACATTACCACTGAGGAGGAGGAGGAAGAAGTGGAGAATCTGAAAAGTATTCGGAAATACCTGACCTCCAACACGGCCTATGGAGCTACAGGCATTCGGGATGTTCACCTTGAGCTAAAGGACCTTACGCTGTGTGGACGTAAAGGCAATCTGCACTTTATACGCTTTCCTACTCACGACATGCCTGCTTTTATTCAAATGGGCAGCGAGAAACACTTCTCAAGCCTCCACACTACCTTATGTGCCACAGGAGGTGGAGCATATAAATTTGAGCAGGACTTTCGCACAGTATGCAATTTTTGGCTTATATACCCTTACGCTGCAGTAGCAGGTTGTTAAAGCTTCCCAAATAGAGGCCGAGTGTGTATTAATATCCCTGTAACAATGACTGTTGGAATGTGTTTGGGGTAGTCTAGTTTCCTGATTTGAGTTTAAGAGCAGTACAAAGTTGGCCTACACACCTGTAAAACAGATACTGCTAGATGGCTTATCATTCTTTACGTTCCATGAATTAGGACTTTACGAGAAAAGCTGCATAACCAAGATGCCAGTTAATACTGCTGCTACCACAGCTCTGTAACTGCCATCTCTTCATGAGCTTAACGTGTGTTGGCTTAGCAGATAAGAGTTTGTCTTGTAATGACTGTGGTGAATATGAAAATCCAGTGAAAACTGCTTGCATACCATTGGTGTGTGTGTGTGTGTGTCTTGCTCAAGTACCTACGAAACAGAGAAATGCTTGAAGTACTTAGCTTCCCAAAGACTGATGGGGTAGGGAGGCAGTTAAGGGACTGTCAGGCCTCCCCTCTGTCTCCACCTTGTAGACCCCACCACCTCTGCAAGCGCTTCAAAAATCAACACTCTCTTTGCTCCTCCGCTGCCACCAACCCCTTCAGGGTAACTTATTCAGACCACTCCTTTTAAGTTTTAAAAATGAAACAAGTTTATTTAATTACAATTAAGGGTAGGGAAATAGATAATGTTAAGAGATACTAAATTTTGGGGGGAAAAAACCCCTCTCTCCAACTGCACTTTCCAATACTCCCAGACAAGACTCCTGCTCCCAACTCCACTCAGACTTCTCAACCCTCTCATGAAAACTCCCCCTCTTTCCTCTCTCTCCTTCTCCAGACTTCCCTTGAACAGCACTGCCCACTGTTTTTATAACACAGGCTTCACACACACCCTTCTCACTCTCTCAGCCAATCAGCAGACATCTCAACATTCCACACTCCCTCCTCCCCTCACATACTTACTGCTATAACGCTTTGCCCAGGGGCAGGGGCATGGGCATGGCAGGCACCCTTTGCAATCCTCTCCACATCAGCTTTGGCAGCTATTCTTCAGTCATTATGCAGGGACACTGGCTTACTGCATGCCTATGATTTCACTGTGAATCATGGAAATAGGTCAATCCATCAGACTCTTGCAAAAAAAAAATTTTTTTTAAGACCCAGCACATTTTGGTCCTCGTAATATCAGAAAGCAATGTTTGCTCAAAGCAATCTGACTCCGGGATGTCTTGGTGAAGCCCCCTTTCCTCATGAGTGTCTTGGAACTGCCACAGTCAGGGACAGGATAGTGGGAGGTGGCTCTGTGGTAGAGCTCATGCGTTGCGTGCAAAAGGTCCCAGTTCAACCCCTTCCATCTCAAGGTAGGACTGGGAAAGATCCACGTCTGGAACCCTGGAGAGTCGCTGCCAGATGATACGGAATTTAAATTGACCAGTAATCTGACTTGAGTATGAGGGAGCTTCCTGTGTTCTGACATTCTCTGCTACAATTCCCAACCACCCTTCCCCACCAGCAAATCTTTATGGATATAAATGTGAATATAAACACATGAAGCTGCCTTATATTTCGTTGGACCATTGATCCATCTAGCTCAGCATTTTCTACTCTGACCCGGCAGCAGTTGTCCTGGGTCCCAAGCAGCGGAGGACTTCCCCAGCCTTCTACTTGAGATCCTTTTCTGATGGAAATGCCAAGGGTTGAGCCTAGGCCCTTCCATATGCACTCGACCACTGAGCGATGGCACACAGTATGTTTTCTTCATGCTCAGGAGTTGACAGGATCTTGATACGATTTATCTTTTCCCAGGCCAACTGGGTTACAGGGTTTGTTTTGTTCAGTTTGCGTTATGTAGCTTGGCTCTCCTGCTTGAGTCACCTGGAAAGGTTTGCTCAGCCGACGCGTTCTGTAGTGAACCTGCTCTTGGCATGCACAAATTAATTTGGAAGGCTGACCTGATGAGTGTAGGCAGTCCTGCTGTGTAGCAAGGTTCGGGCTAGATGGCCTTAGGGCCTTTTTAACTTTGGTTCTTTGGCTTCCTCTGTTATCCCAAAACCAGGATGTTATGTAATTGTTCACTGCCCATCTCCAGACGATATATGTATCTCTTTCAACCGCCACAAACTTGAACCATCATGAAATCAGAGTGCAACACCATGGCCAAACCTGAAAGCAACTACCCCAGGTTTTGGTGCACGGTGGCCTAGTTGCTGCCGATCTGCCATAAAACCCCAAATATACCCTCCCTGAGGACTGCAGCCCCTACTTCAGTTTCTCTGCCTCCTGGGTCCCTGTCCCATAAGAATCCTGCCCTCCTTTTCCATTGAGTCTTCTACTTAGTTCACATTAACTTACTTATTTGTTAAGCTGTTTTGACCCCACACGTTTGACCTCAGAGCAGCTTAGAACCGCATACAACTTTTTAAAAAACCCCATCAATCAATCTACAAGAAGGAAGAGCATATTCATCAAACTGAACCATTGTAATCATACTTCCAGTTTGTACAGAATGCCTAACCTAGCACACTGGTATAGGTTTGAAAAAATGGTTTCCACTAGTGCTGATGCTGGTGACCTTGCCAGATTTGGCATTCCTAGCATTGGAACTTGACCCTTAATACGCCAGTGTCCTTGAGTGATATGCCTTAGAGAGAAGGAAGCGGCCATAAATTCCTAGATCCCGATCTCTTGGCCCTGCTGGAAGTGTTTAGTTCTCTTCAGAGCTTGTTTCTCCAAACAGGTGAGTGACCTCCAGCTTCACAAAATGGATGAACTCGACTGCCTTATTAAAGGAGTTCTATACATTGATTCAGTTGGGTTCAATGGACACTCGGAGTGCTACTATTTTAAAAACCCAACTGATCCTGAAAAATGTCAGAAGCTTCCCTTCAACTTGGAGAATCCGTACCCTCTCCTTTTGGTGAACATCGGCTCGGGGGTCAGCATCTTAGCTGTATATTCCAAAGACAATTACAAGCGAGTGACGGGGACCAGGTGAGACCCAAAGGCGAAGGCTTCATGCCTTTAGATATGATAAGGCATGAATTAGTGACCTGCAACTCATATACTCAGCTGAATGTCACCCATGTAACAACAGCACTGCAGGGTTGCCACTTTTGGGAAAGTCAAGGAAATTGGTCGAAAGTCAGGAAATTGTGATCAAGATACACTTTTGTAATGCATTTTTTGAGGTGCAAAAGAACAGTCTGCACTTGAGGCAGTTGGAGTAGAGAAGTGGCAGAATACAAGTGTAATGCAATGATGCACACATTCCATCATATATGATTATATGATTTCGAAAATGTTTATTCGCTGATAGTTGTTAACAGAATGAAATGAACCTGCATGTGATAGCATTATTTTATTATGGAGAAGCTGACTGGGTAATTTGTGCATTCAAACTGGAATCCTGTTTCAGTTGATTTGAAGATGTGAATATTTTGACGGGTCAGCAGATTGTGGCTGGCTGGGCTTAGTAGCCAGCCATTATTTCTTCTAGCCAGCTGTAATGTCCAGTCTTGCCACAGTTTGTCTCCCAGCAAGTGTACCTGCCAAAAAATGAACATTGTAGCACCTTGCAAAACCTACTTTGCAAGTGCTGGAAAAAAAGGGGGTGGGGTGTAGGAAGGACGCTTAGCAGCAGGTTTTTGGGGGGGTGCTCACGGGCTGCCCTCACTTTTTCAAGTGTGGATAACCCAGGGGCACATAAGGTCCCCCCCAAAAACCCAAGGATCATGCGGGAAATGGTGTTTTGGGGGCCACCCCCTCAATTGCCCTCCTTTCCAGCAGGATCCCTGGGGGGTTGGTGTGATTGCACGTCCCAAGTGTGCCCTCAGATTTGCCATTGACCCTGAGTTGTTAGCACCTCAGGGAGCAGCAAAACTTGGGGGGATTCTCAGTGCCAGGGGGTATGTGAGTTTGACGTTACTTTGATATGTATCAAATTGAGCCCTCCCTCCTGTCAGTGGGAATCCCCTCCAGGTTTGAAGGTTCCCCCAGTGCTAGCAGTGGGGGGGGACACTTGCAAAACTGGGGGGCCACTAGGGACACCTGATCTCCCCCCAAGAAATCAGGGTATGCTGCGAACAGGAGGGAAAGAGCCCCTTTCCGCAAACCATGCTCCCAGGGCTTTGCAAGTTGCTGACAGGTCTGGACCTGTCAAATCTGTTACCACCTTGCAAAGGGGGGGGGGGAATACTTACCTTACCTGCACCTTGGGGTAGGCACTATACAGGGTGGGTGCCTGCTGGATTTGGCCAACATGCACTGACCCTGGCCAGTACCTATCCCAGGGACTCCCTCACGCTAACCCATCCTGCCCAGGTCAGGTTAAAAACAGATGTGTGCAATTATTTGTGCACATTATCGCTACAATTTTTTTTAAGGGGGGATGACCGCAGGCAGCCCCTCCAAGTTACTTCAGGAGGTCCTCGGAGGGGCAGCTCGTGGATGCCCCTGTGGGGATCGTAGAAACCAGCTTGAGAGTCAACTTTCGCGATCTCCCCCCCCCTCCCCAGGTTAAAAAAGAAAGTCAAGCTGCGACGAGCCCGAAATGGCTTGTGGTGGCAGTGGGGAGTGGGGGAAGCCTTTGCCAGCCGCCCCAAAATGCTGCTCTGGCACTTTTGGGGTGGCTGGCCATGGTGGTCACCCACTAGCTGCTTGGCAGTGGCAAGGGTTTTTTGCCGCTCTTGCCACGTGGCTTGTTTGTAGTTGGGGTTGACCCATGATGGATCATGTCGTCTAGGTTCAGGTGACATGACAACCCATTGCCAGTGGCTTTTCAGGGTGCTTACAGGTTACAACCCCAAAATAAGCCACCCTGACAAGCCCATCCCTGGTTCGCACAACACGATAACCCACCATGGCTCAGTTGTGTCATGCAAATCCAGTCTCAATGTTTAAAGAAGCTCATATTGAAGCTCCTGTCTTGACCAAAAAAAAAATTGCCTTTCAGTATTTAATGTAGTTTTAAACCGTTTAATAAAACAGTTATTTAATGTAATGTAACCTATGCATTCTTTTAACTTGAGGTTATTTTTAATGGTGGTCGGGGAAGTTGACAAAAGTTGGTCAGGGAAATGGAAAGTGAAATTCTAGTGGCAACCCTACAGTGGCATCATGTGGCCGTGTGGGCGCGCTGATCATAGTGCAGTCAGGAATATGAGCGACGGGCTGCACCTGGGAGAAAGCCCCATTCAACGCAGGGGAACTTAATTGTGAGGAAACATGCATGGGATCGGACTGTAAGAGTGCTAACTGCTTCCTTGGGATATAAAACTGCCAGGAGGATTTGCCACATCCACATGCCTCATGTGAGACTGGTGTGGAGAGATCTGTGCCAGCCAGCAGGATGTCCGCTACTAGCTGGTTAACTTTATGCTCATTAGACTAAACTATGGATTTGTTTTCCTGCCTGTGGCTGCTTCTCCCCCCACCCCCCTTCTCCCCCTTGCATTCTTTTTTGGGCAGCAGAGATTATTTGTTTGTCTTTTTTTGCTAGCCTTGGAGGAGGAACCTTTTTTGGTCTTTGCTGCCTTCTGACTGGCTGTTCCACCTTCGAAGAGGCTCTCGAAATGGCATCCCTTGGGGACAGCACTAAAGTGGACAAATTAGTGCGGGATATTTATGGAGGTGACTATGAGAGGTTCGGGCTGCCAGGCTGGACTGTAGCATCCAGGTAAGGCCACACCTGGTGTTTTTTTAGGGAGCACAATACATCTGTAGGACCCTTCTCTGATTGACTGGGTTCACACATAGCAATTGCTGGTGCTGGTCGCTTCTGCTTCCAATTAACAACCCAGGAACGCCCCATTTCTGGGGCTCTGTGACATCTGAACCCGGAACTCTGGATTGTTTAGGGATTAAACAACTCAAGAGTTATCAGCAACAAACCATTGTTTGTTGTTGGTTAACTCTGGGTTTAACCCCTAAACAACCCAGAGTTCCAGATGTGACTGTCGCAACAACCCAGGAACAGGGCATTCCTGGGTGGTTGATTGAAAGCAGAAGTGACAAGCACACAGGAGGCAGCGCACTCGCTCACTCCCACTTGGCTGCAACAATTCGTGGGTTATACAACCCTGGAATAATTGGGTCTTTGTTTGCTTTTGGCAGCCAGGGATAAGGTGGTACGTGGGAGTCTTTATTAATTTTAATAGGCTGCATTTAACATTGTTCCCTGGCCAGAGCCTTTTGAGATGAGGTGGGCTAGAACTTGTGTTAATGAAACAGTGTGGTCATAGCATTTTGTCTTCTGCTTCTAAGGAATGAATCCAGTAACTATTAGTGGAATCCAGGAAATGGAAGTATTATTAAGTTTTGAATCCCTTAGTTCAGCCTTTCTCAACCGGGTGCCCTCCAGATGTATGGAACTACAGCTCCCAGCATCCCGCACCAGGTTGAGTAAGGCTGCCTTAGTTGGTTGATTTCTGTCTTTCCTTGGTATATGGTCTGCAAGCTCCCTAAAGCGTTTGATGAGCCTGTATCCCTCTTAGCCTGAATAAGCGGGCTTTCTGCCCTTTTTTAAATTCTCTCTCCCTCTCGATGCCATATGGTGGGATCTTGTATTCTCCCTCGCCTGCTTCTCCCAGTCAGATTGGCAGTGGCCCTAGGCTGTGTTATTTCCCCCCTGAAGTGGACGGCTCTGCTTGTTTTGCGTTATCTGGTGCTATTTAGCTCCATGAACGCTTCACAGCACATGTGCTCTCTGCTGTGCTGTGTTGTGGGCTGGCTGGCGGTGAGTGTGGGCAGACGATCCTGTGTCCTAGCAGAGTGGTTGAACTAGGAGTCCTTCTGATCTCTTCCAGCTCTGTGATTATGTGAAAAACATCTTCTGGAATTGTGCCCTTGTTTTCATACTGCTTTTTTTATATGTGTCTTGTGAGTGGTTCAACTCCCACCCCACCCCCCCAAAAAAAGCTTTTTCTGTCTGCTTTTCTGCCCAGCTTTGGAAACATGATGAGCAAGGAAAAGCGAGAGGCGGCTAGCAAGGAAGACCTGGCGAGAGCAGCTTTGATCACCATCACCAATAACATCGGCTCCATAGCACGGATGTGCGCGCTGAACGAGGTACAGAAAGAGAAGCTGAAGCCGCCCCCTGCGTGTGGGAGCCAGTCAAGTGAAGTGCATGCTTTTCAGTACTTCGTTCTTCCTGGGGGGTGGGGCAGGGTAGGGTAGGGTGAGGAGCTGCTTTCTGAAAGTAGTGTGTGAATAGCTGTCCAGAAGCCCTCTGCTCTCATGAGGAGTGAGAGTTGCGAAGAGAAATGACACTCAGGCCCTACGTTAAGTGAGACTCCACTTCCCGCTGCTCTCAGCACTGCAAGGTGAGTCAAGACTAGTACAGGATATGCTAAATGTTTCTGGTTTTCCTAGTGAACTACTCACGTATTTCTTTGTGAACAGCAAATGGAAATTTTCTTTTCTGAGGGTGCTCAGGAAAGTCAGGTGGGAGGGGTACTGGGGGGTCACTGCTGTTTAAAAAGGGGTCCGCATCTCCCCTCCTTGCAGCGAAGGGAACGTGGCTGGTTTTCCAAGCCGAGGGCATCCACAGAGGAAGAAGTGAGCATATCAGGGAGAGGCCTCTCCTGAGGCAAGAGTCGCTACATCTGTCCCAGCTTCTGTGGATTTACCTGAGCTTGGTGCTTTCAGCTTCTTTACAGTGCTGCCTTGTTGCAACCATGTCAAGCAGCATTGTACAGGGCTATGAAAGAACTGAGGCCTGCTCATCTGGTTGCTTTGGGGTGTACATCCTTGCACAACTAGAGGTAGTTCTTCAGACAGAAAGGTGTGTGTGCATGCACACGCTGGTACTGAAATCCATTGCCTGATACAGCAGCTCCTAAGTGCGGTTCTGGGGGAACTCATTAAGGAAGAAGTTGGAAAACCGGTGACAAAAATGGTACTCTGGTAGAAAGGGTTTATAGGAGGAAAGTGTAAAGATTGGTCTCGAAGCCAGGAGGACTTCAGCTGGATTTTAGCTGAGTTGTAATTGCGTGCCTTAACCCCAAGTCTTAAGGTGAGTCGCTGAGTAATTGTTTTTGTTTATGCTTGTATGGTCACTGACTCTGTGGTCTAGAAAACTGCATGGGGAAGCCGATTAACTGTATGCATCTGTTCAACACTGCACTGGTTTATTTGTACTCAGTATGCAAGCTTCATCTTCCTCCTGAGTCACTCAGTCCCACCACCATTATTGGACATAGCTTCCCCTCCCCCAGTCAGACCAACAGGCACACTAATTTTCAGTATTCTGTGACTGATCCTTGCCCACCAGAAGTTAAGGTGCTTGAGTCTTCTATGACATCACAGCAGTTCAGCCAATGGCTTGGATAGGATCTTGTATAGGCAGCCCATTTTTAAGATCTACTGTCCACACTATGTCAATCAAAACTAGTAGAAAAGGCTGAGAATTGCAGTCTTGGCTCAAATGACTCTTCTCCCTACGATATTCCAACCCCCCCACCTCTATATAATCTACTTCTCCATACTATCTTGTCCCTTTCCCTGAAACAGGCTCTTCCGGAGCCTAATGCTACATCTGCCAATAACTTTTCCACTCATATCTGTTCTCTCCCTTCTGGGTCAGCACTTTGCACACTCTAATAAATATTTGCCAAGTTGTGTGTGAGAGAGGAAGAATAAGGGGATGGAGACTTCAAAGGACTCCCCCCCCCCCACCGCTGCCCAAAGGACCTGCTTTAATGTTGAAGCTTGAAGGAGATGGAGCCAAGTGGAAATAATCCTTTGCCAGTAAGCCATCTGCTGACGTCTGGGCTTTGCGTTGTTTCCTGAATGTACTCTTGCACTAACTTGGTGATGTAAAACAGTATGAACAGATCGGGCAGTACATTTTTGAGTATGTTCACTACTCTGAAGATGGCTAGCAAGGTTCTAATAATCCTTTCCCTTCTTGCAGAACATTAATCGAGTGGTTTTTGTGGGGAACTTCTTGCGTATCAATACGATCTCAATGAAGTTTCTGGCGTACGCTTTGGATTACTGGTCGAAGGGGCAGTTGAAGGCCCTTTTCTTAGAACATGAGGTAGAGTCACACTGCAGTGCAGACACTCTCTCCCCCCCCGCCTCCCTGTCTAACCTGGGGGGAGAGCAGCATGAAGAGGGTTTTTTTATTTCCATCTTGATTTTGATGCCGTGGTTTTACTCTGGCAATTTAATGATCTTGGAACTTGCATTGCAGTTCTTTTAATAATTAATTGGACTTGTATCTATAACCTGAGGGCTCTGGGTAGCGAATAGCAATTTAGTAGGCCACATAAAGGAGCCCAAGTGGGGAGAGAAATTGTTGGTGAGAGTATGGACGAGATGGGGTGAAATACAGAATATCAAAATGATGAATCTCCCCCCAAAAAGATCTCTAAAACATAGATGATAACTGCTTCCTCTGAATCTGGGGGGGGGGGGAATAGAAGGGGCAACTCAGCTGACCCAGCAGCAGGCACGTGATGGGGTCTTTCCCTCCTCTCTATCTTGGCTCCCTTACATAGGGCTCGGATGATAATGGGTTTAAAATTTTTAAAAAAAAAAATCTAAAAGACATTTCAGTTAAAAGATTATCTGTATTGAATATGCTGATCGTGGCAAGTGTATTTAGACAAAGAATCTCAAAATTTTTGTGGGTTTTTTTTCTTTTTTTTAAACAGGGCTACTTTGGAGCGGTTGGGGCCTTTCTGGAGCTTCTGGATCCATCCTGATTCCACATGGAGCCTGGGCCCAGGTTGCTGCTGGGGAACATCTGCACCAAAGGGAACATCTGTGTCCATTCAGCTTTATTTGTAAAAGCCTCTTGTCTGTTTGATGGAAAATAGGAAGTAATTGTGAGCAGCCTCATCAATCCGTGCCAAGAAGGACAAAGGTATTTTTTAAAAACAGTTACAGCTAATCTGAATATGTACTAGTTTGTAAGAAACCCGTACCTGTATACGCAAATGTGTGGACCGAATGTCTCTGTCTTGCAGCTCTTAAAATGCATGTTTAGTCAGTCTTGCATTGAGCAGCTCTTGTTACATAAACTGTGAGGGAGCTGGAGCTGAATGCATGTAGCGCTTGGCGATGATGCAAGTTGCACTATTCATAAAACTATTTTAAGTGTTATTTTATTTACTAATCTTGTATGTACTTGAAGGGCTGTGTGAATTTTCATAATAGCACCGAATTGTGTAGGATATGAAAATACACTTGAAATATTAAATCTATTTTTTAAAAGAACAGTTTGTCGTCTTCTGACTTTAAAGAAAACTGCTTTCCTGTTTGTGATCATGTAATACATTGAGGGGAAGGGAGGGAGGCGGCGGGTGGAGGGAAAGAGCGAAGAGCAGAATTTAAGCCTGCAATCCCAGTTGAGTTTACAGCAACGTGATCTACCAACTTCCTTCTCAAGATCCCATCTCAGAAACTGGAGGTGTGATCAGATATTGGAAGCCACCTTGTGGGTGGTAACCTTTTTGATAAGTATGTCATGAACCAAGTCCAAAGTACAGTACAGTCACACTGGTGGGTGCACATGACAGCAGTGTGGTTTTGCGTCCAGTGAGGCAGCAGCATGCACAGGAGAAGCAAGCGAGGATGCATCCCTGATCCCGTGGTGCAGCCTAGCTTTCATCCTTGCGTCATGGTGTACCACAAGTCCCCTGATGCCGATGCTGCTTGGAACGACGGAGCTGTAGATTGACCAACCATGGCTTACCTGATCCAGCCACTGAGCCTCCAGTCCAGTTGTTCAAGCTCTCAGATGCTCTGCCTTTTTTAGGCTGCTTTGTGTTATATCGGTGGTGGGCCACGGGCCACATGCAGCCGCCACTGCCATCCTGAGTGGGGGCCCACACCTAAGCCCCCCCAAGTTTTAAAAAATGTTTTTACAACAACAAAAAAGGCATCCTGAGCACTACAGAGCACAAAAAGGTCAAATCTGGTTCTTTTGCAAGCTAGATGTGACCCTTTTAGGGCTCCATAGCTCTGTAGATGGCCTTCTATAGAGCCCTAAAAGGGTCAAATTGAGCTTGAAAACAAGCTAGATTTGACCTTCTTGGCACTCCGTAGTGCTAGGGATGCCTTTCCCCCCACTAATTTTTTAAAAAAATCATTTTTCATGAAACTGCAGCCTGGAGGAGAGGTATGGGGGGGGGGGGCAAAATGGCCCCCAGCCATCCTGAAGTTGCCAACCCTGCATTTCATCTACAGCAGAAGAAAAGAACTGTGGGTTTTTGTTTAACAGACAGAAAGTCTATTTTGGATTCAGTGACTGGAACTTTTAACTACTTACACTTTCTCCAAACACTGAGATAAAAATAAACTCCTGAATTTCTGGTTTTGGTAGTAAAGCGTCTGGATGCTAGCAGTAGCCCATTGTTCCTTTGGTTCTCCTGTGAGAATATTAAATTATTCCTCCCTGTTGCAGTAACTTGCAGAGTGAGGGGGCTGCCTATAGTCTTAACAGAATGGGGCAGGCTATACAGTCATGCCTTGGATTGAGAGCATAATTCGTTCCGGAAACGTGCTTGTAATCCAAAACACTCTTATATCAAAACGAAATCCCCCCCCCAAATTTGTACAATTTTTAATTTAAGCCGTACTACAGTACTTGTATTGCAAGACGTCGCTTGTATATCAAGTAAAAAAAAATTAAATAAATATTTAAAAATTTGCTTGTCTTGCAAAACACTCTCAAACCAAGTTACTTGCAATCTAAGGTATTACTGTAAATCCATTTGAGAATGAAAAGAGCAGAGCTGTGTGTGGTGTTCAACCGCATCACACAGAATTGAGTTTGAATCTTGATATCAGTTTTGCTGCTTTTTTACTTCTTCTTTTTAAGAAAAAGCTTTTTTTTGTCTGCCAAGGTAGGCTTGAAAATGCACAAAACACACAGGAAAATCTCAGAAGCTGAGGCGATGTCACATTTTCAATCGGTCTGGCAGTGAAGCTCAGTCCTTTGTGCGTTTCCTTTTTGCATCTTTGCAGCTAGCAGAATAAACTGCTACACCTGTTCAGATGTATTTGCATACTGTATGCCAATTGCATGATCTTGTGATGGAAAACGAAATCAGGGAGGCCTCCAAACAAAGAAGTGTTCTAAGGAATAAATAGGTAAATTCTCCCAATGGAGGGATGTAAACAGTGGGGTCCCACAGGGGTCTGTTTTGGGACCAGTGCTTTTCAACTTATTCATAAGTGATCTGGAATCAGGAGTGAGCAGTGAAATGGCCAAGTTTGCTGATGACACCAAATTATTTTGGATAGTGAAAACAAAAGGATTGCGAGGCGCTCCAAAAGGATCTCTCCAAACTGGGAGAATGGGCAACTTCAGTTATCCCCACATTGGCTGGATAAATGCATGTTCCAGTCATGACAAAGAGGTTAAATTTCTCGATGTCCTAAATGACTGTGCCCTAGAACAGTTGGCCATGGAATCAACCACAGGGGAGGCAACCCTGGATTTAATCCTAGGTGGTGTTGCCCAGGACCTAGTACAAGATGTAAATGTGTTGAACCAATCGGAAATAGTGACCACAATGCTATCGGATTTAATATATATTTAAATGGAAGATTGCCAAAGAAGTCTAACACAGTCATATTTGACTTCAAAAGAGAGAATGGAAAAAAAGGAAGTGAAAAGGGAGGGTCAAGAGGGTTAAAATTGTGGCTCACGCTGGCTCAGCTTGTCTGAGCGTGGAAAGCTAAGCAGGGTCAGGCTTGGTTATTACTTGGATGGGAGACCCCTCCTCTAGTTTCCTGCATTGAGCAGGGGGGTGGACTCAATGGCCTTGGAAGGCCCCTTCCAACTCTGTAATCTATGAAATCTCTTCAAAATGCTTGGAGATCGCTTCCGCAATAACAGAAGCTCAAATAGAATGTATACCAGAGATTAGAAAAGGTAGCAGCAAGTCCAAAAGATCACCAGCTTGGTTATCGAGCACTGTCAAGGAAGGTATTAGAGAGAAGAAAGCTTCCTTCAGAAAATGGAAGTCTTGCCCAAATGAGAGAAACAAAAGGGAGCACAAGCTTGCACAAAGGAGATGCAAGCAGACAATAAGAGATGCAAAAAAGCATTTTGAGGAACATATCGCTGACAACATCAAGGCCAACAATAAAGAATTCTTTAAATATATCAGAAGCAGAAAACCAGCTAGGGAGGTAGTTGGACCACTGGACGATAATGGAGTTAAGGAGGATGAGATCGTGGAGAAGCTGAATGAATTATTTTCATCTGTCTTCACTGCAGAAGATATAGGATACAGATGCTTGTGCCAAAACTGATGCTTTCAGGAGGGGAGTCTGAGGAATTGAGGCAAATAGTGGTGACAAAAGATGAAGTTCTCAACCTTATTGACAAATTGAAAGTCAATAAATCACCGGGCCCAGATGGTATCCATCCTCAAGTTCTTAAAGAACTCAAATATGAAATTGCTGATCTTCTAACAACAATATGTGTAACATGTCCCTAAGATCAGCCCCTGTACCACAGGACTGGAGAATGGCCAATGTAACACCAATTTTTAAAAAAGGATCCAGGGGGGATCTGGGAAATACAGTCCGGTTAGCTTAACATCTGTTCCGGGTAAATTGGTTGAAAGCATTATTAAAGATAAAACCAGTAAGCATATAGAAGGACAAGCCCTGCTGAGAAAGAATCAACATGGCTTCCGCAAAGGTAAGTCCTGTCTCACTAACCTTTTAAAGTTCTTTGAGAGTGTCGATAAACATGTGGACAGGGGTGATCCGGTAGACATTGTTTACTGGGACTTTCAAAAGCTTTTGACAAAATCCCTCACCAAAGTCTCCTGAGCAAACTTAGCAGTCTTGGAATATGAGGGGAGGTCCTCTTATGGATCAGTGACTGGTTAAAGAACAGATAGAAGAGGGTAGGAATAAATGGTAAATTCTCCCAATGGAGGGATGTAAACAGTGGGGTCCCACAGGGGTCTGTATTGGGACCAGTGCTTTTCAACTTATTCATAAGTGATCTGGAATCAGGAGTGAGCAGTGAAATGGCCAAGTTTGCTGATGACGCCAAATTATTTTGGATAGTGAAAACAAAAGGATTGCGAGGCCCCCCAAAAGGATCTCTCCAAACTGGGAGAATGGGCATCAAAATGGCAAATGCAGTTCAGTGTAAGCCGTTGTAAAGTGATGCACGTTGAAGCAAAAAATCCCAACTACTCAACTATAATCTTATGGGATCTGAGCTAGCAGTGACTGGCCAAGAAAGAGATCTTGGGGTTGTGGTGGACAACTCAATGAAAATGTCGACCCAGTGTGCAGCTGCTGTGAAAAAGGCAAACTCCATGTTAGGCATAATTAAGAAAGGAATTGAAATTAAAACTGCCAAGATCATGCTCCCGTTATACAAATCAGTGGTGCAACTACACATAGAATACTGTGTACAGTTCTGGTCACGACACCTAAAAAGAAATTGTAGAGTTGGAAAAAGTGCAGAAAAGGGCAACTAAAATTAGCAGTGGGCTGGAGCAACTCCCCTATGAGGAAAGGTTACAGCAGCTGGGATTGCTTAGCTTAGAAGGGGGGGGGGGAGCCAAGCAGGGTCAGGCCTGGTTATGACTTGGATGGGAGACCCCTCCTCTAGTTTCCTGCATTGAGCAGGGGGTTGTACTCGATGTCCCTGTAGGCTCCTTCCAACTCTATGATCTATGAAATCTATGAAAAAAGGCAAGTGAGGAGAGACATAACAGG
The DNA here is from genome assembly GCA_021292165.1 of Shinisaurus crocodilurus. Taxonomy (NCBI): domain Eukaryota; kingdom Metazoa; phylum Chordata; class Lepidosauria; order Squamata; family Shinisauridae; genus Shinisaurus; species Shinisaurus crocodilurus. The sequence goes on from CM037876.1 coordinate 10,653,856, forward strand.
TGTTCAGAATTATGCACGATGTGGAGAAAGTGGACAGGGAGACATTTTTCTCCCTCTCAATACTAGAACCCAAAGGGGTCATCCCATGGAGCTGATTGGTGGGAGATTCAGGATGGATAAAAGGAAGGACTTCTTCACACAGCACATACCGGTAGTTAAACTATGGAATTCACTTCCACAAGATGTAGTGACGGCCACCAGTTTGGACAGTTTTGAAAGGGGATTGGACAAATTCCTGGAGAAGGCTATCAATGGCGACTAGTCCTGATTGGCTCTGTGCTTCCTCTAGTATTAGAGGCTGTATGCCTATGTACTCCAGTTGTTGGGGAACACATGGGCAGGAAGGTGCTGTTGCACTCATGTCCTGCTTGTGAGATCCCGTGGGCAGCTGGTTGGCCACTGTATGAACAGAATGCTGGACTAGATGGACACTTGTTCTGATCCAGCAGGGCTCTTCTTAGGTGGCGTCGAGAGCACATAATGCGGGCCACATGCTGAAGCTAAGCAGGTATGAGCCGGGTCAGTGCTTGGATCGGTGACTGCCTGGGCTGCCCACATCTGCTCGCCTGCATTGAGCAGGGGGTTGGACTCGATGGCCTTATAGGCCCCTTCCAACTGATTCTATGTGACTTGTGTATATGCAAATGTGCTGAATTCGTGGCACAGAATTCTTCTACAGAAGACTCTTATGCTGCTCTGTTTCTGTGCTACACACTTGTCAGTCACATTCCGCACCCAGCCAAGTGCTTGATAAATCCAATGTTTTTATGGGGCTGCCTGGCACTAGAGCAGTGTTCCTCAACCTTGGGTCCCCAGATGTTTTTGGCCTACAACTCCCAGCATGCCCCAGCCAGCTATGCTGGCTGGGGCATGCTGGGAGTTGTAGGTCAAAAACATCTGGGGACCCAAGGTTGAGGAACAAATGTGCACTAGAGAGACCTTATTAAGCCCTTCCTGGACTGGCATCTCAGGTGCGAGGCTACAAATCACAAGTTTGGCATGCATGCCTTCTCTTGTACTTTTCCCTAGCATACACAATGGGTAGCCAACCTGGTGCCCTCCAGTTTGAACTACAACTCCCATCAGCTCAAGCCAGCATGACCAATGGTCAGAGCTAATTGGGGATGTAGTTGCCTCCCCTTGATATACAAGGACCTTCTCTGCTCCCACCTCCCTTGGTGTCCTTTCGCATGCTCCAACTGGAGCATGCCATTGGCAGCAAGCCGTGATGCTGTTGCCATACAGGTCTGAGGAGCCACCAGTGTGGTGTAGCGTGTGAGACTTGGACTGGAGAGGCTGGGCTCAAATCCCTGCTCAGCTGTGAAGCTTACCTAGAGAGAGAGAGACTTGCTCCACCTAACCTCTCCCACCTTACTTTGTGAGGATAAATGAGGCTACAGACTTGATAGGTTGTTTACCACAACCACATGGGTAACATCGCTGGAATGCCATGGAATACTTTGCCACCTACTAAGTGGATCTACTTCCCCCATTTACACGGAGAAAGAAGCTGATAGTCCTGATGGCTCTATCCAATTCCAGTATGTATGCCTATGTATACTAGGAAGAGGGCCTTTTCTGTGGCGGCCCCCGTACTGTGCAACTCTCTCCCGAGTGACCTCCGCCATGCCCCCTCTCTGCTGAGCTTCCGCCGCTTACTAAAAACTTGGCTGTTCAGGCGGGAATATGGGGTGGACTAAGATTTTAAAATTTTATCCTGTTTTAAATGTATTTTATCCTGTTTTTATCTTGTGTACATCGCCCAGGGTGGCCGGTTTGCCGGCCAATAAATAAATGTAAATAATAAATAAATAAATACTAGTTCCTGGGGAACATCAGTGGGAGGGTGCTGTTGCACTCATGTCCTGCTTGTTAGTGAGACAGGACTTACCTTTGTGGTTTTTCTGTGGGCAGCTGGTTGTCCACAGTGTGATCAGAATGCTGGACTAGATGGACCTTATTGATTTATTCATTTTCTATACCGCCCAATAGCCGAAGCTCTCTGGGTGGTGTACAACCATCAGTTAAAAAGTATAATAAAGTACAATTAAATATAAACAATAAAAACATAAAAATTTAAAACCAATTTTTAAAATGTCACAAAAACTAAAAACAAGTTTTTGTTAAACACGAGCTCTAAAAGAATTTACCACCTCACCCTATACCATTTAGTTGTTAAAAGCCTCAACATAGAGGGCAGTCTTAACCTGGCGCCGAAAAGATAGTAGAGTTGGTGCTAGACAGGCCTCAGGCAGGAGCTTGTTCCACAGTGGGGGGGGGGGGCTACCACAGAAAAGGCCCTCCACCTTGTTGCTGCCCTCTGAGCCTCCCTCGAAGGTGGCAGTCAGAGGAAGGCTCCAGATGTTGAATATAGTGTCCGGGTAGACTGTGGTTGGGAGAGGCGTTCCATCAAGTACGCCTTGGTTTGATGCAGCAGGGCTCTTCTTACGTTCTTATGATGCTGTTTCGGGTGGGCTTTTGGCTGGTCTGTTGCCACAGTGGGCTTAGGCTAAGAGAGTGTGTCCCAAGGTGAGCTTCATGCCTGAGCAGAGATGGGTGCTTGGCTTTTCCCAGTGCAACATGGACAACTGCAGTTGTGGATTGGGGTGAACCTATGCTATTAACTACTGAGGCTCACATGTGCACACAATGGAGCTACACATTTTCATAGCAAATGTTGAGTGCAAACAGGAGGCAGTCACCACCTTGTGGAACTTTTTTAGCCAAAGGGTGACACAGGAATAAATGATAACGTACTCTTCATGCCTTGACTTAAGAGTTTCCTGATGCATTTAGCTGACCCTTGTTGGAAACAGGATGCAGGAGTACATGGACTCTTGGTCCGGGACAGCAGGATTGTTCTCAAGCACAGGGTTCCCATCTTTGAAAGGGCGACTTGTCTTTTGGATCCATCCCTGCCTTCATGTTACATCGGAAGCCGCTTTATGCCTGGGCCGACCATTTACCTATCTAGGACCCAACGTTGACTACTCTGTCCCTGGCTCCTGAAGGTCCCAGGCAGAGGAAACTTTTTCAGCCATTGCTGCTTGATTCTTTTAGTTCAAGAAGAGAGCAGTTGAATCTGGAACTTTCTGCATGCAAAGCATGTGCTCTTGCCACTGAGCTAAAAATCTCTCTCCCAAATTCGCTTTGTACTCCCAGGGCAATCCAAGAGCACTAAGAGGCAGGGGCTAGGACAGGCGGCAGATTTCCGTGCATCAGACACTTGGCCCAATTTTGTTCCACCATCCATTTGGCTAATGAAAGCAAATAATCTTTCTCTCTCTGTGTGCTTAAAAAAAAACCTTTTTGAAGCAACTGGCCTCCCAGCAAAGTCAGCAATCCCTTGGTGGTGATAGGTATTGTAGTTAATGAAAAGGAGGTCAAGAGGAGCTTATGTGCTTAAATAGAAGCTTTGTTTTTCACAGATTGTCATTTAGTAAATTGCACATCCTACCCTAAGATAGTCATTATTGCAGAAGTAGAGCAGTTCCTTAATTGTGGGGAAGGGATTAGAACAAGGAGGCGGTCTGGCAAAGGGTGAGTTGTGTCTTCAGCAGAAACTTTCCCAGCAGGTCTGGTTGGAGAATTCTGTAGCACCAAACAATCAGAGCATGGATTTGCTTCTGAATGCTAATAGTGGCTTTATTTATTTATTTATTTATTTAATTTTATTTATTTTATTTATACCCCGCCTTTTTTCCTGCAAGGAACCCAAGGCGGCTTACATAATCCTCCTCTCCATTTTATCCTCACAACAACCCTGTGAGGTAGGTTAGGCTGAAAGTCAGTGACTGGCCCAAAGTCACCCAGTTAGATATAGATAAATTATATATTTATATATTACGGTATATATTTAAAAACATACACCCCGATTCCTAGAGCTTCAGAGGAGATGAGAGTTAAAATACACCCTTCAAAAGCATGGTTTAGAGCAGTGTTCTCCAACCTTGGGTCCCCAGATGTTTTTGGCCTACAACTCCCAGCATGCACCAGCGTAGCATAGCGTAGCTGGCTGGGGCATGCTGGGAGTTGTAGGCCAAAAACATCTGAGGACCCAGGTTGGAGAACACTGGTTTAGAGAGAGAATATATTCTTAAGGCAGAGATTTTGAAGCAAAGAGGCCCCTGGATATTTTGTTTCTCACAGGGAATATTAAAATATCTACGTATTTGGAGAGAGTGTTGGGAGCTGGGTAAAGGCTGCTCTGCAAAAAAAAAAAAGATGAGTACTGTTCAAAGATGAGTACTGTTCAGCTGAGTTGCAGCCTGTTCAGTGTTACTCTTGACCCGTCATTATCACCAGGGGGCAGCATGGTTCTATCCAATAACACACTTGGTTCTTTCGGCAGGGACGGGAGAGAATTTTGTTTCAGTTTGATTTTGATGAGAATTTACCAAAATTTGCAAAGTTCCCCATCTTCAGGACAAAAAGAATTCAACATTAAAATGATGATGATGATGATGATGATGATGATGATGATGATGATGAAAGAGATTAAAACGGACAGATTGTTCCATCCAGGCCTAGGGCTTTGAGTGCTTTCTCTTAAAAGTCTGGGTTTGAATCCTGTGCTTAATAAGGGTTGCCAGCTCCCTTTTTTCTTACAGGATCCTCATCTTTAACATCTATAGGGCAGGCAGGCACATCATGGTCCTTCCATGCAGGGAATAGCTGTACCTATTGAATTTGGCTGGTGCAGATGGGTGAGAATTTTGTTCCATTTTGTTTTGGATAAGAATTTACCAAACGTTGCAAAGTTCTCCATGTTTGGGAGAGAAAGAATTTGGGATTTTAAAAATCTGATTGTGGGAGAAAGTGAAACGGACAGATGGGACCTTCAACATAACATAATGGATGGTAACTGGGAATGAAGCTGCCCTCTTAGGTTAGGGAGAAGATGGCTTTCTTAGCTCCAGTTGACCATGGCCAAAGTTGATGTGCATTGCAGCTGATCAGTGGCCATTTGGTGTGTGGCAACTTCACAGGGTGCCTGAAACCCCTTGGCCAGGCGAGCATCTGAGGCGGCTGCATCTCCAGTATGGACCACCTCCTTCCCTTCGGAGCACCTGGCTCCTCTATTTGTGAAACAAGGTCTGCTGGGATGCAAAGTGGACTCTTGTCAGGGGTGGCTTTAATGGAATTATTGCATCCTCAGGGAGGGGGACACACAGAAACTGTGGTTGACAGCAGCCAGAGGAGTTCCAGGGAGGCTTTCCACTTGCTACTTGCTCATCAGCCTTGTACCTTCAAAATGTTGCAGTACAGCCCTGTCCTTCAACCTGTTAATGCGCTCTCTTCCCCCTGGGAACAGAGGGAGCTGGTCAGATTATTTGTCCCTCTAGTCCAGGATTGTCTGTTCTGTCAGGTAGCAGCTCCCTAGGCTTCTCCTCCACCACCTGTTCCCTGGGCCTTTTAACAGGTTACTACACTCTTGGTGGTCTGCCTCATTCGTCAACTGCGGGGCCTGTTCGACATTTCCCTTCCCCATCCCCGCTGCTTTTGGGGTGGTCATTGGGGGGGGGGGCTGTGTGCCCTAGACTTTGTCTCCGAGGTCCTTCAGTAGCTGCACGACTTACTACTGTTCCACGGGGCTAGCTCCGCAAAGCTTTGTTGTGGGCCACCTCCAAGCCCAGAGGTTAAGTGTCACAACCAATGGGCAAAACCACCTTGGCAGTCCCCGTTCATGATGCGAAAGAACTTTTGAACGCGGATGTGTGTAAAAGCCGAAAAAACACAACAGCGTCAGGGAGGAAAACAAAGCTGGCATCCCCCAGGCCTGGTTCTCCCAAAGGGTGTTTCATACGAAAAACACAACACGGTTTCCTGGGGACAGAGAAAGTGAGCCAACGAGGCAGTGGCTTTAGCACATCTCTCCCAGCTGATCTAATTAAATGCAGAGAACAGCAACCCTCTAGCTGAGGCTAAGCCAAAGCTGGTCCCTCCAAAGAGCAAACTGGAAGGACTAACCCCCTCGGCCACATGCAAAGACAGTGACACACTTCCATTATGGGAGAAAACGCATGATGTCTGTTTTATGGACGAGGTCTCCGCCTTCCCCAGTTGCACGTCAGGCAGGACTCAATAGATGAAGCTTCTCCCAGCTTGCAGAAACTCTGATACCTGTTCATGCTTCCGCCTGCCGCGCCAACCTCTGCATCCTGCAAACCATTTGGGAAACTCAAACCCCCCCCCCCCCCAGGATTCCAGGTGTGTTTTCACACTGTGTTCTACGTTTGGCTTGCCGGCAGCATCTTTAAAACAAGCGTGCGTTAAGGTGGCCTTGCCCAATCTGTCCTCCAGGTATTTGGGACTACAACACCGATCAGCGCCATCCGACATGGCCGATGGTCAAGGAGGATGGGAATTGTAGTGCAAAACATATTCCAGCACAGATCTCTCTTCCTCAGCTTGGGGAAGGCCGCCTTCAGTTACAAGAGCCTCTGGGTTGCAACCCAGCAACTATTGACACATACGAAGACTACAATTAAGGGCTCCAACATTATGGTCAGATTACTACACTGGCATTTATCTTTCAGCTAACACCATCTTCATCGGTGTCTGACATCGCAATAACCACCGTGTTGAAGTAAGTCATCGCTGCTCCCATTTTATAGCTAGGGGGCATCGGATTAATATCCAAGGATGCTTTTTCTTCTTCCTAAATCAAACGTCGGAGCTATGGTCTCACACGTTGACAGCCATCAGGCTAATCGGCAGCTGGCTGGGAATGCAGTTCAACACATCTGGAGGGCACCAGGTCGCAATAAACGCCACGGGACAGATTTCCGCTCCTCCTCCCCGCCCCCACGGACAGATTTGCCAGATCGGCGCCTTACACACGCCATTATGCTCCTTGGATCTATTTTTATCTCTTCTTGATCACCTGCAGAGAACAGCCCTAACTGCTGGCAACCTTTTGGCATCGGCTTCATATTTCTGGAAAGCCTCCAGCGTCCTGGGGCACCGGCCAAGTTGCTTACGGTTTGCCCAGCTGGCAACGCGCCACACCTGCTGCTGCCGCAGTGCCGCTTCCCCCCCCCCCGCCCCAGAGCTACTGTTTTGTTTCAATGCTCAATGGACAGGCTGTCGTTCCACACACGTCGCATAGCAGGGCTGGCGCACCTGGTGTGTTAGCGAAACTTCACAGCACTCCACCCACCCACCTGCAACCCAAAGGAATTCCAGGACAATATCCGTTGGCCAGAAAACGAACTTGACCCCCATCCGTCGGCCAGAGAAGCAGCTACTGCAGGGAGCTGGCTTCTCTCCTCCCCTGCCCGGAAAACACACATATCAGAACTTTGTAACCAAGGACTACTGCCTGAGTTTGCTTTTGCCCTCCTCCCTCCCTGTCCCTTTTCCTTGTGTGTCATGTCTTTTGGATTATAAGTCTGAGGGCAGGGGACGGTCTTATTATTCCATCTGTCGGGGGCAGCATGCCGGCAGCACTTGGTTCAGAAAAAATGATTCCAAACGAGTAATAATACCAGAGGCCTACATAAATTCGCAGATGCATTTTGCGCAGAGCACTTTCTATGTCCATTTCCCCTTCATGCTCTCAAATCCTTCCCCATTCACACAATGACTGTGGAATGCAACTTCCAGCTGGGGTCCAGTATGTTTTATTGTGTTGAAGTTCTGTTATTTTATTTTTTGGACACCGTTTCGGGAGGGTTTTCACCCTGAAAGGCAGCATATAGAACTTTTTTGTGATTAGCCTTCCCCTAACTAACGTAAGTCCCACCGATTTCACCGAGTCTCCCCTAAGTATGACTAAGGGCACAATCCTGTGCTGGCTGGGGAATGCTGGGAGTTGTAGGCCTTTTTTGCTGTCTAAACATGCACAGGATTGAGCTACAAGTCTGCATACAACCTTTTGACTTTGCAAATGGATATACCGGTTAGTAAGAACAGATTCCCCCCCACACAAGTTGTTATTTCCAAAATCTGCCTTTATTTACATTTCAAGTCAAATCACATGCAAACTTTCTTCTTCCCACCCCACCCCTACCCCCACATTTAAGAATAGTGTGATTAGCAAAAAAGATGCATTAGAATTTCAAAATAGCAATTAAATATACAAAAATATAGCTTACAAAATAAAAACCCAGCAAATGTTTTCTTTTTGCCTTTTTTATTTAAAAAAAAAAAAAAAATTCTGCTGCAGAATTTTGTTTGTTTATTTTAGTGTACAAATGCGTCTATGAATCCAGGAGGGTCTCGAAGGTTCATAAACTCTTTCAAGAGTCGCGCACTATTTACAAAATGATTGTGGAAGGGGAAAGATTATGGGGGCGGGCGGGCGGGGGTGAGGAAAGAGATGGGACTGAACCTAGATGGTCTAAAATTGTGAATGACAATTGTAAGTCTAGGCAGCTATCGCTTACTGCAGCTACTGAAATTCATGCCATGTTATCAATGGCTATTGGGAAGTTACCCTATTGCAGAAGGGCTGGGAAGAAACAGTCTCTGCCATTGTTAGAAAATGTACAATGTAATACTGAAAAAAAATCCCTTCCCTGTACCCTTTGATCAACTGCTAGTACTGACATACAGTATAAATAAAAAAATATACTCCGCAAAAGGGAGATCAAGATTTGGGGTTGCATCCTGCCTCCTTTGTATACTCCAAAATAATGTGCCCAGTTCATCTTGATCATTGGTTTCCCCACTTTGCGATGATAAGTGCTAGAAACTTGCTTTTTTTAAAATAATGCAAGCTGATGTTTTCAGGAAGCCAAATTCATAACAAAAGGGGAATTGGACTCCAGTCTGCCCTGTTTGGCTCTCTAGGGGAGCAAAAAACACCAAACTATATTGCTTGTTAGAGCCCTCCTTTGTCGTTTGTTTGTTGTTCACAGAGTCCAGATTTTTGTCAGGGAACTGAATAATTGATTGGAAAAATGAGGGCTCCACTACAGAAATGTATCAATGGCTACTAGTCATTACGATGCCTAGGCACTACCCCCAGGTCCAGAAGCAGTTATACCCCACTGTTGTTCCTCAGCAATGGGGGATTTAGAGGCCTTTGAGTACCAGTTGCCGGGGAACACACGGGGGAGGGTGCTATTGCACTCATGTCCTGCTTGTGGTCTTCCCATTGAGGCATCTGCTTGGCCACACCGTGAGAACAGAATGTTGGACTAGAGGTCTTGGTCTGATCAAGCTTCAGGGCCCATCTTTTGTTGGCTTGTCTGGATTTCGCAGACAAACTCCACCACCAAAATCCGGCACTTCTAACATGCTCAAAATGGCTAAGACTTCAAATTTCAGGGCCGCCATTTTAAAATAGCAAATCCGTTCCAGCTCTACATGTCCGAACTGCCCCGCTCTTCTGCGCTGGCACACGCCTCAAAAGGGATTCACATTATGGGGCAAAAGAAGGATGCTCCCCGTATTCCAGTGCTGAATCCAACTGGCTGGCCATCAGCCCCTTTCGTTAGATGCTGACTCGGCCTTGTCACTCCCTTTGCTTCTCACGGGGCGATGACTGTTAAGGTGACAGTAATTTGTGAGTTGTGTTTCTCCCTCCCACATTCCTGGGGCACTTAAGGAACCATTTTCTGAGGCAGGAATAGAACAAATGTGGATTTCGAGCGCCAAAATGTAACCATCACGCCACTGGTGGATATCGGCCTAACTTTTAACCAAGCACGTTCCATGCAACATTGTAGGGTCTCCAGGCATTCACTCGTCCTTAGAGGCTGTGTGTGTGTGTGTGTGTGTGTGTGTGTGTGTGTGTGTGTGTCTATAACCACTCCCATCCTGCACAGGCGTGAGAGAGAATCCAATGTCCTGAATCATCTGGCAACAATATCAGGATCTTGGCCTTGTTGTTCGTTAAGTCCCAAGCGCCACAGGCAATGCAGTGTGAGGTAACCACTGGATGGTGCAATCGTGGGGCACAGCTTTCTCAAGGAGCGTGCGGGGACGTCTCTCCATCCCGAGATGCGAAGATGCATGCCGCGCTCGCAGGGCGCCTGTGCGTTCCTGACTTTCGTCTCTCAGGTCGCTCGTGGCGTTGGCCTCTCGCCTTCCTTCGCCATCCATCTGGCTCAATCCAAAGACAGGCACCTGAACTACCCTACTACAAGCGTCCTTTGTAAAGTGCTCGTATAAAAAGAAGGGGGGGGGGGGAAGAGAGAGAGAGAGAGAAAAGAAAGAAAAGCCAAACCCACAGGCCACCTTCTTGTCAGTTGTGCCACTGCGCTGTGGGTGCTTCCGTAGCCCCGAGCACCTGCCCTTCTTCCTTCAAGTGCATCCGGGGAGCTCGTCAGGAGACAAAGGGAACCCGGGCAGACACTCCACGGCTGCACGCAGCAGCATCGGAGATCGGCGAGTCTCTGCGCGGGGCCGACGGGCGGTGGGTTGCGACGAGGACGTGTGCGGCTCGCGGGAAGCTATACGATGTTTGCCGCCCCGGGCAGGGGTTCTTGCGGGGGGCCGTGGTGGTCCTGCTTGCTGTGGAGCTGGGCCAGCTGGAGGACAGCCATGTTGCAGAGGGGACACACTTTCCGCACCTCCAGCCATTTAATGAGGCACCTGCGGGCGGAGAGAAAGCGGCACTGTTCAGTCGTCATCAGGCCGTCTGCGTCCGTACCGTTAAAGCGAGGGGCTGTCGGCCAGTTATGGAAAATCCGAGCTGACCAAATGCATGAGTTTTGCATATAAGACAGCATTTCGAAGGGGGATGGGGTGGGCCGGGGAAACAGACGTGTTTTCTCTGGTTTTAGAAGGTGCATGCACAAGGATTACGACTGGCTCACGGTCTCTTGGCTTTTGGAAAGGGTGTGGGGGAAAACCTCTTTTTAATTTAGCCTTCTAAATTATGTAGTTTTAACATTTTAATGCTTTAGAGCAGTGTTCTCCAACCTTGGGTCCCCAGATGTTTTTGGCCTACAACTCCCGGCATGCCCCAGCCAGCGTAGCTGGCTGGGGCGTGCTGGGAGTTGTAGGCCAAAAACATCTGGGGACCCAAGGTTGGAGAACACTGCTTTAGCGCACAATCCTATGGCCACCAGAGAGAGTCTAGATGGCCATAGGAGAACTGGGAGACCCAGTTCTGACCTTGGAAGCACGCTCCGAGGTCAGAGCTGGGACTCCCGACTTTGGAGCACCCTCCCTCTGCCCTCACAGCCGGTGTGGAAAGAACCGTGCCGGCTGAGGCTCCAGGGTCGGAAGACTGACCTTGCAGCCAGAGTTTCGTGGGCGGGGTGGGGAGGAGTCAGGCTCTGCCGGCATACGTGGTATCCTGGCAGCGCCTCAACATCTCCTCCTCGCACTCCGGGTGGGGGGAAAGACAGCTGAAATCAGCGGTCTAAGTGATTCGTAGGGGCAGGAGAAGCGCAGAGGTGACCTTCGCCTCCGCGCTTTTCCGGCCCTCCATAGGATGCCCCGTAATCCTGAGTTCGGAGGGTTACGGGTAGCATCATTGGATTGTGCGCTGCCCCTGTCTTTAATGCTTCTTATTTTTTCAAAAAAGTTTTTAAGGTTTTATTGTTTTAAAATGTAGACCACCTTGATTGTAATTTTTTTTAAAAAATGTTTTAATGCTGTACTGTCTTTAATGCTTGTATTTTTTTAAGATGTTATTTTTAAAATTGTTGTGCACCACTTTTAAAAATTTATTCTTATTAAGTTTTAAGAATAATGCATACACAAATAAACAAGCTAACAAACACCAGGGGCAATTAACAGGAAATCAGAGGGAACGTAGGTTCAATATTCCCCAGCCAGGGAATGCTGGGAGTTGTGGTCCAACACCTCTAAAAGGCAGCAGGCTGGGGAAGGCCACTCTAAGGCAACTCCTTACATCTAATAATACATTTCTGCAGAGTGCATTTAAAATGTTCAATGTGCCTCATATAATTATCTCAGTAGTGCTTACAAAAGCCCTGTAAGGTATTCCTACCCCCATATCACAGATAGGTAAACTAAGGCCGAGGGAACAGCTGCTAGCCCTAAGGCCACGGAGGATGCACGTGACTGAATGAGGTAACACTTGAACTGGAGATTTTCTGCCCCAGAACTTAGACTACCTTGCCCATAGAGGATTGCCGTGTTTTTTGCTAATGTAATTCCATACAAATTTAGCAACAACAACGTAAAAGCAACCTCAATAAAGTAAGAAAGCCGCAGGGCATATCAGATGGTTATATTGGGGGATACGACTGCCCCGCTGCCATGCATGGAAATTGCAGAGGCCTAAAAGGCAAACCCGCAGAGGACACGCCTATCAAAAGCTATCCACTTATTTTCGATGAGTTACGCCCCGCCCTTCGGCGCTGCTGCTGCTCCCAGGGTGACTAACGAAGCACAAACGGAATTAAAACGGGAAGAACAAAGATCAACAAATAAAACTGCAGCGCAGAAAAAGCAGAAAAGTGCAGACAACAGGATAAGAGCGACTCCACAGAGGGAGGCTTTAAAAGGCCTTAGAAAATAAACCGGTCTTTGGCTAGCGGTGAAAGGAAAGAGCCACAGCGGGAGAAGCCTCCCTGGAGAGGGCATCCCAAAGGCAGGGCGCCACCACCCGAAAGCCCATCTCCCGCCGGCCATCCACCAAACCTACAAAGGTGACCTTAACGGCGGAGGGTCCCCAATGTGGCGCTCGTGGGAACCAACGAACCCGCTGACACTTCTTGGCACCCGCTGGGCTCCCTGCCCCCCCCTGATTTTTATTTTACAGCTTAAGATTCTTTATTTAATTATTTTTGAACTTGGATGCTGCTAAGAAAATGCTGCTTGCCCTCCAGGGCCATTTTGGTTTGGGCTCCTAAGAGTGGGTTTTGTGTTTTGGGAGCTCAGAGCCCACCTCTGCCTGGGTATTTGGGCAAGTTACTTTTCTCTTAGTCTTCCCAGTTGCCTTCTGGGAAATGAGTGTTTTGTGACTGGCCACGCCCCCCCATGGCAGCCATTTTGTGAGAGCGCCCACAACACTTATCAACATTCCAAATGTGCCCACTGCCCCAAAACGGCTGGGGAGCCCTGCCTTAACATATGGACAGGTTCCTGTGGGAACCTATGATGGCTGAACAGACTCCCGTGGAGAAAGCCGGTTTCCAGCAAGCAACGTCGAAGCTGCACCGCTGCCCTGCAGGAGATGGCAGGAAGAGTGGGGGGAACTAGGACACCTCCCCCCCCCCCGGGACCTGCCTCATCATTTGAAGTCCTGGTAGGAAGCACAATTTGGACATTACCTACAAAGGCCTTGGAGGGGCAAACAACTTCTGCCACTCAGGGCAATTCTCTCTGTGTCTGTCTTTGGGAGGCCAGATGGGGCTTGGATATACGGAGCTGCCTTATAGTGCGACTCAAGAGTACGTTTTGATGTTGCTCTTACAGGAAGTTGTTGCTTCGGTTTCTATTGTGTGCGTGCGTTGTTGTTGTTTTCCCCAAAACCGAGTGCTTTGAGGGCCAGACAAACTGAGAGGCAATTGCACGAGCAGCTTTTGAAGAGGAAATTGCAGCTGCGGAGCCCTGATCTTGACCGGGAACCTGGAGTGGGGGAGGGGGCATGTGGAAGCTTACCCCCTCAATGCAAATAGCAGGTGGTGGCAGCGGGGGGGGGGGGAGAAGAGTTAAAGTGCCCCCCCAACACCCACCCCAGGGTCCCAATTCACTTTTCCCACACACCCCACCCCCACATGGCTATAACACACTTTTCAAAAGCCACTCACGCCACTGCTAATGGCATGAAGAGCCCCTCATCTCATCTGACCTGGAGACAGTTGCCGGAAGTAGCATGACAGAAATTAATCAGGGGTGCAGAACCTGAGGCCCGGGGACTCCCCAGGCGGCCACACCCTCTTCCCCTGGCCCCGCCCCTGACTGCCGATCGTTCTATGGTTTCCTGGCTTTTGCACCAATTTTTCCCCATTCTAAAAGGCTGAAATGCGTCTCCTAAGGCTTAGATACTGGTATTTTTGGTCCCTTCCCATTTGCCTACAGCCCCCCCCCCCCCCTGGATCGTCAAAAGCTTCTCCGAAATGGAATCCAGCCCTCGGGCGGAAAGAGATGCTTGCTGCAGCCCTGATATAAATCCTCTTAGCAAATGAATCAATAAAACCGAGCCGGACCCTGCGGGCATGGTAGCACGGTCTGCTCTGGCTGGCGCGATTCTACTTCTGAAGGCACAGCACCAGTCTCGGTGGACCTTTGGCCTGATGCACCATAAACGTCCCTTCATGCTAAAGAAAATACCCCGAGCAGACGCCTTGCATCTGAAACCGCTTTATGCTACGTCGGTCTGTCTGCAGGCTGACCGCAGATCCCAGGCAGAAGGGATCTTTCTAAGCCCTGCCGCCTACAGTCCTTCTACCCGGAGATGCCGGGCATCGAACCTAGGGCCTTCTGCATGCAAATGCTCTACTCCTGAGCTATGACCAACCTGCGTGGAGGTGCGCCGTGCATGGCAATGGATGCCCGTGGCCTGGAGCTGCTGGGCAGCCTTTCTCCCGCTGTGGTTGCCGAAGTCCTGAGACTTGGCCCTTAGACGTGGGCACCGTGACCGAGAAAACAAGGAGCCCCCCGGTATCACAGCCCCGGCCCATCTCCCCAGATTCTCCCCACCGAAACGTACAGGCTGCCAACGGCACAGAAAGCCCCAGGAGTTTCCAAGAGAGACTTGAGGTAGAATCATAGAGTTGGAAGGGGCCTACAAGGCCATCGAGTCCAACCCCCTGCTCAATGCAGGAATCCAGGTCAAAGCATCCCTGACAGATGGCTCTCCAGCTGCACCTTGAATGCCTCCAGAGTGGGAGAGCCCACCACCTCCATAGGTTGTTGGTTCCATTGTCTTATTGCTCTAACAGTCAGGAAATTTTTCCTGATGTTTAGGTGGAATCTAGGTTCGCAAACATTTTTGCTCTGACTTTTTGTGCTGACTGGCGGGGTTGGCACTTACTTTCTGTGGAAGGCATGTTTGCACGGACAGATTCCCAACTCATCCTTGGGCTTGAATTCCTCCAAACAAACAGCACAGATCTGGAAAAGAAGCAAGGGACAAAAAGGAAAAGAACCGTCAGCCAGCCACACACACACACAGGCACGGAAACCCTGCCACTCTGCATTCATGAGAGACGAGATTAGATCTCCAAAGGGGGAAAAAAAATGTATTTCATGGTTTATTAGTACAGTGCAAGACTGCCAATTTCTTGGAGAAAATGCCACTAACTGCTGAGCTGAATTCTTTTCTATGTGGTTACAGACTGAATGAGCTTCCTCAGCTTCGGCATTGACCTTGGCGTGTCCTCAGTGAAAGCGGGCTATACATTACTTCTTCTTTCAGATGAGAACAAAAGCAATTTGGTGGAATCTGCCCCAGCTCCTAACCGCCCAAGGTGACAATGGATCTCCAAGATCATTCATTTCTAAGGCTGAAGAGAAGACAGACAGAAATATCTGAAGAGTAAGGTATTACTGCAAGTTGCCTATGGGGCCCATATTTTCCTTCAGTTCTGGAGATAGTACCACACAATTTTCGGCGTTTGCTGTTAGCTGTCCCTCTTTCAAATCCCAGGGCCTCGGCAATGCTGGGGACTTGCTGGATATTGTAATTTCTTATGTGAATTACTGCCTTAAAATTGCAGTTAATGGAAGCTGTGTCTTTTAACTTCCAAAACTGTGTTTGCAGGAGAAGGTTGAGAATGATATTCTGAACCAAATTCCTGGCTACGTTGGGCGGGCATGGGAATCCATTTATCAGTGTGGCTTCTCCTAGGCTGTTTAGGGCTTTAAAAAAGTAAAAACAAGGACTCTGAATCATGTCCAGAAACACAAACTGGTAGCCAGTGGAAATTCCTTAACCATTAGCAAAAGTAGCACATTTCTGGATGTTGTAGTTAGCAACACAGCAGAATGAAGTGGGCAGAATGTACATCTCCAGATGTACTGGACTTCTAGCGCCCAAGCATTCCTGACCACTGGCCTTGCTAGCAGGGGCTTCTGGGTGTTGAAATCTAAAACATCTGGAGATCTACCTTCTGCCCAGCCCTGTTGTAAACCAACTGAAGTTTCCAAGAAGTCTTCATAGGCAGCCCCATGTAGAATGCATTGCAGTAGCCTAACCTAGATGTTACCAGGGCACACAGAACTAAGCCCAGGGCATGTTTACCCAGCAAGGGTTGTAGCTAGCACACCCACTGAAGCTGGTTGTGCTACTAGGGACACTGGCCTCTCCAACCAAAAAGCTGGATCTAATGGCGTCCACGAAAGATCAAGCGGTGACTGAAAGAGCCATCGCAGACGTAACACTACAGGGAGAGGTTTCACTTTCACACTGCCTGCCACGTGTTGCTATTCATCCAAGCCAGTTCATGTGTCCAGTTGCACATCACTACGTGTCGACTAATCAAGTGAGCATAACTGGATGCGCAAATTGGACCACGGAGACCTCAACACACACACACACACACACACACACACACACACACACACACGTCTCTTGCCTATGCCAGAAAAGCGATTCATCTCTGGCCAGAGGCTTTGTGATGTGCCACCAGCCAATTGGGTTGGCCATGCACGGAGGTTTCGAGCGGAGAAAACAGTAAGCAAAGCTTGCATTTGGGGGGACGGTGCCGAGGATACACAGCCACCCATGGAAACCAGGCCAGCCAAACGCAGGGGCCCGGCTACTGCTAACACTCCTTTTGTTTTGTTTTTTAAAAAGGGAAATGTACAGGACAGGAGTCTCCAATACTGCACCCGTGGGCACCTCCAATGGTGCCCACACAGCTCTTCACTCCCTGCCTCCTTCCGAAACATTTTTTAAAAAACAAAACAAATAGAAAAACGTTAGGGTGCCAGGTTCTCCTTCCTGCTCCTGAACCTGCCGCTGATCAGCTGTTCAGCAGGCAAGAAGAGAATGCAAGGCAAAGGGGTACAGGGGAGAGAAAGAGCGAGGCTAGAGACTAGGATGGGGAGAAATAGCTACGTAAAGAGGTGGGGGAGGGAGAAATAGCAAAGCTAGAGGCCAGGAGTGGAGAGAAACAGCAAGATAAAGGGGTGAGTGGGAGAGAAAGAGCAAGGCTGGGGCTAGGAAGGGAGAGGGGGAAAAGGCTAGGGACGGGGAAGCGAGAAAAAAAGTGAGGAACGGGATTGAGGGAGAGAAATAGCGAGGCTGGGGCTAGGAAGGAAGGGAGAGAAAGAAGGCGGCTAGGGACGGGGAAGCGAGGAGAAATGGCAAGGAAAGGGGTTGGGGGAGAGAAATAGCGGGGCTAGAGGCTGGGAGTGGAGAGAGCGCGAGCAAAAGGGAAAAGTCTGTGTGGACAGGAGATTGGGTGGCCCAGGAAGCCACTCTTTCCATTTCCCCCTCCCTCCCTCCCTCCCTCCCAACCTCTAGCCTTGCTATTTCTCTCCCCCCTTCAACCTCTAGACTAGCCAGGCCCCCACAGCAGCCATTATGTGACTAGCCATATCCTGCATGAGAGCCATTTTGTGGTGGTGCCCACAGCAGTTTCCCAATTCCCAAATGTGCTCACGGGTCCAAAATGCCCGGGGACCCCTGATGTAGGTGGCCACACCATCCTGCTTCTCCTTCCAAGGCGGGGCAGACAACTTGCAAATGACCCGATGTCTCCTCAAAAATGCCTCTCTGTTTGTGTCGTCGGGCACACAGTTGCCCTAGAGCGCTCACTTATATCAGATGAAGGAGAGGAAGCCGATGACTCAGGTTTGGAATCTCACAATCTGGTACACGCTGTCCTAAGGAAACGGCTTTTCGTCTCCCACAGCAACAAGTCGGCTTAGCTGGGTGGGCCGTTCCTGTTAGCCTGGGGTGGGGCAGTCTAGGAAACAGAGAAAACTGCCTTGGACCACTGCTTCCCAGCTCCGTTATAGTATCATCTGCTATAAAGGTGTTGAACTTCACAAGCCATTTGGTGGTTTCTCGGCATTTGCCTGTTTCCCCTGCCCATTCTAAAAGGTTGACAGGCCTCTCCTGAGGCTTTGTGACACCACCAGGAAGAGCCTTAAGTTAAAATACGCTGGTATTTTTAGGCCCTGCCCCTTTTGCCTTTGACTCCGCCTACCACTGGAATGTGGCCCCCGAGATCTTCTCTGAACTGGAATTTGGCCCTCGGGCTGGCAGCAGTTCAACACCCCTGGTCTATAGTGACCACCAGCAGCTCTCCAGGGTTTCAGACGAGGGGGCTTTCTCAGCCCTGCTGGGAGGTGCCAGAGATCCAACCTGGGACCTCCCGCACGCAAAGCACGGGTTCTACCACTCTGCTGCGGCCCTTGGCTGAAATCTGCGCAACTACCTAACTCAGCCAAATAGGTTTGCGGTTGCACAGAGCGCTGAGGTGGGAGGGAGAGCTTGAGTGCAGAATTCCCGGCTGGAACATCAAGGGTATACAGAGTTTCACCTGATTGAATTCGTATCCCTCTCTCCGTGCACGGAGCTGAGAGCAGCAGCGCAAAGGGCTTGCTCCATTTTCTCCTGTGTAGCAGGTTAGCTCGAGAATACTGATTGGACCAAGGTCCATTGTGTAACTTTTATGGCTAAGAAAGGAGCTGAACCTGGGATCCCGAGATCTAAACTCAAGCACTCTAATTCAGCCTTGTCCAACCTGGCACCTTCCAGATGTGTTGCACTGCAACTCCCAGCATTCCCAGCCAGCATGGCCACTGGCCATGCTGGCTGGGAATGGTGGGAGTTTCAGTCCAACACATCTGGAAGGTGCCAGGTTGGACAAGGCTGCTCTATTTGCTTAACACTGAGCTAGTCAAATGGTACACCAGGACGTTACATGTCTGGTTCTCTCAACTGGAAGCCACCGATCCATCTAGTTAAAAAATAAAACTGGCCATGCCGGCATTCAGTGGCAATGAGTTACATAGAATGACCAGGCATCTGAAGAAGACCTTCAACTAAATCTGCTTCTCACCAGGCCTCCAGTTTCTATGGAGCATCAAACAAATTCAGTTTTGAGTGTTGTGCAAAGAATATTTACGTTAACAAATCGCCTTTTGTGGCTGAGCATTTATCCATAGATGCCGCGTGGGGCTGACCGACCCATGGGGACCCTGGAGAGCGACTAGACTCTTGCTTGTAATGGTTTGGACGCATCTAGTGTCCTGTAGAGAGAGTTACACATTCTGGGTTGGGAAGGTCTCCCAGGCACAGTCTGAAAGCAGGGTCGGTGCAAGGCAGTTTGGTGCCCTAGGCAAGATCAGATATTTAGCGCCCCCCTCTTTCCACTTGAGCCCTCCCTCCCTCCAGCCCTATGCTCCTGGCGCCCCCTTTAGCCCGGCGCCCTAGGCAGCCGCCTAGTTGGCCTAATGGTAGCACCGGCCCTGTCTGAAAGACATCACAGGAAGCAGCTTTATACTGAGTCAGACCCTGGGTCCATCTAGCCCAGTATTGTCAACACTGACTGGCAGCAATGGGTCTCCAGGGTTTCAGGCGGGAATTTTTCCAGCCCTACCTGGAGATGCCAGGGGTCAAACCTGGGACCTTCTGCATGCCAGGCAGGTGCTCTAACACGGAGCTCCGGCCCCTCAGGCAGCACCCTTGCCTAAGCTCAGGAGATTGGACAGTGAGAGCTTTTCTGCACGAGGCCGTTAATCGCTGTATCTACTTTTGGTTTCGTCACAGCATTAAGATCTGAGCTTGACACAAAGAGCTCTTCCTTTCCTGCTTTTCTGCTATACAACCTCTAGGTGGAGCTGTGCTATAGTGGAATAGCGCAAATACACCAGGAGAAAGAGTGCCATTTCCCCCGTTGTAATTTAATACCTCATTTTCCCCATTCTAAAAACAAAACAAAACGGGAAAGTGCTCTGAAAAAAACAGAAGTGAAACTGGAAGATCATGATGTTATCTAAAGAACTCGTAAACAACCACAAGTAAGGAGTCACAAGTGCACAATAAATGCCTCGTGTAGAAAACACCTGGGCAACCACCCTGAGAACCCCCTTGCGTTGCATGATGGAAGAAGGGTGGATATATAATGGAATGGAGTTACACCAAATATGAACATAACTATTTAACCAATCCCTCAGTAGTAGTGCAGTAGAGCTGGGCTCACAGGGACAAAGTCCCAGGACTTTTTTTTTGACTAGCCGGGCGATATCATCTGCCAACCTGCTCAGGGTTTCCTGTTCCCTCTGAACTTGGCTGCAATCCTCACTATGGCTGGGTTCACAAGATCAGGGAAGGAAAATAAGCGATGGTGGCTGCCAAGGTTCCACCTGTACCAGGACCCCTTGATCAGCTCCTTAAAGATATTTTGCCTCTTTAAGAGCCCCTCCGGTATCAGGATGCCAATTCTCTGCCTTTTGCCTTCTCTTCCCAGTAACATGGGATTAGGCTTTAGGCGTGGTCCAAAAGACACTCCAAACAACTTGCTGTCTTGTTTACTTTAGTAAATTTTGGTATAGTAGATTCACAATAACTTTTAAAGGTAATTACACAAATAGAGCTATATACTTTCAAAAAGCAGGTATAAAAGAAATAATAACGCAGTTCTCTCTAACCCAGCTACTCTTTCACCTGTAACCTTAATAGAGATTCCTTCCCAGCCTAGCCCTGGCTGTTCTGCATTCTTCAGTGATATTCAGTCTCTGCTTCTCTGTCTGTCTCTGTGTTGGTGCCTGCAGCTCCTCTCTTCCACACACTGCTTCTCTCTCCCCCTCTGCTGCTTCTGCCTCCCTTTTATATACACTCTCACAACTTTAGGAGGTTACAATCAGGTGACCTCAAACTGGGGAAACGAAACTTAACTCTATTAGGGGGGGAAAGGAGACTTCTCTCAATGAGGGGGGAAAGGAAACTTTAACTCCATGAGGCGAAAATGAAACTGACGAATGCCCCCCCCCCCCCCCATCAGGAGATGTTTAGACCTACAGGCTTCAACCTAACTCAAGCCTGTGTAGGCCTCAATCCTTCACAGTTGCCTTTAAGATGTTTTAAGATATTTTAAGATGTTTTAATGATGTTTTTAATGATGTTTTAAAGATGTTTTAATAGTATGTATTGTGTTTTGTTTAACTTTATGTATTTTATATTTTAGCTGTTCCCCGCCTCGATCTAGACGAAGAGGCGGGTAAGAAATAAAATTTCTTCTTCTTCCTCTTCCTCTTCGTCTTCTTCTTCTTTCCCCACCCCGCATGTGCCAGTTGCACACTGACTCATTTCCATAAATTACCCGTGCCGGGTGGGGGGTTGCCACATCATCCAAATCCAATGAGGGTGGGCAGCAGGGGTGGCTTCCAAACCACCCTGGAACCCTAGAACACGCCCATGGGTACTTCACTAGGTTCGCACGCACACGGATGGCTAATAAACCATTGTGGCTTATTAACCACCCCTGTGCGTTCTGGGCGCATGCTGCCTGTTTTCCCTAATTACCCTCACTCGGCATGTCTTGTTACGTGTGAACCCGGCAAGGGTGGGTGGGTGGGGTGGATGAACAAGCCACACAGAACCTGTGCTCTGCTGTGGGGCTGCTGGGTGGTTTGTTAACCCAGCCACCCTCCACCCCTCGCCGGTTTCACACCTCACTGACAATTCGTGCCCGGCGAGGGTAATTCTGTAAATTGGGCCCGGCACATGACCGGCGGAGATGAAAACTGCCAGAACTGGCTTGGAGATATGGATCGACACAGCTGCCTGCATTTTTGGACTCTCCTTGGGGGTATATTGTTGTGAGCTATTCCTGTTGAAATGCAAAGTATTTTAGGATGTCCGGGTCTTCTTGAGTAGACAATTAACTTTACAAATGACCTGGTCCTGATGGAGATACAGGGCTTTTACACATGAAGCTTTTAACCCGCCACTTTACCGAGGCTTCTGCTTCCAGATTCTTTACGGGATTAAGATCAGCTCCTTTGCAGGTTTTTTTCCGGGGTTTCTTCTTTCTCTGCCTTTCTATATGTTCCACTACACAACCACTAGGGTGGTGATGTGATATAGCGGAACTGCACAGATACACAAAGGTTTTGTGCTGCGGTTCATGGATATACCAGACTTTTCTTGTTAGAAAAAAAACACATAACACATGCTAAAATGGTGGTAAAGCAAGGAGAGGCCCTGGAGGATGACAACATCGTGTAAAGCACCCGCAAACTACCGTGCGTGAAGAATCACAAGCGCACAATAAATGCCTCAAGTAGAAAGGCTGAAAAACTACTAGCCCTAGCTTGCTGACTTGCAGCTCAAGTGTTTCTCTCTGGTGCTGGCAAAAGGAACTCCGGGTGGTCTTATGCCATTGGGGGACTGGGTTCAGACAACATGATAACCTGCACGCAAGGGCTGAGTATGGGTTGAGTGTGGATTGTCATTGAACTGTGGGTTCTCGTTGAAACGTGGGTGGTCGTGTTGTCCGAACCCAGCTGCGCTAACAAGCCATGGCTTGTTAACCATGAGCAACCCATGAAGAGAACCCATGGTTTGTTGTTGGGTTGTCAACTGTGGGATGTTCACCATGGTTTGTTATCTTGGCTGGGTTCAGACAACATGGCGATTGTTATCCTAATAAATGGGATATTATGCTATGTACTGCTGCTCACATACACACAACACACAACACACACACACACACACAGAGATATAGATAAGGATCAGCACAGGGGCATTTCTAGACTTCCCTTGGGGAGCGTGGCTATGGGAACTGCCATGATATGCGGCTGCACGTCAAAAGTTACCTCTGCACCACTGCAAACTGGTCACTGCAAACTGGTCATATACCACTGGTCATATACTAACTTCGGTGAGGGGCCATAGCTCAGTGTGATAGAGCACCTGCTTTGCATGCAGAAGGTCCCTAGGTTCGATCCCCGGCATTTCCAGGTTGGGCTAGGAAAGAATCCTGCCTGAAACCCTGAAGAGCCATTGCTGCCGGCCGGTGTCGACAATACTGGGCTAGACAGACCCATGTTTGACTCAGCTGAAGGCAGCTTCCAATGTGACTAACTTCACAGTTCCCGGTTTCTTCCTTTCTAGTGCTGACTTGCCGAGTGAGATCTTCACTTAAAGCAACAGGCACACCATCCAGAACATCCCTGTGCATAAGATACTCTAGTGACGTGCCTCCAAGGCAAGGCAACCGGAGTGAGCTTTATCGCTGAGCAGAGCTTTGAAACAGCCTCCCCTTGGTCCAAGGATCTGATGGTAGTCATTAAAAGCTGAATAATGTTCTCAAAAGGTTGGGGAGAGCGAGCTTTTGGGGCTGGCGAAGCACAGCAGAAGCACCCCGTGGAAACGGACGGGCGCAACCCTGAAGCTGCAACATATGTTAGCACGTGAGCTGCCTGTCAAATGTCTTGAAATACAAGCAGAACAAGAAACGTGGCTGGCTGCAGCCGACTGGTATCTCCAGCCTGGCTGTGTTGCTCTAGCCCAGACGGCTCCCTCTTCCCGCTTTGTCTTCTTCCCAGGCGTGGGAGACAACCCAAGTTCACCGCGGGAAGCAAAGGACACAAAATGGTGGTAGTGTGTGTGTGGGTGTGTGTAGCAAAATAGCCACGGGGAACTTTCGGGGAAGTGGTCAAATGATTCCAGGTAGTAGCTTTCAGTGGAAGTCCTACATGTGCCAAAATAAAGACATTCCTTCTATGAAAGAAATGTGTTGAGGGGTTTTGTGTGTGCACACAATGGAAACATGTGCTGGGTGTATCAGTCCTTCTACAGTATTTGAGAAGCTGACTGCATCCATATGAAGCCGCCCTGGGCTTTCAGGCCCTTATCGGAGCCCTCGCTGCAGGTTAACTTTTAGGCCCTAGAACAGACTATCTTTCTGTTTTATTACTGTTTCACTGTGTGTGTTTCTAATGCTTGCTGATCGTTTTACAGTTGAATTTGTTTATGGCTTTAATTTAAAGTATGTGTTCGGCAGCGCAATCCTATGGCTGCTTGGCCATAGGATTTTTCGGTGTCCCAGCTCTGACCTTGGAAACTTGCTCCGACGTCGGAGTCGGGACTCTGCGCTCGGAATGCCCTCCCCCGGCCCCCGGAGCCGGCGCAGAAAGAACTGCGCCAGCTGCTTCTCCGAGGTCGCAAGTGCAACCTCGGAGAAGGGGTCTAGGGGGGACGGGGAGGGAAGGAGACTGGCACCACCACGATACGAGGTATCCCGGCGGCGCCTCTGCCTCCCCCTCCTTCCCATTCCAAAGCGCCACAGTTAGACAGCCACAATCGGCTGTCCAGCTGTTCTGCAGGGCGGGAGGAGCATGGAGGCGACCTTCGCCTTTGCACTCCTCTCGCCCTGCACAGGATGCCTGTAATCCTCAGGGTTCGGAGGGTTACGGGCATCCCCACAGAATTGCGTCCTTAATTGTTATTGTTTACTGCTTCAGAAGTAGGCCCCACAGGGCCCCATCCCAAAAGATTTTTTTTTTAAAGTAACGTTTTGAGTAGCAGTGACCTGAACCAATCAGGCGCTGCCTTTTGGGGGGACGCAGCCAATGAGGGCACAGGGAAGTCTTTACGTCACTCCTGTGCCTTGATTGCCTCCCGGAAGGCAGCGTCTGACTGGTTCAGATCGCCGCTACTCAAGATGTAACTTGCACACCCCAGGACTGAGTGGACTGGCAGGAGGAGGAGGAGGAGGAGGAGCTGCCACCAGCCAGGTAAAAAAGACAGGAAAAATGTTGGCTGGCTGGCTGGCTGGCTGGCTGGCTGGGGAGGGGTGGTTTCAGCAGCTGGTGGGGGACAGGCGGCTTGTGCAGCAAGCGGGCGAACTTTGGCGGCGGCAGCACTAGGCAGCGGGGTGCCCATCGGCAGCACTATGCCAAGGGCCTGCTGGACTCTGGCCCTGGTGGGCGGGGCTGAATGCAAAATGGGCGGAGTCAAAATGAAAAAAAAAAAACACACAACCAGGCTATTTAAGCTTAGCGCTCTGACTGTCAGTTACTAAGCCTTCGGTGGGGCATTTGAACCTATAAGAATGGGGGGGGGGGAATGCACAAAAGTTGGAAAACTACCAAACAATCGCTGGTAGGAGGAAAGGGGGTACATCCCTATGAGGAATCCTGGAAGGCTGGATTTGGGACCCCGGGCCTGAGTTCCTGCACCCCTGCCATAAATTATTTATTTATTAATTATTTATTAATCATATTTATACCCCGCCTTTTTTCCTGCAAGGAACCCAAGGCGGCTTACATAGTCCTCCTCCTCCCCTCCATTTTATCCTCACAACAACCCTGTCAGGTAGGTCAGGCTGAGAGGCAGTGGCTGGCCCAAAGTCACCCAGTGAGTTTCATGGCCGAGCAGGGACTAGAACCCGGATCTCCCGATTCTCAGTCCGACACTCTCACCACTACGCCACTGACTCTAAATGCAGAAGCAAGGGCGTCCGTGTGCGCATGTAGAGACCTTCTGTGCCTGCCTCCAAGTTCTCTGGGAGTCCAGGGCAGAGGCACAGACGGGTGTCCGCTCAGCTTTTGCAAATGCACCTGCTAAGATTTCGAGTTAAAAAAAAAAAAAAAGCATTCTGGGACTCAGGCCTGAAAGCTTCTCCAAAGGGAAATGCCACGTGCCACTCCCTCCCCGTTCAGAAGTTCCTCTTCGGAAAACAAAACTTTAAAAACTAATCCCCAGCTGGCATTCTGAACTTGGGAGGGATTCAAGTGACAGTTGGAGGTTGGCGAGATATTAGGAGGCACCTTCTTAAAAGAGAAAATTCTGGAGGAAAAGAAACAGTGTGTGTGTGTGTGTGTGTGTGTGTTTTGGGCACACGTGTGTAGAAAATGCACACACCACCCTCTGGATTCCAGGCCTCAGTCTGCACCTCACAGTTCCAAAGCGGCTTGGTTTCTGAATAAAATCGGGTCTGGGGGTGGGTGTGCCTAAACAGAGCCCGTTCTTCCGAGAAAGGTACAAGCCTTGGCAGTCTTCATGGAGGCCTGCTGGGACCTTCCTCTCCCCACCGTCCCATGCCTCTCCACCCAGAGTAAGGATTTATAGCGTATATAAATAACTTCTTCATCTGTGCTACTATTGGCAAGGGCACCCACGGCCCAGTTGCATAACCACATTTTTGCTTTGCTTCCCCCGAGCGGTGCGGTAACGGTGTCAGGTTGGCGCTGCTGAAAGTATGGGCGTTAGAGCTCATGCATCGAGGGCCACCAACACCCCCCACCCCTCTTCTCCTGCCTCTCCGGTGTCCCAAAGTTTAAATTTAGAGTCTTGGTGAGTCATGCTGATGGCGCCGCAGTAATTCAGGAGGACTGGACTTCTCTTTCCTCCTTGCCAAAAGAACACTGCTGATTTGAAGAGTCAAAGGGCTAAAGAAGCTCCTTACTGAACTCGGGAATAAGTTGATGACAAGGTGACCCCGGTAAGATTTCAGTTCAGTGGATGGAGGCCTGTTGGTGGAGGAGGCAAGCCTTCAGACTTCACCAGG
The DNA here is from genome assembly GCA_021292165.1 of Shinisaurus crocodilurus. Taxonomy (NCBI): domain Eukaryota; kingdom Metazoa; phylum Chordata; class Lepidosauria; order Squamata; family Shinisauridae; genus Shinisaurus; species Shinisaurus crocodilurus. Next base: position 10,680,204 of record CM037876.1, read on the forward strand.
CTCTTCTTCTCTACCGCTCAGCTATGGCCCTTCCTTGAAGTTTTAACTCTCGTGGCTTCCCCCAAAGAATCCTGGCAACTGGAGTTTGGGGAGGGTACGATTATTTGATGGGGATATTCAACCTCTCTCTCACAGAACTACAGTTCCCAGGGTTCCCTGGAAAAAGGGAAGCACTATTAAACCAATCTGGGTCTTTAGCATAGATATGCCTGGTGTATTTGTAGCTGGGCTCACCTATTCCTAGCAGGCTGCTTAAATTGCTCACTTGACCCCTGTGCATGTTTTAAGACATGAGAACTCCATTGTACTGCTGGTGTGTCAGCTGCAACACCGTTCTGGACAGTCTGGCCACAGTTATCCATGCCCTGGTAACCTCCAGGTTAGACTACTGCAATGCTTTGTCTGTGGGGCTGCCCCTTGGAGACCACGTGGAAACATCAACCGGCTCAACAGTCTAACTGCTTTGACTGCTGTTCAGGACAAAGCAGGCAGTCTGATGGGTGGCACCTGGAACACCATGCCAGTTACAACGCAGCTTTGAATACACCTTTCCAGGCTGTATTCAAAGCATTGATGTTAATCGAGAAAGCCACGAGATACCCTGCTCCACAAGCGAGGTGAGGAGGGTGGGGACTCGAGAAAGGGCTTTTTCAGTGCCTCACCTCCTGTTTGTAGAACTCCCTCCCAGATGGGTGTGATTAGCCCCACCTGTGACCGTTTTGAAATGTACGTTAAAGGCCCTTTTATTTACACAAGCAGTTGGGCTCCTGGCTTGCTGACTTTGGTGCTTTTTTTTAGCCAAGATTATTATTGATGCACTCTGATTGTTTTAGTGTGATTTTATGGTTGTTTTATTGGCACTTGTTCTAGAAATATTGTAAGCCGCTCAGTGTTCCTTCTGGGGGAAGGGCAGGTTACCAGAATTCTAAATTAATCTGTATTCATTCGTTTTGCTCAGGGCGAAAGTGACTCCTGGACTGGCATCTGCCGCCGTACGACCTGCCAGCTCTTTGCAATCCGATTTGGAGTCTCTTCTTCGGGTACCCCTTGTTACCGAGCTTCGGTGGGTGAGGATGAGCAGCGAAGGGGCCTGTCTGTTGGGGAACCCCAGCTCTGGGGGACCCTTCCCAGGACTGTAACCCTCGCACCCACCCTAGTGAGCTTTTGGTTTTAATCACCAAGGCCTTTTAAATTCAGGATATTGGGCATTTTATCTCTGTGCTGCTTTTAGTGTTCTTATTGACAGCTGCACCCTGCTTTCATTCTTTTCACTGTCTGTTATTTTAGAATTTGATATGTTTTATTGTAGTAGTAGTAGTAGTAGTAGTAGTAGTAATAATAATAATAATAATAATAATAATAATAATAATAATAATAATAGGATTTATTTATTTTATTTATTTATTATATTTATACGCTGCCTTTTTTCCTGCAAGGAACCCAAGGCGGCTTACGTAATCCTCCTCCTCTCCATGTTATCCTCACAACAACCCTGTGAGGTAGGTTAGGCTGAGAGTCAGCGACTGGCCCAAAGTCACCCAGTGAGTTTCATGGCTGAGCGGGGAATAGAACCCGGATCTCCCGAGTCCCGGTCCAACGCTCTCACCACTAGGCCACACTGAGGATGAGGATGTCTCCAGCTTGGGGATGGGAGGGACAATGACCCTGTGATCGCTTTCTGGAAAACCTGCAGCAATACTGACAAGCGAACCCAAGTTACTCCGCAACAACAGTGCAAGCAGTCCCCATTCAAGGGTTCCTGGAACAACCCCCCTGCCTCTCACACAATATTCAGCTCTCTCAGGTCGCCACACATATCCTGAGATGGCACTCCTTTGGCTCACGTCCAAGTCAGACAGGTTTTCATACACGATCAGAGGGGCAAGCAAATTAAAAGCCAAGGAAAGAGCCTCTAGGCCAGGGCTCTCCAACCTTGGGTCCCCGGATGTCGCTGGCCTACAGCTCCCAGCATACCCAGCCAGCATGGCTAATGGCAAGGGATTCTGGGAGCTGTAGTCCAGCAACATCTGGGGACCCCAGGTTGGAGAGCCCTGCTTTAGGTCAAGGGTGGGCAGAAAGCAGGTCTGCAGACGTTCTGGACTTCAACTCCCAGCATTCCTGATCACTGGCCATGCTGGCGGGGGCTTTGGGGAGTTCAAGTCCAAATCATTTGGAGATCTACCTTCTGCCCACCCCTGAATTAGACCCTCATTCCTCACCAAGGCTGCATGCCAGACGATCATTTCTAAAAAGCAATGGGATGGACCTCTCCCTTAACACGGACTTTGTAGTCCCAGCCTGTGGCACGGATAGCTTGAGAACTGTACTTAAGTTATTTGGTGGATCCCCATGGGAAGAAATGCCAGCTTACCTCGTGTAGGTTGAGTTCTTTGACTTTTTCCTTTAGAATAACCTGCCAGGAAAGATGACATGTTAGCAGAAGGATTGTACCTGTGCCAAAAACAAACAAACTGCAAAGTACAGTTTGAATTTTTGGAAGATCTGAAAGCCCGACAACAAACAGATCTCGCTCCTTTGCTCAAAAAGCCTCGGCCGCAAAGGTTTAAAAGCAGCTTCAAAACGGCAACACCCTCACCGTAATATCAGCGCTGCACAGGCGAAAAGGAGCCCAAGCACATGGCCAAAAGGGATACGAAACCCTACTACCAATTCTAACATCTCAAAGGAGTTTCATGCATTGAACGGTGACCCTCGCCGTGTCCAATGGGGCTTACTCCCCAGAAAGTGCATTTAGGATTGGAGTGGCAGAGCGTGAGAGTTAAATTGTTTGGCATTTTTCGCTTTGTAAAATGACGGTGCATTCATGGGAGTTGCAGGGATTGTTAGCTTTTGCATTCTTGTGGGCTACTTGATTCCCCAGGCACTGGTCTGCCATCTGTAAGTGTATTATGCTTCAAAATGGGCGGGTTCGCACGACACGGGAACCCACGCTACTACGAATAGTGTTTTTTAGTGTCTGGGAAATCTGCACATTTTTGGAGGGACAGGGAAATATAGTATGCAGAATTCATGGCTGGGAAGTCAATGGAAGGGAAATATATCGTACGTAAAATTGCCTTGAAAAAGAGAGAACACATGCGCACATCTCACCTGTTTGTAGGCATAAAGCTCTTTGTGGGCTTGATGTCTCAGCCTAGAAACCAAGAAAAATAAATAAGTAAGTAAGTAAGTAAGTAAGTAAATAAAGAAGAAGGTAGATTAAAAAGAAACAAAAAAACACAGCACACCGCGCTGGGGGGGGGGAGACACACCCCTAGAGAAAAGGACACACCAGAAAGCTGCTTTAAGGCCTGGTCCCCCCAAATAAAATAGTAAATCACCCGGTAAAATGCTTCCTGCATGGTACAGCTTCAGACTGGAAGTGGGGGTAATCCCACGCCACACTACACCATGGTTTAATGCAACATGCACAAGCAGGAAGGAGACGCAGGCTCACATGCTCCATGCTCCCCCTTCTCCTACAAGGCGAAGAGGCGGCATTTGGAAGCCTCTGATGTATCGCAGCCTTCCTTAATGTGGCGCCCGTCAGAAGTTTCGGACTAAAACTCCCATCAGCCCGAGCCAGAGATGATGGGAATTCTAGTCCGAAACCTCTGGAGGTCGCCATGTTGGGGAATGCCGATCTGTCACAAGACAGCCATCCAGATAGGTTGCCCTCCCAGAATTCGTCATGTGGCGTAGTGGCGCGAGTGCTTGGACTGGGACTCGGGAGATCCGGGTTCTAGTCCCCACTCGGCCATGAAACTCACTGGGTGACTTTGGGCCAGTCACTGACTCTCAGCCTAACCTACCTCACAGGGTTGTTGTGAGGATAAAATGGAGAGGAGGAGGAGGAGGAGGATTATGTAAGCCGCCTTGAGTTCCTTGCAGGAAAGAAGGCGGGGTATAAATATAATAAATAAATAAATAAATACGTGGAATTCACGGCTTCTGCTTTAATCAGTGACAAGAGTGCTGAGGGAATTGGGGGGGGGGCAGCTTCAGGCCTGAGGCAGCCCTGGGTGGAGAGTTTTCCGTCAGGAGGGCTTACCTGGCTGCAGCGGCAGCACTTGGGCAGCTAGGCCTTTAAGCCTCCCACAGTGCCCTGGAGTGACGCCAGACCCGGGGTATTGTGGGACCCAGCCAGCTGGTGCTGCTCTGAGTACCAGGTGAGCAAAAAAAAAAAAAACAACCCCACACACACAAACCACTAAGCGGGGGGCTGGTACCCTGTGAGGGACTGTTGAACCTAATTAGTTTACGGCGGCATAAACCCACACAATGCAACAAGAAAACAGGCCGGCCCCCGGCCCCCAGAGGCCGCAGCCTGCCCCCCCCATCTGCGTCACCCGGCTCCCGCTTTCTGAGGGCCTTCGGACAAGACCCACACGACGGGGCCACTCAGCGAGTCGACCTCCACACTGCCGTTGTCACCAGCCGCTCTTCCTTCTCCTCCTCTTCCTCATCATGGCTAGGACTTGCCTGCTTAGATTTCATCGATTTCATAGATCTGATAGAGTTGGAAGGGGCCTACTACAAGGCCATCGAGTCCAACCCCCTGCTCAATGCAGGAAACTAGAGGAGGGGTCTCTCCCATCCAAGTCACAACCAGGCCTGACCCTGCTTAGCTTTCCACGCTCAGACAAGCCGAGCCAGCGTGAGCCACATTGCCGGGCAGAGAGCCAGGGGGCAAGCAGGCAGGCGTTGGCGTCTACTCCTCCTCCTCCTCCTCCTCCTCCTCCTCCTCCTCCTCACCAGCACCACTGTTGCCTGGGCCAGAGAGAGGGAGGCAGGTGAATGAGGAGGTTGCCGTGGAGAAGAGGAGGAGCGGCTCCAGAGGGCTCTTGTCAGCGGGGGCCCTGCTGCGGTGTGGGCCCTCGGGAGATGCCCGGCCGTGCCCACCTTTGATGCCGGTGCTGCTCGGGTGCCTTCCGTGCCCTGTGGCGTTCTCCACACACAGATCCCTCTAGCCCAGTGTTCTCCAACCTTGGGTCCCTGGATGTTTTTGGCCTACAACTCCCAGCATGCCCCAGCCAGCGTAGCTGGCTGGGGCATGCTGGGAGTTGTAGGCCAAAAACATCCAGGGACCCAAGGTTGGAGAACACTGAACTATAGCCATGGCGGAAGAATGAGGGGCTGTACAGGGCCCTGAACCGCCTTCCTGCCATCGTGTAACCCCTGGAAAGCCTTCCTGACCCACCTCCGACGGCTATGAATTCATGGGAACCGCCCATGCCAGGGGCAGGCAGTCTAGCGTTTTGGACTACAGCTTCCACAGTCCCTTCCCATTGTCCATGCTGCCTGGGGCGGATGTGGGTTGGGTGGTCCAAAATAAATATCTGGAAGACACCAGGTGGCCTACCCCGAGTCTATACATTCCCCCCCCCTCCCAGGTTTTTCTCTGCAACTATAAAGGCAGAGGGCAGACAACGCATTAAGACGCCGCGGCACAGTATGCCTAGGTACTCCAGTTGCTGGGGAACATGGGCGGGAAGGTGCTATTGCACGCATGTCCTTCTTGTGGGATCCCATGGGCATTTGGTTGGCCACTGTGTGAACAGAATGCTGGACTAGATGAATCCTGGGTCTCATCCAGCAGGACTCTTCTTATGTTCTGAAGCCATGCAGTGTGGGTTAATCGCCCACGGTCCCACAATGTTCCTGGAGATGATCAGGCATATTGTGGGTCCATGCCCCCCTCCGCCCCTCTCAAAACATCTGGGGACCCAAGGTTGGAGAACACTGGCCTAGCCTCCGTGGGTCTCCTTGCTTCTTCTTCACCGTCCCACTTTCCCTTGCCTTTCTGCCCTACCGCAGCTCCTTCGCACGTCCCTCCAGCCACCCCCCCGTGCAACGGCCTCCCTCCAAATCCCCGCGGTGCTGCTCCTCCACAATTCCCGCCTGGCACATTCTGTTGGCGTTCGTCTGCCCTTGGGCTCCCCAGTCTTGAAGCACATTGACCCAAGCCCTGCTGAGGCTGCCCGCACCACAGGCTTCCAGAAATAAGAGGTGGATTGGCTATGTTAGTATCGATTGCCTGTTTATAGGAGCGTTCAGTGAAATCAACTCCCAGAGCAGTAGATATATCTCCCGTCCACGTCCACTAGGCCTTAGAGAAGAGAGCAGAAAGAGTACCTAGTCTAGGGTCATAAGAAGATGCCTTATATAGAGTCCAGCGCTGGCTACAGATTTTGGTGGCTCCTTGGGCAAAACGCCCTCAATGGGCCCTCTCCCTCAGTGAGTTTCATAGATTTCATAGATCATAGAGTTGGAAGGAGCCTACAAGGCCATCGAAGTCCAACCCCCTGCTCAAGTGCAGGAAACTAGAGGAGGGGGTCTCCCATCCAAGTCATAACCAGGCTTGACCCTTTCTCATAACTATTCTGGGGATCAGGGAAAGTTTACTGGGTGTCTTCGGATACAAGCTTTTGGTTACATTCACTACAGAACATGAAGACACAGATGCAAAGCAAAGGCTTGACCCTGCTTAGCTTTCCACGCTCAGACAAGCTGAGCCAGGCGTGAGCCACAGGCCTGTTGACTTTCTCACCGCCATTGTCCACAGCTCCTCCTCCTCCTCCTCCTCCTCCTCCTCCTCCTCCTCCTCCTCATTCCTACCGCTTGCCAGGCAGAGAGCCAGTGGGCAAGTTAGCTGTGGCATCTTCTACTCCTCCTTCTCACCACCACTGTTGTTGCAGGCCAGAGTGGCAGGCAGGCAGGCGAAAAAGCAGGTTCCAATGGTGTAAAGGAGGAGCTACTCCGGGGTGCTCTTCTCAGCGGACCCCTGTTGGGATGTGGGCCCTTGGCATGTGCCCAACCATGCCTGTCTACCCACTGACGCTGGCCCTGCCTGCCTACTGGCATACAGCACATGCTTTGCAGGCTGAACATCCTAGGTTCAGTCCTTGGCATCTTCACGTAAAAGGCTGAAGGTGCAATCCGATGCAAGTTTAGACAGAAAAAAGGCCTACAGCTCCCAGCATGCCCCAGTCAGCAGAGATGGCTGGGGCATGCTGGGAGTTGTAGGCTTTTTTGTTTTCCTGCCTCACTTGCACAGGATTGCGCTCTTAGGGTAGCAAAACTCAGAAAGGCTTTGGAGAGGAAACAACTGCTAAAAAACCAGTGTTCCGTCTGTAGGGTAGGCGGTAACTTTAAAAGAGGATTTTAGCATCTCTCCAAGTCATTTCCCCTTTTATTTCCAGGGTCCAACTAGCATCTCTTGTAATCAGAAAAGTGAATATTTGCAAGTTATCACAATGCTAACAAAAGTGTAGAGTGGGGAGAAAATGAATGAATGAACAAACGAACGAATAAATAAATAAATAAATAAGATTTAAAATATTTTTAAAAATAGATTTACCTCCATTAATAGTACACACTTAACCTCTCTGTGTTCAAAGATAGAAATCTGTAAAACAGACAGCACAGTCTAGACCAGTGTTAGACCCACTAGACCCAGCTACGCTGCCTGGGGCATGCTGGGAGTTGTAGGCCAAAAACATCTGGGGACCCAAGGTTGGAGAACATTGGTCTAGTTTTCAAGAGGGAAGCATTAAAAGATGCAGTATCTCTAATTAGCGTCTCTCGGTCGATCAGGTACACGTAAGACACGCAAACACACACCTCTCCCAGGGTGGAAATGCTAGCAAAGCATCCCTCCTTCGCCACCTAGGAAAGCCCCTTCCTTTATGAAAAAAAGAAGATCTGATAGAATTATTTGCTCTGGTGCCTTGAATAGGCAGAGTTTTTAAGAATACCATAAACACTTTAAAGCCAGGCACTTGTGTTTCCTGCTATAAATACTTCTGGGTAGTTTTTAAAAAAACGAGTGCTAGAGACCAGCATAGTTTGATGTCCAAACCGGTACTTCTTGTTTTAAGGTACTTCTTGTATTTTAATCCTACGCTTGCTTCTGCTATAGCTTTAATGAAAAAAGAGGGAACTGTACATACCCACCAGCTCCCGGTCCACCAATTGCCACTGGGTGCGGACTGCAGGAATTTGTACCTCTTAAACAGTTAAGCAGAAGCATTTATTTGCCCAGATGTGGACATGCAGCTTGAAACCAGTAAAGGATGAGGCTAAAAAGTCCAAATGGTACTTCTGTTTGAAAGGAGGCCTTTACCTTAACTTGTATTAACTTGTTTTAGCTATTTGTGTCGTTTTTTTTAAAATCGGCGTAGCTGGCTGGGGCATGCTGGGAGTTGTAGGCCAAAAACATCTGGGGACCCAAGTTTGGAGAACACTGGTCTAGACTGTGCTGTCTCTTTTACAGATTTCTATCTTTGAACACAGAGAGGTTAAGTGTGTACTATTAATGGAGGTAGATCTATTTTAAAAAATTATTTTAAATCCTATTTATTTATTTATTATTCATTTTCTCCCCACTCTACACTTGTGTTAGCATTGTGATAACTTGCAAATATTCACTTTTCTGATTACAAGAGATGCTAGTTGGACCCTGGAAATAAAAGGGGAAATGACTTGGAGAGATGCTAAAATCCTCTTTTAAAGTTACCGCCTACCCTACAGACAGAACACTGTTTTTTTTTAGCAGTTGTTTCCTGTCCAAAGCCTTTCTGAGTTTTGCTACCCTAAGAGCGCAATCCTGTGCAAGTGAGGCAGAATTTTATTTTTTTTTTGAAAAAATTAATGATGTTTTTATTGTGTATATTTTATATTGTACTGTATTTTTTATTGATTGTTGTAAACCGCCCAGAGAGCTTTGGCTATTGGGCGGAATAGAAATAATAATAATAATAATAATAATAATAATAATAATAATAATAATAATAATATCTGAGAGCCTGAAGAACTGCTGCCTATGAAGGCTGACAGTTCTGGGCTAAGACAGGCTAAAAATGGCATAGGATGCTACTGGAAGTGCATGAGACAGCTCCTCGTGGGACACTGTTACCACCATAGAATGCACATAGGGGATTTTGTCCATGCTTCCTCTATCAAAATCTTCCTAGCATGTGAACAAAAGTTATTCTAGCCTTCTTACTGATGTACAGTCATGCCTTGGATTGAGAGCATAATTCGTTCCGGAAACGTGCTTGTAATCCAAAACACTCTTATATCAAAACGAAATCCCCCCAAAAAAATTTGTACAGAGATTTTTAATTTAAGCCGTACTACAGTACTTGTACTGCAAGACGTCGCTTGCATATCAAGTTATAATAATAATATATATATATATTTAAAAATTTGCTTGTCTTGCAAAACACTCTCAAACCAAGTTACTTGCAATCCAAGGTATTACTGTACTAGGTTTCCAAGCGCAGGAAGATTTTGACAGAAGCATGCAACCCACACCCACACCCCTATTCATGCTGAGGTGGGTACAGTCCTGTGATGACTGTGCCGGGCACCTTTCCTGGATGCTTCAAAAGGCCTATTCACAATCCATGATGGAAATCTATGGACAAATCTGCCACACACCATTCAGAATTGTAGTATTTTCAATCAGACGCTCTCTTTCTATATAAATGAGCAGAATGCAATCTTTGTAGAAGTCGCCCAAGTCTCAATGCAACAGCAGTGCATTAGGATCGGAACTGGCTTGACAGAGAAAGAGAAATGGCATTGACGTGCCTTGTGGGAAGAGGAGACACTGCATCTTTAGCGTTGTAAAAGGAACAATGGATGACTTGTTTAATCTGAGCACAATTCAAGTTGAAAATAATCAACTCTCCAAACAGCTTTATGTTCTGATATGCAGTTGGATATGCCTCGGCAAAAGGCATCAGCTGCAAAACTAGAACGTCACAACACTGGAGTAGAACACAGTTATATGGGAAGGTATAAAAATTATACAAAAAATTAAAATCAGCCCAAGACTCCCGGGTGGAATAGTTAAGGCAGGCTGGAAAACAGCCATTTACCTTGTCACCTATGGTGAGCAAAGATTGCCTCCGGGTGGACACCAGATAACTGAGGTTTTGTATTTTGGAAGGAACTGGGTGTTTTTCTTCTTGTTCCTTCATGCATCATAAAACTGCTTACACAGGTATGGGTAGGCCATGGTAAAAATGCTTTGTGGGCTAATAACCTTTGCAGATTTATTTGCAAGCCCGAGTTATGGGATTACATTATTTGATGTAGGGAGAAGGTGCTGAGTATGCGAGTACTCACCAGCCACAAAGGAAGGTGACGGCACCAAGTGCTATTGCAAAAAAATAATAAAATAATTCTAGAAGCTGCACAGAGAATGTCGTGATCCAAGTAAATACACAACCTGTGTTCCAACACGTTTGAGCTAAAGTGTTCTCCTTATGCATGTCAAATGCCACGGTGACACTTATATTTCTGTCTCTACTGCCAAAGAAGCCCGTATTGCTTCATCTAAGATGGAGATATTTCTGGATTTTATATTTTCAAAATTGGAAGGATCAAACATTTGCCTTTCTTCCTCCTAGCAACCCAGGAGCTGATCCAGATGAACCTGAAACACACCACCAGTGAGAGCCAGTGTGGCGTAGCGGTGAAAGTGTTGGACTGGGACTCGGGAGATCCGGGTTCTAGTCCCCACTCGGCCACAAAGCTCTCTGGGTGACTTTGGGCCAGTCACTGGCCCTCAGCCTAACCTACCTCACAGGGTTGTTGTGAGGGTAAAATGGAGAGGAGGAGGACCATGTAAGCCACCTTGGGTTCCTTGCAAGAGGAAAAAAGGCGAGAGAGAAATGTGATAATAAAAAATAAAAATCACCAGCTAGAGCCTTATTTGAATGTCTGCAGACCCTTCCTCCTCCTTTCCATCTCAAGACTGTGGTCATGCAGACACCCATTGACTTCAACATCATCAGCTTCCCCCATCCCTTTCCCACCACCGCAACTTGCTTTTTGTAACAACAACTTGCCCGACGAAGAGATCTGAAGATCTCAAAAGCTTGCACATTTTTTGTGATCTTTTGGTCAGCCTAATAAACTATTACACTAATATGGATTTTAAATCAACCAGTTGGGTTGATTAATCCTTTTTTAAAAAGTCTTTTAAGGTGCAATCCTATGCAAGTTTAGACAGAAAAAAGGCCGACAACTCCCAGCATGCCCCAGCCACCATAGCTGGCTGTAGATGGAGGCAAACTGGTTAAATAGCCATTGACTGGATTCAGACAACACAATAACCCACACGCAAGGGTTGAGTATGGGATGCCACTGAACTGTAGGTTATCGTGTTGTCTGAACCCAGCTGCGCTAACAAGCCACTGGCTTGTTAACCACGAAGAACCCAAGAAGAGATCCCATGGTTTGTTGTTGGGTTATGAACTGTGGATTATTCACAGTGGTTTGTAATCTCGGCTGGGTTCAGACATCACGATAACCCACGTTTCCACAACAATCCATGTTTCTACAACAATCCACACTCAACCCATACTCAACCATGGAGTGTAGGTTATTGTGTTGTCTGAACCCAGTCATTGTCTCTCTCCTGGGAACGCTTGGGGCTGTAGTTTCCCTGACAGAGGATTCCTTCCATTGCAGGAAGACTCCTATTGGAGGAAGGGAACCTTGGGATCCAAGCCAGGGAATTCTCAGCATCCTCACCGAACTACAATTCCCAGGACTCTTGGGAGAAACCATGACAGTTAAAGTGTCCACAAAACCAACATACATACCCTTCCATACTTCCTGAACCTGCTCTTAATTCCCCGTCAAGAGGACCAACCCTCAATATGGCCCCAAGCTGACTTGCCAGTGGCATAAGCCTTCATTCATCCTTCTGAGGTAGCCAATGGCTGCACTGTGTCATCCTCCACTTTCTCTTGATTCAAGTGCTAGCATGTTTGTAGCCCGCTAGATGGCAGAGGCAGTGTTACGGGGGTGGCCCATTAGTGCTGGAGCCCCGGATCCCTGGGAGTCCATCTGCCCCACCACTCTGCTGTGCATGGGCACTTGTTGAAATAAAGGTACAGGGGTCCTGAGGATCTCTGTTGCATGTGATCCCCATGATTAGCCAGCTTTTTGCCCACATGTGCTTCCCCTCCTGCTGCCCCCCCCTTGAATCTTTCCGCCTGAGGTTTTTTTTTCTGAAATCAAATGCCCTCCTCTCCCCTGTCCATGCATCCCTTTTTACAAATTGGGGTGTCCTTAGGAGACAGGCTCCTTTAAACACACACACACACACACACACACACACAGACTTTAGAGCATATGCAAATTTGTGCTTTTTTTTTTTTTTTTTGGTCCTGAGCCCCGGATCTTTTCTGTGTCAAGCACTGCCCCTGTGGCCAAGGTTATGCCACAAAACATCTGGGTGTGGGTCCCACCTTGTTTTGGCAGCAAAGCCAACATGGCACGACACAACACAATATCACTGCACGAGGCATGCAGGACTCAGGAATGCCCCCCACCCTGGCACCCCAATCTTTGGCGAGAACGGGGTACCATTTTCTCTGACGTATCCCTGAGCACTGCGTGTTACTTTCAGGGGCGACGCGGGATTGTCTGTGTCCTTTGCAGAGCTGAGTTGTGTATTTGTGGGGGGGAGGGACCACAGCTCAGTGGTAGGGGCACATGTTTGGCATGCAGAAGGTCCCAGCAGGTTCGATCCCCGGCGGCATCTCCAGGTAGGGCTGGAAAAAGTCAAGGATGGGGACTCGGACTCCAGGACTCGACTCATGAGTCGGACTGAGTCCCCCCTCTGACTCGAGTCGGACTCGAGTCCCAATATTTTTAATGGGACTCGGGACTCGACTTGGGACTCGAGACCAAGGACTCGTGTTCCAAAATCGTGTTCCTCAAATGCAACATGGATAGGTTTTAGGAAGTACAGCAAGTTTATTTTTTAAAATCATTTTCCTAAAATGCAACCTTTCAGACATTTTGGGTTTGGCTGCCTGGTCTGTTCTTGCCAAAATCAGTTGCAGAGTTTTGAAATAAAAAGGCACACTTGTGCCTAGAATTTATTTAAGCCACACATCTGAAGTAGCCTTATTTTGTTGGGAAAAAAACCCATTGATTTTAATAGGGACTCATGGAGTCAGCTTTGGGAGTGACTCGTGACTCGTGAGTCACCATTTTGGACCAAGGACTCGGACTCGAGACTCGGGTCCAGAGACTCGTGACTCGACTCGTGACTCGAGACCAAGGACTCTTCAACATCCCTGGAAAAAGTCCTGCCTGAGTTCGCTGGAGAGCCATTTCTGCCAGTCGGTGTCGACAGTACTGGGCTAGGTGGGCCAAGGTCTGACTCAGTGAAAGGCAGCTTCCGATGTTCCAGCGCAGGGATCTCCAACCTTGGGTCCCCAGATGTTGCTGGCCTGCAGCTCCCAGCATACCCAGCCAGCATGGCTAATGGCAAGGGATTCTGGGAGCTGTAGTCCAGCAACATCTGTGGGACCCAAGGTTGGAGAGCCCTGCTCCAGTGTTTCATTCAGTGCTATGCCACACCGCATCACATCTTTAATGCTGCACATCTCTTTAAGCCAGTGTTCTCCAACCTTGGGTCCCCAGATGTTTTTGGCCTACAACTCCCAGCATGCCCCAGCCAGCTATGCTGGCTGGGGCATGCTGGGAGTTGTACGCCAAAAACATCTGGGGACCCAAGGTTGGAGGACTACTGCTTCAAGCTGACTGACCAAGAACTAACACAGCATTTAAAAACAAAGAAAAGCAACAAATTAAAAAAGAGAGATTGAAGAGAGGTTGAGGGTATTTACAAGCAGCTCCAGGACTCTTTGGAAAGACACTAATTGCTCCATTGTTGGAATGCCTTCTGTGTTGCAAAACTTTTATATTACAACCTTCTCTCCTCTACCCTTCTTTCCTTCCATAGACTTAATGGGTAACTCATTCTGATTCAGGGTACACAACCCACCCTAATTAATAAATACCAAATCCTCACTCCAATGGGAGCATAACCCTACGAACTATTATAACCTCAGTGACCAATATACCAGTCGGGTGAGGTTAGTCTAAATAAAGAAACACTCTATTAAAAACATTCGTTTACATGGGGAAACTAATTACAACCCTGCCACTCATAGTTCCAGAGTACAATATCTAGGTGCCACGTCCCTGCCACGGGGCACGTACACAGATTTTCACTGGCTGTCCCAAACCATGGAACTCCCTTCCAGCGGAGATTTGACAGAATGAACTTTTACCGAAACTGATGTACGGATCACTTGATTTGAGACGGCAGGCATATAGGTCCCTTTAAAACTCACACATTATTTTACATTAATTTTTATTTTAATCTATCGCTTTGAGTTACATTATTATCCTCATGGGAAGGATCCAATTTGAAGTGTATAAATAAATAAATAAATAAATAAATAAATAAATGAAAATGTTAAAAATGCTTAATGCGCCAACAGATGATGATGATTGTTTTTATAAGTCACTGACTAGCAAGTGATCCTTCATTTATACGGACGAATGACCATGGAGAAATAGGAAAATGGTCACCTCATGGTGCCGTTTCCCTATAAGCAAACATCCCTATAAAATCACCCTCAATTCTTGAGAGCAGTACCCGCAGTTCTTTCCTGCCCACAATCTTGCGTTCGTCTCACTGCTGTACATTCTACTGAACTCAACCGTCTTTACTTTCGAGTAAACATGCTAAGGAGGACGCTCCAAAGATACAGGCCTGTGGCTTACGCTGGCTCAGCTTGTCTGCGCATGGAAAGTTAAGCAAGGTCAAGCCTGATTATTTCTTGGATGGGAGACCCCTCCTCTGGTTTCCTGCACTGAGCAGGGGGTTGGACTCGATAGCCTTGTAGGCTCCTTTCAACTCTATTATGAAATCTATGAAATAACTAGCCTTGCTCCGCAGCAGCAGCGGTTCCCAAGCCATATAAGACCTTAAGAAGAGTGCTGCTCGATCAGACCAACGGCCTACCTAGCCCAGCACCCGGTTTCCTAGGTGCTTCTGGGAAGACCACAAGCTGAATGCTGGCTCAGCTCACATCTAAAAGTCTCGTAAACATATCCAGGGGGAGGAGATGAGTGACTGGCAGCAGCGAGGGTGGCCACGTGTTCTCTTCTACAGAGGACTGTCCTCTATTTGAAGGGCTGTCCCGTCCAATTCTGGTTGAAAGATAAAGAACCATAAGCACTGTTGTTACCCAACCACAGTTAGCACCTGGATAGCGAGCTGAACAGGTAGACACACAGATCACCTAGTCACAAGTCTTCCACACTACTGCGAGATGTACTGTATTTTTATTTATTTATTTATTATATTTATATCCCACCTTTTTTCCTGTAAGGAACCCAAGGCGGCTTACATAATCCTCCTCCTCCTCTCCATTTTATCTTCACAACAACCCCGAGAAGTAGGTTAGGTTGAGAGTTAGTGACTGGCCCAAAGTCACCCAGTGAGCTTCATGGCCGAGGTGGGGGGACTAGAACCTGGAGTCCCAGTCCAACACTCTAACCCAGGGCTCTCCAACCTTGGGTCCCCAGATGTTTTTGGCCTACAACTCCCAGCATGCCCCAGCCAGCTACGCTGGCTGGGGCATGCTGGGACTTGTAGGCCAAAAACATCTGGGGACCCAAGGTTGGAGAGCCCTGTTCTAACCACTACACCACAGTGGCTCTTAAACTATTAAATAACCAATAATTTAAATATTTTTAAAATATTTAAACGATTAAAAATATTTCAAAATGTGCGCCTATACATATAAATTACAATATGCACATTTTATGCAAATCCGTGCCCCGTTTTGCCCCCTTTTTTGCCAGCCAGGGGCAGGAGGCATCATGTGCAAAGGCTCCATTCAACGAGCAGAAGGCAACCACCCTTCCACGCATGGAGAGCAGCCTTTGGATCCAACCCTGTGAGTGCAAGTGGGCGGGCGGGCAGGCGGGGGAACGCTCTGAAAATGTTTTTGAAAAGCATGCCCTGGAGCTGCTGTCCCCAATCTGGTCCCCTCTAGATGTGTTGGACTACAACTCTCATAATCCCCCAGCCACCTCTTGCGGGAGCTGTAGTCCGTCCAACACATTTGGAAGGCGCAAGGCTGGAGAAAGCTGCTCTCGGGTCCGGAATGAGCAACGTTTCCGTTTTCCTTGAGTCTGACGTAGCTAGAATAATATGTAGGCTCCAACGCTGGCAGAACTGCCTCCCACAAACCCTCCCCCCCAATATATCTCTGTGCCTCTCTTACAAATGCGCTGTCACTCTGAGGGACATGCGCAGTCCCTGCTTGAGCGGTTGTTCACAACAGTGGCCAATAAAGTGGAATCCACACAATCAAATCCTTTGCTCCTGACGGGCCCACAGGAGCCAGACTCCTCCACGATCAGGCATGTCAATTGTCTTCAACCAACCCCCCCCCCCCAAAAAAAAAACCCACACAACCCAAAACAAAAACACCCCCCCGCCCCCAAGATCCAATTCCAGTCTCCTTTTCCTCCAGGGTTAAACAGTCAAGCTTCCCAGTAGCTGTCGTTTTTGCAAAGCGGCTGCCTTTTCTTCCACTTTGTTCAGATTAACAAGTCAAGCCTGTTTCGTTAACTTCTAGACCTTGCGGTTGAGTGAGAAGCGCACATATGACAAGACACTGAGGGGGTGGGGGGAGAAGGATACCAACCATTTCTTAAGCACAAAGTATGAGAGTTATTCATGAGAGAGAGAGAGAGAGAGAGAGAGAGATACTTTGGAGCTGGGGTCTCCAGAGCGGTGCCCATTTCGAAGCTCAACTCCACCTCCACTTTGTAATTAGGTTCTTGGGCAAGTTACTTTTCTTTTAGTCTCATCATTTGCCTTCTGGGAAATGAGTGCCTTGCAACTTGGCCATGCCCACCGTGGCAGCCATTTTGTGAGAGTGCCCATGACGCCCTCTCAAAATTCCAAATGTGCCCACTTGACCCAAAAAGCCCAGCGGGGACACACACACACACACACACACACCCAACCTTGGAGTATTAAAGGCAGGAAACCACCAGGCAAGCTCATTTCCGCCTCCTGCCGCATATAAAACCCGCACGCTGGGGTCATGAGCGAACGAGGCGATACACTTCTTAAACGGTTATGTACAGAAAGCCATGGGGAGAGGGGTTCTCTCCATGCACTGGAAAAACAACCACCAAGTCACTAGATAGATAACCGGCAACATTTCCACAGAATTACTTTTCCGAACAAGACATCCTAAGATCTTCCTGGAACATCAAAGGGTTTACTACACCTGCTTCTGGGTAGAAGTCATATTGAAAAACAATTAAGTAAGCTAACAAACAAATCATTCTACAGCAATACCTTGGATTGCAAGTAACTTGGTTTGAGAGCATTTTGCAAGACAAGCAAATTTTTAAATGTTTATTTAAAAAAATTGACTTGATATACAAGCGACGTCTTGCAGTACAAGTACTGTAGTACGGCTTAAATTAAAAATCTCTGTACAAATTTTTTTGGGGGAATTTCGTTTTGATATAAGAGTGTTTTGGATTACAAGCACGTTTCCGGAACGAATTATGCTCTCAATCCAAGGTATGACTGTACTTTGAAAAGAGGGGAAACATTTAGAACCATTTCCCAAGTGCCAAAGAGAATGGAAACCAGGTATCAAAATGCTAAGAAGAGGAGGTACGGTAAATGCAGCCGAGGGTAACCCCTGTGTCTGCACAAGATGAGAAAGTCAACCTTGAATACATTAAAAACCTGAAAGGATTTGGAGTACCCGTGGCGAACAGGTGAAAATAAGTTTTTGATTGGGAGATGTTCTGTTTCTCTAAGTGTAAAAAGTTTCCTTCTGAGCTGGGGAATTCTATGCCTGCCCTGCTTCAAAATAAACAGAACACGGAATTAGAATCGTGTGTTTTGTTTGTTTTTAAATAAGGGGTGTTGAGCCTCAGGCCTGTTGGGCAAGTCTGGCCTGCCTGGGGACCCAATCTGGTCTTCTGGGGTTCCCCTGGTGCCACCCCCTTTCCCCGGACCATTTGATAGTTTCCTGGCTTTTGCAGAGCTCCCCCACCCCATTCTAAATGTTTGAAATTGCTCCCCTAAGTCTTGGTTACTGGTCGGAAGAGCCTTCAGCTAAAATATGTGGATATTTTTGCCCTGCCCCCTTTGCCTTCAGCCATGCCCACCACTGGAATGTGGCCCCCGAGAGCTTCTCCGAAACGGAATTTGGCTCATGAGCTGAAAGAGGTTCGACACCCCTGCTTTAAACTTACACAACATGATGTTCTGTGCACACACCACATGATCAAAATCCGCAGGCGCCCTGGTCTCGTGAACGGTTCAACACGCATCTCGATCACAAGAAGATCAGCATTCTTGGCTTAGAGGTGTACTAGATCAGTCTTCCACGGATGCATTGGGCTGCAACTCCCAGCCAGCCATGCTGGCTGGTGGATGCTGGGAGTTGTAGTCAAACACATCTGGGGGGTGCTAGGTTGAGGAAGGCTCCTAAAGGCAAACTCCATCAAAACTGCTCCTGGGGCAAGGCGCTTTGTGAGGTCACAGGTGCCTGGCTGATCAGCCCCTTCTGCGTCAAACGGGCAGAACTTGGGGACCCCCTGAATTTGATCCCTGAGAGAAGATTGCACTGGCGACAACACAATGGTGAGTCCGCTTTCCAAAGCGGAGTGACTCCGTTTTTTAATGTACACCTGTGTACACCAGCCTGCTCCAAGTGGGGGCCCTCTGGACGTTTTGCACTTCAACATCCATCAGCCCCAGCCAGCATGGCCAATGGTTAGGAATGCTGGGAGTTGTGGTCCAAAACATCTGGTGGGCACCCGGTTGGGGAAGGTTGGTGTACACCCTCAGACTCATCCGCCTCGAACACCCGTCTCCTTACCGCCACCTACTCCTACTCCTAAGAAAACCTAAGATTATCCCTGCTGGATTAGTCCAAAGGTCCATCTAGTCTAGCGTCTTTTTCCAAACACTGGCAAGCTAACATACTGTTAGGTGGCTGGTCCTGGACCAGTCCTGGTGCTGAATCTGATGTGTGTCTAATTCATTCTCAAGTCTGCTACACATGCAGATCTGACCCAGCACAAGGGTGATCACAAACGCCAACTTGCAGAGGGAGAAAACCCCCCAAGAACGGTTGTTTGAATCCAGGCCACCTGACTGGGCCAAGAAGATGCACCAGGCATGCTGCAGCTAGCAAGAGGTGTGGTTTGTTTACCTGATCAGGTAGCAGCAGAAGAGTAAACTGAGGATGAAGACAAATATGGCAGTGCCGAAGACCACAATGTATATGTTGAGAGGCAGGTTCTGGAATCCAATGTTTGGCATCCTGAAACTGTAATGCTGGAAATCTGAGCTCATGGATGGTCTGCCAAGAGAAAGAAAAGAAAAAGAAACAACGAGGTGGTGAGAATTCAGAAGTACTGACCAAAACGTTTCATGCCCCACCTTTTGATTCAGAGAATCGACAACTCATCTGCAACATCATTTTAAAGAAACACACACAGAGGCTAAAAACGGAAAAAAAAGGTGGGGTATAAATGTAATAAAAAAAATTTAAAAAACGATTGCGAAAATAAAAGAGAAAACACATTGCAACAAAAATGAGGAAAACAGCCAGGGGGGTGCCGTTGACTGAGCAGAAACAAAATCCACCTTACAGCCCATTGAAGCGATCGGGAAGCCCCCAAACTCCACTGAAGTGATACTGCTGCTTTTTTTCAAATGCCAGGAGGCCGACGTGTGTGGAATTCCCTTCACTGTGCAAAATCCTTATACGTCTTTACCTAGGTGTGCAAGAGAACTGGGATACGGAGCACAGACAGTGTCTGCCTGCGGGATCCAGTGGCTGGGGGAATAGACCACCTTCGTGCATGGATCCTGGGGGGGGAGCAGATTGGAAGCGGGGGGGGGAGAGAAATCACCACCCTATTACAGACACTCACTCAAGAGCTAGCAAGCACTGAACGGCTGAACTTTGAACTGGGAAGTCCCTGGTTCAAATTTTGCTTACCCTCGAACACATGCTTTCCAGACAGAAGGTGCCAGGGTTCGATTCCTGGCATCTCCAGTCGAAAGGAACAGGTAGCCAAGGAAAAAAGACCCTTCTCCGCTTGAGACAGACAAAGAGTCTGACTTGAGTGCTTCCAGACAAGGGAATATCCAGTATCAGCCCCACTTAGAGTAGACCCATTGAAACAAATGGGACTTAAGTTAGTAATGATCAACTTAGGTCCCATTCATTTCAGTGGGCGCATCTCTAAATGGCATCAACGGCAAGGCTTGTACTGTGCAATCACACGGCAATTCATGTACAATCCATTCACAGAATTTTTGCAGGATGCCCAGATGTCTGTTTGTGGCGCTCCCGTGTTTTCCCACCGCTTCTTCCGTCTTTTTTCTTACCAGGAGGGGGTGGGGGGCAATGAGGGGGTGGGGTAGGGGAGACAGAAGAGCCGTGCGATGCCTTTCGAGTGTTAGTGCCAGGAGCCCTCCATCTGGAAGCACCTTCCGACATAAGGCAGCTTCTGCCAGAGGTACTGTCTCTGTCATGCCGTCACCACGAGGTTGTCTCAGGCATGTCCTCTTTCTCTCTCTGCCCAAACTCCTCACTTGCAGGAAGAGAGAATATGGTGTGGGAGGGCCGAACATGAAATGCAACACAGGTTTGCCAGCCCTCCCACTTTAGGCATGCCTGAACTTTGGAATCCAGAGGAACCCAAATAATAATAATAATAATAATAATAATAATAAAAAAAATAAAGCAGAGAGGAAAAGCCTCTGCAGCCCTCTTATCTGGCCTTAATTCAATATTTTCCTTCCTAGATTTACATGCAAATGTTGAGAGAGAGAGAGAGAGAGAGAAGACAAGTACGTAAGAAAAAGAGACACTTAAAATCATCCCTGCACAATTAGACTTACATGCTATGTGGCAATGGGATAATGACAAAGGACATCAGCGGCGACAACTTAGAATGGATTGAGAGAAGTTTCGAAACTAGCTTTCTTCTTCAGTGGCTTCTTCTACCTAGGATGAGTAATGTTCTTTTGGCAGTTGCAGCAACAGCGTCTCATCCGGTAGAAATCCCGGCCTCAGAGTTTTCACAGTCCCCCCCACTCGCGCTGGCTGTTCTCCAAGACTGCCAAAGCCTCCGTGCTGATCGCAGCCCCAGCTTGGCCAGGATGACTGACCCTATATAAGCAGAGCGCGCGTTCTCCTTTTGTTTCCAGGCGTGGTTTCCCTACCGTGGCATTATTATTGTTGTTCGGTTCGCATGGGGGAGGAGGAGGAGATTTCCATTAACCACGTGGCAGATCCAGAGGAAAACTACAAGCACCATAAAAGCGGGGCTTTATAGCTTTCTCGCGGCTCTGCCCACACAGCAGCTGCTTGGCAGCTTTTAAGCCGCATTCCTCGTCTTCTCCCTGGCTCTGAGCAGGCCGAGCGAGCCACACCCGCAGGGGAAACAGGATGCTAGCCGGCGTGGCGTAGTGGTGAGAGTGTCGGACTGGGGACTCGGGAGACCCGGGTTCTAGTCCCCGCTCGGCCGTGAAAACTCACTGGGTGACTTTGGGCCAGTCACTTTGACTCTCAGCCTAACCTACCTCACAGGGTTGTTGTGAGGATAAAAGGGAGAGGAGGATTATGTAAGCCGCCTTGAGTTCCTTGCAGGAAAAAAAAAAAGACGGGGTATAAACATAATAGATAGATAGTCCCGAATGCGTTCCTCTCCTCTTGGGCTTATTTCACATGAAATGATCTCCATCTCAGAAGGCGGGCGTGCACTTGAAAACAGCATTACGTGGCATGTGCAACGTATTCGCGCACGGAGGATTGCCACGCGCACCTGCCGGGGCCGGCGTCAACGGTAGCCATGGTTGGGCAACCGCTGAGGGCCCCGCACCCCAGCAGAGTGCCGGCCATGGCGACATCATGTGATTCCGCGCCACCGCAAAGATCTTCCTGACCGGTTTGATCTAACCGTGGCCGTGCCAAAAAGGTGGCTTCCTGAACACACCGTGACCACCACCACCACCTTCCACGTGGTCAGGCTATACAAGTGCACATGGGGGGAGGGCAAGTTGTGAGATTAGTGCCAGCGCCTTCAGATGGAGCTACGGCACTGGGGCTTGTTCTAATATGGAGCCCCGATCACATGGAAAAAGTGACTTTTGGTGGCGATCACCATGGTCAGCTTACAAATTGGAACCCACTGGGATGTTTTTGTGGCAGTACGGTGACAAACTATATGACAGCAGGTGATCCGTGTTACACTGAGGGTTTGCGGAGTGGAGTATATTTCTACCTGCCCCGCAATGTGGCCATTATGAGTGACATGAGCCTTAGCCAGTGTGGCCTAGTGGTGAGAGTGTTGGACTGGGAGATCCGGGTTCTAGTCCCCGCTCGGCCATGAAACTCACTGGGTGACTTTGGGCCAGTCACTGACTCTCAGCCTCACCTACCTCACAGGGCTGTTGTGAGGATAAAATGGAGAGGAGGAGGAGGAGGATTATTTAAGCCGCCTTGAGTTCCTTGCAGGAAAAAAGGCAGGGTATAAATGTAATAAATAAATAAAAAATAAAATTAGGGGGAAGGAGGACACAAGCCACCAACCCAGACTGAGGAATATACAGGGCCGGTTCCAGCTCTCCGTTTCGATTCCTCCTGGCAAAGAAGGAGAAAACACGTGACTAAAAACTATTTCCCATAACTTAAATTTAGATGAGGATTCCTTTCTGAAATCACGGGAAGGACGTTCCAATGTAATGAGTCATCACTCGAGGGACCAAGAATATGCAACCGCTCTCAGAATTTGTTCAGCGGAGACAATGGGAAGGAAGGATTTTGTCATCATGAAAGTGGGGGGAAATAATTACCGTATGTAGCGTGTGTGAAAGCATTACGTACGTTTGCCTGACGTTCACAGCAGGACTGCGAAGCCAACGATGGCAACGGGTCTGGGAATTCATAGAGGGATTCAACATGGACCACCTGGCCCAATCAGACACTTTAAATGTTTTGAGAATGGCAGAGCTTCATGAATTTAGCTCTGGAAAAGACCTTTTACATCAGTGTTCTCCAACCTTGGGTCCCCAGATGTTTTTGGCCTACAACTCCCAGCATGCCCCAGCCAGCTACGTTACGCTGGGGCATGCCGGGAGTTGTAGGCCAGAAACATCTGGGGACCCAAGGTTGGAGAACACTGTTTTACATGTATACGATAAGAGGTGAGGCATTGAATTTGGAGGGCTTTAAAGGGGGACTGGACAAATTCATGAAGGAGAAGGCGGCTATCAATGGCTACTAGTCCTGATGGCTATATGCTACCTCCAGTATCAGAGGCAGTATGCCTACGTACACCAGTTGCTGCGGAACATGGGCGGGGGTTGCTGTTGCTTGTGGGCATGTCCTGCTTGTGGGATCCCGTGGGCAGCTGGTTGTCCACTGTGTGAAGAGAAAGCTGGAGTAGATGGACCCTTGGTCTGATCCAGCATGGCTCTTCTTATGTTCTTATAAATCCTATTCCATCCACTCTGCTGAGAGACCAACAGAGCCTAAGTCCAGGGCCTGCAGCCCACCCACCCCAAATTTCCACCCAGAAAGCAGCCGGGGGGGGGGGGGGGCTGACCAACAGGCCCAGTGGCAGAAGCTGGGTTGGCACTGGCACGTCAGGCCTTCCAAGGCCGACACCGTTCGCTGCAGCGTCCTCGGTCTTCTTTTAAAAATAGTCAGGAAGTGGTTGGTTGGGCTTGTACTGTACATGATTACAGATACTCATTATATTATTCTTATTTTAAAATATGTATTATCCTTTTCTCCAACAAAGTGGCGCTTATTCCCCAAGTAAATGTGTTCAGTATCAGGGCCGCAGAAGCAAATTCTTTCGTTTTGTTTGTGCAGTCACGATGGTGCCATGATTTAAGCGAGTTTAAAATGTGAAACTGCACGTGCTCAGAGTACATCTTTTTCAGGATCAGGGCTGGCAAACTGTCTTTGGGGGGGGGGTTTGCACAAACATATCAGGAATGTTGAAGTAGTGGTCAAACATGGCATGGTGGGGGTGCAGGAGACGAGAAATGTAAGATGCGTTCTTCACAATGGAAGTAATACACACGGCTGTTTAAAGCCGTCCTGCCTCTCTGCAAGACCACGAAGACCAGGGTCTAAAATTAGCTAGCTCCCCCGCTAGTCAGTGTTGCCGCCAGGGCTGGATCTCGGGGACCAGAGTCCGAGGCCCTGCAGCCAGGGCCCCCAAAATGACCACCCAAAGAGTGGCCATGACATTCTATTCCTGAAGTCATGATGATGGTGCTGCAAGATCATAAGGACATAAGAGGAGCCCTGCTGGATCAGACCAAGGGTCCATCTAGTCCAGCATTCTGTTCACACAGTGGCCAACCAGCTGCTCATGGGAAACCCACAAGCAGAACATGAGTGCAACAGCACCCTCCCGCCCATGTTCCCCAGCAGCTGGTGTACAGAGGCATACAGCCTCTGATACTGGATACTGCCTCTGGTACTGGATTTTAGTTACGATTTAAGTGAGTTTAAAATGCAAAACCACACATGCTCAGAATTTGTATTTTTTTTTTAATCAGGGTTGGCAAACGGATTTGTTACTTATTTATTTACTTATTTATTATATTTATTAATCACCCATCTGGCCGGCCACCCGGCCACCCTGGGCGATGTACAATTAAAACTTACTTACATTTATTTATTTATTTATTTATTATATTTCTATACTGCCCTTTCCCGCCAGCCCCTGAGTGCTTAGGAGGGGCACTCCAGCCCTTTAGAATGGGAGGAAAACTACACAAAACCTGGGGAAACCACCAGACGATTGGTGGTTGGGGGGAAGGGGGTGGGGCCCTGGGAAGGGGGCGTGGCTTCCCAAGGAGCCCCAGAGGGCCGGACAGGACTCCCCAGAGGGATGGTTTCGGCCCTCGGGCCATGAATTCTGCACCCCATACCTCTGGACAGTGTCACTAGGGACAAGCGTCCTCTATCCCTGCCTGCGCCATTTTGCAGTGAACGGCAGTATAGCCAACGCTTCCTGTAGCAAGGATATTGCAGTACTTGACGAGAGCTAGCACAAGTGCAATAGTGCTACGGCAGAGGCAGTGCGAGGGGGCGGCCCACTGGGGCTGGAGCCCCGAGTCTTTCATGTGGGGCCCCTGATCTCTGGGAGGCCCTCTGCCCCACCACCCTGCTGTCCGTGGGCACTTGCTGCTGATATAAAGGGACAGAAACCCTGGTGATCTCTGTTGCATCCGATCCCCCCCCCCGGAGGAGCTGGTTTTTTGTCCACATGTGCTTCACCTCCTGCTGCCCCCCACCCCCTGAATATTTCTGCCTGATGTTTTCTTGTGAAATCAGATGCCCTCCTCTCCCCTGTCCATGCATCCCTTTTTACAAATAGGGGTGTCCTTAGGAGGCAGGGTCCTTTACAGACAGACAGACAGACACACACACACACACAGACTTTAGAGCACAGGTAAATTAGCATATGCAGATTCGTGTTGGGTTTTTTGCCCTGTGGGCCTGAGCCCCGGATCGGTACCTAGCACCGCCCCCCCCCCAGGCTAAGTTGTGGGTGTGGGGAGAGAAGAGAGAGGTGAAGAGGGCAAACCCCGAACGGCTTGGGTTAAGTTCATCGGAAGTCAACGCCCCCTGAGGCAGGGTTCCCCACTCCCCCTGCCCACTCCTTTTCTGCCCGTGCTAGAAAATTCCATCTGATTGAATATAATAAAGCATTGAAGGTGCTTTATTAACAGCGTACAGAATTTTGAGTTTTCCACTTTTGAAAGTGTGTGTGAAGTTGCTGCAAACACGAGCAACCCTGATTTCAAATTTAGAGCACCCCAACTTTCCCCCAAAATTGCTCTACGGAACAGCTCAAAGAAGTCAGAGGAACCTGGTGTTGCGGTACTTGCATCTAAAAATCCAGTTCTTCTGGTGCCGACGAGAGATTGATGTGAGTGCCTGGGAATTTGAAATTCAATTCAAAGCTCTCCTCTCGAGTTTCCTGTTTGTGAAAGTTTTGACCCTGAGCAACCTTTCCAGTCCTTTTTTTGTCCAAGGCAAGGATTACATACACAGGTCTCCAGTCTCCCCAACTCCTCCATGCAAAAAAAAAAAAAAAAAAAAAAGTCCTTGCACATAGAGAACTAGCATGTCAGGGAGAAAAAATAGCTTAGAAGCATTTTATTTTTTTTTGGCCATCTCTTTCTCTATGTGCACAAGCACTTTCTTTTAATGGAGAATTCAGTCGTATGTGCATGAGTGCCCACGCATGTGAGAGAGCACAAGTTAGCATAGCCCTACGAAGGGCAAGGGCTAGAACTGGGTGGTGAGGAAAGGGTATGCATGCAAACCCAATGCCCGGTGGTTCCAGCTGCGTGGGCTCCTCTAAAGACCTTTGCATATTCTACTCAGGGCTGGCCAAACGTGCTTAGAAGCCCCTGCATGATTGGAAAGCCAGTGGCAGAAACATCTTGTCGCTCTTCCTGCTCGACGGGGTCAGTATGCTTCTGTATACCAGTTGCTGGAGAACGCAAGCGGGAGGATGTGAAGCTGAATTGTGGGAGATTCAAGATGGACGAGAAGAACTGGGCATGCTTAGACTTCATAAGAGGAGACTGAGGGGAGATATGTCATAGCACTCTTCCAGTACTTGAAGGGTTGTCAGTCACACAGAGGAGGGCCAGGATCTCTTCTCGATCATCCCAGTTCGCAGGACACGGAATAATGGGCTCAAGTGACGGGAACCCAGATTCCACCTAAACATCAGGAAAAATTTCCTGACTGTCAGAGCAATAAGACAATGGAACCAACTGCCTAGGGAGGTGGTGGGCTCTCCCACTCTGGAGGCATTCAAGGTACAGCTGGACGGCCATCTGTCAGGGATGCTTTGACCTGGATTCCAGCATTGAGCAGGGGGTTGGACTCGATGGCCCGGTAGGCCCCTTCCAACTCTACTTTTCTACGATTCTATGATTCTAAGTACTTCTTCACGGAGCACAGAGTTAAACTATGGAGTTCACTCCCACAAGATGTGATGGTTGCCAATCTTTAAAAACAAACCCATGATGGATAAGGCTATCAACGGCTACTGGTCATGACGGCTAGATGCCACCTCCATGATCTGACCAGAGGTGGTGTCCCTATTTATGCCAGTTGCTGGGGAACACGAGCGGGCGGGTGCTGCTGTTGCACTCACGTCCTGCTTTGGGGCTTCCTGTGGACATCTGGTTGGCCGCTGGTTAGGCCAGTGTTCTCCAACCTTGGGTCCCCAGCCCAGCCAGCATAGCTGGCTGGGGCATGCTGGGAGTTGTAGGCCAAAAACATCTGGGGACCCAAGGTTGGAGAACACTGGGTTAGGCTGACCCAGCACAGCTCTTCTAATGCTCTTTAAAAGAGCCCACGCATCTGGGGACGTTGGGGTGGGGTTTGCACGGGCACCCCGCCCCGCCATCCAGTTTGAGCCCTCGCGTGTGCCGGCCGACGCCCGCAGAGGGCTTGTGCCCAAGAGAGGATTGCTATATATGTATGAATTTTGTCATCATCATCAGGCGATCACTCGTGACCGAGTAAGATTGTCTTCCAGGATAAAAGGAGGAAATTCTAAAGAAGATTGTGTAGACTCTAGCGATGGGTCCGTAAGTGACTGTGGAGGCCAATTCTAGATCCACACAGCTTCCCACAGTGAGGACACAGGTTACCAGATAGAAGATGGTCCTGTAAAGGATTCATTTGACGTGCTTTTTGCTTAGCACGTTTCTCCCTTTCACCTTGCACTTGGGCTTCTTCAAAGTCCATGGAACCTTTGTGAAAGGCCAACCTCCATTAAGATCGTTCATGGGCCAGAGCTTCCCAGTTTTTGATGTTTATATTGCATTTTTTTAGATTAGCCTTATGAACATCTTTAAACCTCTTATATTGACCACCGATATTCCGCTTTCCATCCTTGAGTTGGGAATAAAGTAACTGCTTTGGGAGACGGCAGTCAGGCATTCGAACAACATGACCGGTCCACTGAAGTTGGCATTGAAGGATCATTTTTTCAATGCTAGTAGTCTTTGCTTCTTCCAGTACACTGACATTTGTTCGCCTATCTTCCCAAGTAATTTGCAGGATTTTCCGGAGGCAACGTTGATGAAATCTTTCAAAGAGTTGGAGGTGACGTTTATAGATAGTCCATGTTTCGCAGGCATACAATAAAGTTGGCAATACAATGGCTTCATAAACCAGTGTTTTGGTCTTCTTACAAATATCCCGATCCTCAAACACTCTATGTTTCATTCGAGAAAACGCGGCACTTGCGGAGCTCAGACGATGCTGGATTTCACTGTCGATGTTAGCTGTAACAGAAAGATAGCTGCCAAGATAGAGAAAATGATCGACATTTTCCAGTATTGTCCCGCCAAGCTGGATAGATGGCATCACCAAAGGGTTGGCTTGCACTTGCTGATGAAGCACTTTGGTTTTTTTGATGTTAAGTGAGAAACCAAGTTTTTCGTATGCTTCTGCAAAAGCATTTAGGATACTTTGGAGTGGGCTTGCGTGTCCCGATGAACCCTGTGAGCAATGCCGTCGGGAGCTATGCATTTTGTACCAGTGTTGTCGTAGTGGAATAGAACAGGCTGTCCCAAAGATCCGATAGCTGAGACGGAGGGTGTTCCTCTGCAGCCCTGAATTGAATACTGCAAGCACTTGTTTACTTCGGACAGCCAAAATAGTATGAAGGAAGATTTACCCTCGCCTCTTGAGTATCTCCTTCCTGATTTGAAGAGGACCAGCCCAGGACAGCAACTCACACAGGGATACAGGGGCAGCCTCCAGTGGAGCCTTTAAACCAGGGATGCGGAACTAACCCGGCCCACGGAAGGTTCCACGTGCAGCCCGCACGGCTTCCTTGGGGTCCTCCAGAAGCCGGGGCGTGGCCCCCGAGCCCTGGCCCCTGGAGGAATCCCCCCACAGCCCTCTCGGAGATAACAGCGGAGAGATGGACCGCAAGGGCCTCGGCCGATGCTGGGAGGAGCAGCCGCTCTTACCAGCGCTGGCCAAGCCTGCCTTCGCGTGCCTCTCGCTGAGCCCCCGTCCCCCTTCCCCCCCCCCGTTCTCCTTGCCGGGAGAGGCTCCGAACTCCACGCCTCTTTCAGAAAGGAGAAAGGAAAAACGGGTGGTGTGATGATGACATCGCTGGGCGCATCATCTGGCCCGCAGAGGGCCCCCTGGCGGGGCAATCCGGTCCCCCCGCCTTAAATTGGTTCTGCACCCCTGCTTTAAAGATTTGAACCATTCCGTTTTCCCACCACACGCCAGCAGTTTTCACACCGCATGACGTTCAGGAACAACTGGGATCGAGCGGGACGTCCACATTCGGGTCCCTGCTCAGTTTTCAGGTGTTGGGCAAGTCCCCGTCACCTAGCTTAACCTAAGCGTGTTTAGGGGATAAATAAGGAAGGAATTCTTAAGTTGCAGCCTGGCTAATAAATATTAAGGGATATGCTTGGGTGAGAGAATGTGCATGTATGTTCCTGTGTGGAGCCGAGAGGCCAATTTTAACAATCACTCTACGGTCCTGTTCTTGCAACTTCCTTGAGCTCCTTGAACGAGGTTGCCGGTGGAAATTTTTGCCTAGTTACAAAACTCAGGATCCAGCAAATCAAGTATTCTGTAATATTCTAGAAGAGGCCATTTCAGTTCAGGGGATCCCACTGACACTTACAGTTCATTATTGGGGGGGGGGGCTGGTACAAGGCCAGCCTTAGATTTGAGGGGCCCCTCTGCAAAGTGCCCCCTGGTGGCCCAACCATACGTCCCGTGGGTTCTGGCAAGCTTACCTGGTAACGGCGGCAGTGACAGGGGACTGGAAACGGGTTTTAAATATTCCGCAACGTCACCCGAATAGTGCCGTTCCAAGGCACTGTGGGAAATTTAAATGGAGGTTCCCAGAAGCATTTTCCAGGTGTTGATTGGAGCACCAGAAAAAAAATTGGAGAAGGGATAGCATTGGACTACACCAGGAGGCAGTGCTATGCCCCAGCGGCTGCTCTGCTCTCATGTGCTATGCGCGGACACTGGGCCTGTTCTGGTGTATTGCAAATTATCACCTTCGCATCCTATTGTTCCTTCCAATGGGTCCAGGGAACGTATACTGGGGGGTTCGGGGTGGGCTGCCACACTTGATCCTCCGTGTGAGAAGGAGAGAGAGGTGCTGTTGTTGGATGTGCTTTAACGTTTTCATTATCTCTCGGATATTTCATCTGTATTTTATTCTTTGCCGCCCTGAGCGCTAGTTTTAGAGGGAAGGCGGGGATATAAGTTTAATCAGACAAATAAAAGAAAAGGCATCATTTTAATACTATGAATAATAGTTGAATAGGCCATGCTGGCTGGGGATGATGGCAGTTGTAGTCTGACACATCTGGAAGGCGCCAGGGTGCAGAAGACTGTACCATCTGGGATCTTGCACATCCATCCCACAGCATTAAGCCTTCACTGCTGTGTATTTTGACTTTAATAGGAGCTCCCCGCATAGGATGCAGCAGTGGAGACTGGGAAGGAGTTACAGGACGGATTTACACATTACACTTACAAATGCACGCTTCCCAAATCCACGTCTGCTGGCTAAAACGAATGCAAGGGACTGGGGGGGGGATTGCAGGGGGGAGCCCGATGCAAGGGGCTGGGGGATTGCAGGGGGGAGCCCGATGCAAGGGGCTGGGGGGATTGCAGGGGGGAGCCCGATGCAAGGGGCTGGGGGGATTGCAGAGGGGGAGCCCGATGCAAGGGGCTGGGGGGGATTGCAGGGGGGAGCCCGATGCAAGGGGCTGGGGGGATTGCAGGGGGGAGCCCGATGCAAGGGGCTGGGGGGGATTGCAGGGGGGAGCCCGATGCAAGGGGCTGGGGGGGATTGCATGGGGGAGCCCGATGCAAGGGGCTGGGGGGGGATTGCAGGGGGGAGCCCGATGCAAGGGGCTGGGGGGGATTGCAGGGGGGAGCCCATCGCTCGGCAGTAAAGCTCAGGATGTTTTGCACGCAAAGGGTTGCAGGTACCGTCCGTGGCACATGCAGAATGTTCACAGGCACCCCCAGTTTAAAAAAAGGATCAGGTAGCAGCAGGGTTGGGGAAGAGTCTGCCCAAGGCCCTAGAAAACTGGTGCCAAGCAGATTAGACTGTGCTGGGCTAGACGGACAAATGATCTGAATCCATATAAGGTAGCCCCGTATATAAATTTCATATAACGACTAAAGGGAGGACCCTCAACCTCTTCACCTGCCAGATATGAGTAAGGAAATGGCCAAGGGGGTGGCTTGCTGGGGAGAATCAGCAGATGCAGGAAAAGGAAAAGACCCCCCCCCCTCAAATGCGCATCCACCCCTGCACCCCTCGCACTGACATAAGAAGAAAAGCCACAAGGGAGTCGGGGGGGGCTTTCTTTCTTTGCAGGGGTAGTTCCTCCCCTGGGCAAGCTGTTGCCCCACACTCTCAAACTCCCGCTGCAAAACAGGGAACTGACCTACACGGCCAGGCTGTCGCAAGGATTACCGAGAGGATGTGTGTGTGAGAAACACTCCGAAATGCTACACAAACGCGACGAACTGTCACTGAGAAGAAGTCAGAAGGCCGCGTATTAGCCACGAAACAAAATTAAGCTCCTTTAATACTAAATCCATTCAGCTACTTTATCAACAGCGGAGTTTGCCAGAAATCTCCGCCGACGCCTGAAGGAGTGGATTTAGAAGCTGAACTTAAAAACACCACCGTCAGAATTCTCACTGGAATGAACGAACTCCTGTCAATATTTATTAAAAGCTTCACATTGTGCTTGCTAT